>CM029607.1:67444758-67636928 GCA_017311375.1 Mytilus coruscus
ATGCAGATACAGGTACTTATATCGTTCAATGGAAATTTATGTTTGATGTTTTAATGATGATAAATTACATATTAAGCTTTAATTCCTACATGTACTATATGTATTTCGAGACCAACAACGACATATTGACAAAGTAGAAATTCAAATATTTTATTTCAAAGAAGTTCAAATCGGGCTTATTTAAATAAAAAGGTAGAGGAGAAGTAAATGTCGGAAGGACACTTCGCAACCCAGTATCATCTCATAAGATCAATCAAAACTCATCGGAATGAAAAGAAATATAATATTAATCACTCACATCAGATATATCAATAGAATTGCACTCAACCTTCACATAGCTCAGAATAACTTCTGGCACATATTTATGAGAAAATCCCTATGAGCATATCGGATGAGAAATAAATTTGCGAAATGAAAATTTCGTTCGGTATTTTGAATTGAACATCTTTTTATTCTACATCACAAAAAGCTTTCTTTTTGATGTAAATTGGAAGATGAGATACACTTTGCTAAAATTATACAAATACAAACAAACGTTTACTCAAACAAACTACCTGGCGATTTTAGCTCCGACCCGCATACTACTCTACACTAAATGATGGAGTAAAGGAAAATAGTTCCGGAACGGAAACGATCATTGTACGGAGTATGTTACTCAAATTAACCAACAACTCACAACCCTTCCCCCCACATATATTAACTTACCAGAAGTTATTTTCTTTTGGTAAGTTTGCCAGTCAATTGATTTTGTTTCTTTCTTTTTCACATTTTTCATTTGGTCTGTGTAGAGCTTTCCTTTCCCGTTATATATTTCTAAACGACGAAGGACTCTCTCTAATATACCACATAGATCATAATATTTGTTGTCATCCAACGAGAACTTCTTCGAGTGAGCCATATCATTTCTGGTTAACCTAATACGTTCTATATCGTCACCAATCAGAATGTTAGAATTCTGAATATCTGACCACTTACATCCCCAACCATGGCCTGGAATATGCTTGTTGTTCCTTCGTAGTTGTGCATATAAATATGTTATGTCACACTCGTCTCGGGGTTTAACTGAAAACCACCACAATCAGAGATTAACAGGTCATATAAGGCATTGGTCAGGATTTCTAAGATGATGATTGCCATTCTTGTTGCATTTATTTGCTCACGGCTGAAGATTTTCTGAAAACATAATCCAAAACATATCGATCTAGTTCCGATTATCTTCATGTGTATCAAAAACATATCAACTCATACTGTAAATACAAAAATTTTCGCGACTTTTGCGAGTAGATAAAATAACGCAAATATAAATCGTAGAGAATACGTAAAACTTGAATCTTTCCTTATTAAGTTATACCAGGTAAATTTAAAATTGCGAAAAGTGGGCTAGAAAGGGCGAAACGCAAAAGTATCCACGAAAGTAAGTTGGTTTACAGTAAGTTCAGACGAAACAGACATAGCCATCCCCCAAACAAAATCCAGAAAGACAACAGTTTACAGATCGTTTCATAGAAAATCAAAGACTGAGCAACACGAAACACATCAAAATCCCGTAAAGATCCAAAAGATCCTGTTACACATATGTCACTGTCGTGTTTCTCATAAATGTGCTAATACGGTAATACCACATTTGTGGAAAAAGTATAAGGATGTAAAGTCAAATTTTAACAGAATGAAAATAGAGAGAGGTGAAATATACACAAAATATGTAATATAGACAAACATACACGTCTAAAAATCTCATTTTAACTGTCCAACCAGTTTCACCTCTATACAGGATACGCATGGTTCAACTAAAAATTAAACTAACCCAGTTGCAAAAGTTAAAGAACGTCAAGTGTTATGCAAGTAAGAGGTTTATTTGCTATGGTAAATTTTGTATGCTTGTCTTTCGTTTTTGCTAATGTGCTATGTCTATATGCCTTTTGTTTTTCTTTGTTGACATATCTCTTTGTTTTTATAGTGAGTAAAATTATAACACAATGTTGACTGATGTTCCCTTTTTGACATTTTTACCTATATATATAAAATAAGATGTGGTATGATTGCCAATGAGACAACTCTTCTCAAGAGACCAAATGACACAGACATTAACAACTATACCGTACGGCCGTCAACAATGAGCAAATCCCATACCACATAGTCTCTCTGTTTGTTTTGTTCACACATCGTTGTCAATATAATGGAATTTTATGCGACTGTCATACAAGTGAGAGTTTTAGCTAGCTATAAAACCAGGTTTAATCCACCATTTTCTACACAAGAAAATGCCTGTATCAAGTCGTATCAAGAATATGACACTTGTTATCCATTCGTTTGATGTGTTTGAGTCTTTGGAGTTCGGTATTTTTGTTATTTTACTTTTAATTGAACTTAATATCCAATGAAATGAAGAGAAAATGTAATACAAAGTGTCATACATTTAACCACGGAGAAATAAAGAATAAACTCAACAGTGAAGATTATTTTTAGTACGATTAACACTCGACAGGTCGGCGAATGTAAAGCATTAAATATCAAACACCAACATTAGACCACCGCCCACTGCTAGTTGATTGTTAGTCCCCGAAATTATTTTAATTTGCTAGTTTTAATTTCGAAATAATTTAGATTAAGAAAGAAACTCCCTCGTGCAAAGCTCTAAGTTTCGAATATTTTAACCTCGAACATCACTGAAAATACATTTAATTGTAGAAATGCGCACCTGGTTAAGTTAAATTGATACCGATAATTTTTTGCAAAAAGAAGATTCTAGAAATAAAAGAGCCTTTCAGTCTGTGAATATTATAAGACAAATCATTAGTAAAATTGTTCCTAGGTGCAATGTGAAAAGAAACCTGTTTGAAGATACACAAAAGTTGTGCAAATCTTGACATCTTTTATGTACAGCCATATTAAATCTCTTGGTATTTTCAGGACAATTTTTACTGTAAACGAAAGTTTTACGTGTGCCTCGAGCAACTTAATGTGTATTATCAAATACAGAGATGAATTGATAAACAACAAAATTATATTCTTTTCTACCAGAACAATTTCATTAAGTAAGTGGTTCAATGAACAAAGGATTTACTTTATTGTTTATTTCCATTAAACATTTTTCACATAACACATTCGTAAATTAAAAGAGCGTGAGTATTGTAATATTTACACGTCTTAATTGATTGTCCAATTTCCAATTTGTATTTCGTAGCGACTGTTCAGATCTTGGTGAAAAATCAGATCTACTCTAACATTGCATGTCAATAACTAGACATATATATATGATGCATCATAAAACTGGTATTAAAGAGATGAGTATATGATAATTCCTGTCTGTCAATAATTCTTCTTTATTGTGATTTGTGGTCCTATTTCCAATACACACGTAAAGAAAACACATTCCGAAAAAACATTAACAACAATAGCATTAACAGTATCAATTTTACTACACCAGATGCGTAAATGAAATAAAAGCTGATTTCCAACAGCTGTTAGTTGACAAGGGGTAAGGTGGCTACGCAGTGTGATGTGGAGCTGTTGTAGAAGTGAAAGGATAAAGTACGGGTTCTAGCCCCAATTGTAGGTGGAATTAGAAAAATAGATATACTCTTGCACTGTAATGGTGTTAATGCTTTAAACATATGAACTGATAATTTATTTAGATAAAATAAAAGTGGTGAATAAGAGATGATACACAAATAAATATTCAGATACCTATTGAAATATCTTTACCTGCTCAATTTCGCCTAACCAATCAAAGTAGATTTCTCCTGAACTATGAGTATTACCATGTTCTTCACAAAATACTCCTTTGTGGTGTGATAACCTTAGGTTCAACCATTCCATCAAGACACTCGTAGTCTGTATATTGGCATTTAAGTTTTAGTTCATACGATAAGCTAGGCTGACCTAGGATCTCCTTCATCTCTTCAATAATTCCGATTACCTTTGCTTTGACATCGTTATATGAATGTCTCTCTGGTTCACCCCATTTCCAGATTTGCAACTGTAAAACATTCTGGCAATTAGCAATAAGTAGTTTTTCGCAACCTGTAGCATCTAAATTGTAAATTGCAAAATCTCTGTAGAAGGCTGGATGTCTTCCATCAGGTTTCTGTGGACCTTTGGCAATAGTGTAATATCGAGTGCATGCAACTAGTACTTTCGTGGCAAATGAGGGCGGAAGAAAATCGAATTCAACACAAAGGCATGATGATTTTGAACTACAGGGATAAAATGTTTCGTTGATGATGCTCAGTGATGTATTTTTGATCATACATGGAACATAGTAGTCTGACTCTTCATGAATTTCATTTGTGTCGAAATTGTTCTTGGGCGAACAATAATGTTGAATTTTTCCATGATTTTCAGTAAGTGTGTTCTGTATTTCTGTATGTTTTCCTCTTGATGAAGAAAAATTTCATTAAGAAGTTTCTCACTAAGACGTCCATGCTGCCTGAGCTCTTCCCATTCTGTTTGATGTACCAAGTTTTTCTGGAATTGATCGGCTGTTATTATGCATCCAAACGCATTGGCCAACCATTGTGGATCTAAGATAACGTAATCGGGTAAGTCTGAAAAGTAAACATATGTGCCAATACCAGACTGAGTATGAAACGTTAAAACAGCTCTATTTCTTCTTCGTCTTTGATAGGCTGTATTATTTGGTTTGCAATCTCTACAATGTCTGATTTAGCAACTACAGGTTTTCCTAATGCATTCTCATCAGATAGTGCTTTTTCAAGGTGGATCCATCGGGCGGGGTTTTAATATTCCACTGCTTACGGCTTTTGCAATTTCAACTATGTCTCCTCTTAAAATGTCGAATTGATCATCGGTATCATTTGTATTAGATATCACATACATTTTTCTTATATTCCGTCGTATCTTGGAATTTCTTACTATCTCATGTACCTGGCGCTGAAATTTTGTCTCGCAGTCACTCTTGGTTCCCTACAAAATATGTATATGTGTTTTGAAAACTTACTGTTAGTTATTGAGGAATGTACCTCCAGCTGATGTTGTCCTTACTAAGAATGATTTTGTTTTACCCACCTAAAAGGGATGTATTTCAATCGATATGCAATGACATAGATGGAAAATACACACATGATTTCTAAGATTGTTAAAGAGTACTAATTCAAAGAATGAGAAAAAGGCAGTCAATTACATCACATTTGTCGTATGAATTAGATTCCATTTTGTCATTGTATAAGTGTGCATCAAGTCGCATGCAGTCTGATATGAAAATAAGGAGATGTGTTATGATTGCCTTTTAAACAAATATCCACAAGTAAAGAGCTTAAATGACGTGGATGTAAGCAATAATAGTTCACCGAACGGCCTTCATCAATGATAAAACCTATGCCGAATAGTCAATTATAAAGGCCTTGTCATGAAAATGTGAAACCACTCAAACAAGAAAAATAACGGCCTAATTTATAACAATTTAATAGGTGAAAAACAAATATGACAGATATGAACCAACGACAATCACTAAATAATGGACTCACAACTGGGGACAGGTTCATAAATAATGTGGCTGGATTATATATGTTTGTAAGCGCTCAGCCACGTCCAAGACAGGGACAGTGGTGTCGTAGCACAAAATAGGAACAAACTGTAGACATAAGTTGCAAATTGCTTATCTCAATAGATCGGCAAAATAGGAACAAACTGTAGACATAAGTTGCAAATAGATCGGTAAGAAGTTATAACACCACTTAAATTCTATATGTTCCTGTAATTTAGAGGTTATCGTTTGTTGCTGTATATCATATTTGTTTATCGTTTATTGTTTTGTAAATAAATCAGGCCTTTAGTTTTCTCTTTTCAATTGTTTTACATTTGTCATTCCAAGGCCTTTTATAGCTGACTATGCGGTATGGGCTTTTGCTCATTGTTGAAGGCCGTACGGTAACATATAGTTGCTAACTTCTATGTCATTTGGTCTCTTGTAGATATTTGTCTCATTGGCAATCATACCACATCTTCTTATTTTGATACAAACAAGTAACATAAAAACAATAGACACACATCATCGATATATCAGTATTTCTAAAAGCTAGTTCAAACCCAATTTTCACTGATAAATCATGTTCTCCCAGACTAAAGCATCATTCAGCAGAAGCATGCATTGCATGGTGATTATTACTTTGTTATTTTGATAGGTATATTCTAAATGATCTTCCGAAAATTTAACTTTATTAAACACTCTTGCCAATGACTGGACATAATAAGAAAATTGAAGTAAAATGCAATCTGAAGTGCTTCGAAGCACTTTGCTGGTTTAGAGATTAGTGTAAAATTATATAAATCTGGTAGATATTATATAGTATATAAGTATGAGTCAAACCCTCTCCAAACAAATCGAACAGTTTATTTTTTCCTTATGCTATTACACCAAATTCCCATGTTATCAACATAACAGTGAACTTCAGGTATTTAGCATTCCATCTTTCATTGTATTATTCTATACAAAGCACAAACATGTCTTCATTCACCTAAAACGCTTACCAAACCTGAAAATAAACTTATTCAAAGGGACATAATTACGACACTGTTGTCAGGTCATTAAAGATGGCATTTTTGAATAAATATTGAATCCCTAATAGGGTCTTTGCATTGAAAATAAACAAATTTACTCTAAAACCAGTTGTTAGCATGACACGGGTCATGTTCTTCTCGTATTTGTTATGATGGTATGATACTAGATTGTGCTTTATTTTCATATGATGAAAACACAATCTTTCTATCTTTTAAGTGAGGTCTGGAGCTGGCAAGTCAGTAACTGCTGGTAGTCCTTTGTTAATTTTGTTGACCATTGTTATTTTGCTTAGTTTCTTCTATTAAAACATCGGACTCGAAATTTTTTAAACCGACCTCTGGCCTTTGTTACTCTTTTATGTTTTTTTTTAATTTAGGCTCATTCATATGTTTCGAGTAATTTTGTGTGACTAGTATAACAAGTATACATTATTGTTTAGGGACCAGCTGAAGCCTGCCTCTGGGTGCGAGAGTTTCTCGCTGTGTTGAAGAATCATTGATGGCCTTGGCCTGTACTTTGGTCGGGCTGTTCTCTCTTTGACCCATTCCCCGTTTTATTCTCAATTTTATTGTTATCAAAATCGACGTTTTTGTACGGTACAACATTTTTTTTAGAAAAAGTAAATTAACAAAATACCTAACTCCAAGGAGAATTCAAATCGGAATGTCCCTTATCAAATGACAGAATCAAAAGATCAAACACATTGTTTTAACTTCTGTATGATTATACTTTGAATTACAAAATCCAACCAAAAATGCTGTATGTGTGATATATGTGATGCTTTCGAAGTCTTTTATAGAAGTTTAAGAAAAATCTAACGTTGATCATTTAGACACCCCAGATACTTACATCAACGCTATTTATGGAACTTTTATAGCTGACTATACGGTATGGGTTTAGACACCCCATCTACTTAAAGGACTCACAGTGACCTATAATTGCTTACATCAACGTTATTTGAATTCTGAATGATAGATGTCTCAATGGCAATCATACCATATTTCTTTATTTTTCTATTATCCGGCTTACTTCGAAACGGTCTTTGTGTGTTCCGACAATAATAACTGGTGGTTCCTGGTATTCGTAGTCGTAGTATTCCTTGTCTACAGATAACTTGCAATGGCTACGTATAGTTTCAAGCCAAAATGCCAGACCATCTGCAAAAATATGCTACTATATTAACAGTTTGTATTGATAATACTATAAATAATACAAAAATATCAAAACTCGTTGTTTCTATGTGCAATATTTGTGAAAGACATACTGATAAAATATAGATAACCCAGTTCTATATTCTAATATGATGCTCTGTTCTTGCTTTGTGAGGAAAGTCATGCTTTTATTCTTCCAACAAAATGGTGTTCACGTATGTGACGTCACAATTTCAATTACAACGCAAATGACCAAATTGAAAAGTTAACTCTTTATACGCTTATTAATCGTAAGACAGTTGCTTTTTCTAGAACGTTTGTACTTCCTCAATCAAAATGGCTGCCCTTCTACCGTGTTATGAAGGTCCGCTTTAAATAACATTTGTTCTAAAATTTCCTATAAGAATCGAAATAATTCTTTCCTGTCATGCGACATGGTCATTTAAACATAGGTCGGCATTATATTTGTCGATAGTTTATACCTTGCTTATGATAGGTGTAAAGATATCGACACATAAATAAGGAGTCAACTATCCACCAGTGTTCAGATGACGTGTATCTAAACTAATTGTAGATCATCGTATGGCCGTCAACAATGAGAAAAATCCGTACGAAATTGTCAGCTTTAAAAGGCCCCGACATAAAAAAGTGAAGCAATTGAAACGAGTAACCTAAGGGTTTGATTGAAAACAATGCAATTAAAGAAAACAAATCTAACATATATGAACCAATGACAAAATGTGAATTACAGGCACATACAGTAAGTTGCGGGAAATCATGTTTTTAGTCCATTTTACAGTTTACAATATAGCAACACACCAGCAGTACCTGCATATGAAATAAATATCACAAGTGATACTATTCCAGGGATTCTGTTTTCTATAAGTATTGACTTGACGGACATTCCCGTCTACACACAGGCAGCGAATAGAACCACTAATCGAAATGTTTAAGTCACCTTTTGGAAGTAATATAGATGCACTAATTATGTGTTCCCAAATGTAAAAATCCCATCTCATAATGTTCCTTTTGAAATCTATAATCACGTTCTATGCATTTTGATTACCAATACGAATTATTCTACTGTTTTTGAAGAATGTTTAATCCTGTCGTGTTTCGCCTGGTGGACGTTTCTTCTCCGAGAGTAAAACAGCGCAGTAGTCAGCGCTGACGGCGTGAAATATAATTAATATTTTTCTGGGTAAATTCATAAATATTGAAAACATTCGGAAATGTTTTTCTACCCCTAGACACAGATGGCCATATCTAGATTCGGCACATTATTTTGCGTTTTTGGTATCAATAGATATAAGAAGATGTGGTATGAGTGCCAATGCGACAACTCTCAACCCACCTTAACTTAAAGATTGATTTAGCCTTACACATATTTTGATTGTAGTGCCACCTTCCGTAGACGATACACGCGTCTGATGTATTCAATTACAAGCTTTGTATATTTGAGCAGTTTTACCATTCGGGAGCATAAAAACCACGATTTCATAAGGGTTCATTACGTTAAATCTTAAGTTTCCAGTAGAATTTCCTGGATTTGTTTTTGAAAAATTGAAACTTATATATATAGGACCAATGTTGAAATATATTCAACTATTCGTGTTATACATAACTGATTCACTTTCTTTCTATGAGGAGAGGCGTTGGGGTTAAGATAAGTTTGCAAATACACTTATTGGAAATACATCGTTATACAGAATTCAACTTTGAACTTCATAACATTGTATAGATTGAGAGAACTAATTCAGTAAAAGATATCGCGTTTTATGACGTTTATGTAGCTGTTTCACAATATCAATAAAACGACGTTAAAAGGATTGTCGACTGTCGGTTGTTATTATTGGTTTTCTTTGTAAAAAAATTAGAACCGCAAAATATAGGTTTCTGGGAACAACATTTGACATAAGTCCTGTCATATATAAAAATCAGAAGATGTGGTATGATTGCAAATAAGATAACTCTTCACAAGAGGCCAAATGACACAGAAATTAACAACTATAGGTCACCGTACGGCCTTCAACAATGAGTAAAAGCCATACCACATAGTCAGCTATAAAATCACCGAAATAACAAATGTAAAACAATTCAAACCAGAAAACTAACGGCTGGATTTATGTACAAAATAATGAACGAAAACAAAGATGATATACAGCAACAATATGTTTACTTGATCCAATAATCTAAATGCATATACTCACATTCTGAGTCGACGTTTTCAATAATGTCTTTCACATTTGCAACTACTACATATATCGATTCCTGGCCAAAAGGTCTGATGTGTTGAAGTGTTCTCGGTCTCCGGCGAAATCCCATAAAGCGATTGGTGCAGTATCTTCATCGTCAATATCAGCATCTATTATGTCATAAAGATCGAAAAATCTTGTACTGGAACTTCTTGTGCCTGGTAAAAGGTTTCAGAACCCATATCCGATTCCGTAAAGTTGCTCTCATTAACTTCGCTGACACCTTTTCTGACTTTAACGAAATATGAGCATCTTGACCTTGCGAATACATGTAGCCCTCTGAATCAGTTGAAGATTCATTTTACTTTCCTCAATGCAACATTTCAAAAGTCGTGAATGTATTTCATTTTCATACGTTCGACCTGAAAATTGTATTAATTATTCATTTGTCTTACAATATTGGCATAAAATGCAAACCTATTGGCATATTTCTAACAAAAGGATGATGTAAAAGAAATAACCTTGGTCAAAAGTAAAATCACAAAAGTACTGAACTCCGAGAAAAATTCAAAAGGAAAGTCCCTAATCAAATGGCAAAATCAAAAGCTCAAACACATCAAACGAATGGATAACAACTGTCATATTCCTGACTTGGTACAGGCATTTTCTGATGTAGAAAATGGTGGATTGAACCTGGTTTTATAGCTAACTAAACCTCTCACTTGTATGACAGTCGCATGAAATTGAGGCGGAGGGAGCCGTGTCTGTTGTTTCTTTGATTTCTAGTTCTGGGGATATATTAATGGAACCTAATCAGAAAAGTTCGGATTGTTAATGGAAAGAACATCATCAATATGTCTGAAAGTGAAATTAAATAACCTGGCTTCTTTGATCTTCTTGTTTTGACAAGTGTCTGAAGGAACCCGATTCATATGAAAATAAGAAGAGGTCGACAAGGAGAGGCGCAAAGTTCGTTCCCATAGGAATGCCGACAATTTGTTGAAAAGTCGACCTCCAAATTCAACAAATATTTTGTCAATAAGAAACTCCAGCATACTGATCACTCAAACCATTACCATTCCATTTTGAATTTAGAAAGTTTACTTGGAGCTCGGTATTTTGTTATTTTACTTTTACGTTCCGGTATTGGTATTACTCACAAACCTTGTGAAAACCAAGGATAAGATGACATTTTTTCACCAAGGTTATAACTCAAACATATTGGTTTAGGATTATCATTTTATAAAAAGTTATTTTGATAAAAACAAAATGAAAAAACATTTAGGAGTTACGTCTAAAGAAGTATTACATTTTCCCGGCTTTAGGTTGGCCTTTGTGTACCCAAGGCAGGTGAAGGAAGTCAACCTAGAAGCGCTGTGATTGGATGTACGGGTACAATTATTTTTTTATTTATCTATGAATAACTTCAGTGTGTATATTTACAGTATAATTTTGAAACCCATTGAAATATTTTTACAAAATTATTTGAAAAGACTTCCAAAATTTCATAAATTTGGTGCAAAATGACAGTGGGCATTGATAACATAAACAAGCTCCATTGGAAGTTGGTCATGAGACTATTTGACTTCAATTTTAAAACAGAATAATAAAGTACTAATACCACACAAAACTGTTTTGTCCAGGGTTTTATTATAAAAATTGGTAAATTTAGAAAATGGTAGTATTGTCGCCTATGGCAGAATAAATACTACCGTTCTCCTAAAGGAGTGTAGACCGATAGATAACTTATATTTGCCATTAGAAACACACAAATGCCATACATGCTTATGCCAGAGTGTAGAGAAATTTGGACAATAATTGACAAAACCTTAAATTATAAGGAGTACATAGTATGGGATGTTTAATTATTACAAAAAGAAAGGAATCAGTTGACTATAAATAAGATAATTTTATTAGAATCGAGAAAGTAAAATAACAGGGACTCAAAGAATATTCTGACTGGGAATACACTATCTAAGACAGTTGTTCTAAATAGCTAGGCTATGGAATTTCTAAGAAAATATGGTTGACTTTAGCTAGAAAGTTCGAGAGATACATGTAATACCATGTATAATCATATATAATATAGGTTTATTAAAGATACCTAAAATCATATTAAATGTTTTGCTTTTAGTACTGCTAATGAACGTAAAGAAAAACAAACAAACACTTCTACACCTGTTATTGTTAAATCGTGGTTTAATTATTCAAACAGCACGAGTAGTTAATGAAATAAACACGATATTTGTTTTTTTTTTATGTTTCTTTTCTAATTATCAATCTTGTTCTCAACTTTCGAAATTGTAAATCAAGACTTTGTTGTCTATATTCAAGTTAAGTACTGTACTTGTTAACTTTTATTTCAAATAAAAGGACTTAAAAATAATAAGAACAACTTAAAATATGAGTATTGTGCAAGAGAAACCATAAACGTTTATTTCTAAGAGCCCAAAAGAAAATATAATTGACTTTATTCCCCAAAAAATAAAATTAAAAAAAAAAAATATAAATAAAAGTTACACAAAATTAAACACTGTAATGACAAATTGAAACAAACATTTATATAAGATGTAAATCAATGAAGTTCTATTGGCATAATGCCACAGTTGAATATTTAAGAAGATAAGTTTTCAAAAGTCGAATTATTGCATTCCTAAACGAGGATTTTTGTGAATGGACTTCATATACTAAAGAAAATGCATGAAATTTCGATCGTTTGAGTAGCATTCGTTTTCAACAGGTAAGAAGGTAAAAATAAAAAGTAAACTTGTAATATTTCATAAACAGTGTACATTTGATTCCGAAAATAATATGACGTCATTGAAATGAATTAACATCTGATTAACGTAAACGAAATATGCGGGGAGAGGGGGTATGTTACTATCACTAACCGTCCTGAAAGATCCATCCCTTTCATCAACTTTGCCTCTGCACTTTAGTGTATGAATTTCTAATCCATTTGTCTTCTGTACATTTTCAACGGATTCTTTTAAAAGTCTTTTAGTAAGGCATGTTTTCCAGTATTTTGCCGTCCAACAATTACCAGGCGAATTCCATTGCTTCTTTCGTCGCCATCTTTTAAACATCTAAGATAGGTACTCACCGATTCGTGATTCAGGCGAGTAAGTACCGCTGGAATTACCTTTTCGAGTATTGTCGTTGAATATCTGTCATCGATGACCTATCCCAAACGGAACTATAGCTGTTATCTATAACATAATGCATATTATAAAGAAGAACCGGAGTTGACAATAGCTCATATTTACCACCAGCACCCGACTCAACAGAACAAAGAGGAACAATCAAAGATACAACGACAACACATAGTCCAGATAGTCTGTTTTAGATCATGCACATCATTGTTAAGTACACATATAAATTTTAAATGAGAGACTTCTGTTGTCAAATACGTTTATTCACCTGTAAGTAAAAGTAAAGATCACTACCTGTAAACTCTTTCATGCATTTCTTTCACACTGTGATGTGGTCTGATATTCCTTTGATTATGTGAAGTTCTGAAATTCTTAGGTCATCAGTTGTCGTACGTACGGACGGGAATCAAAATTAGAATATTTTTTTCGCATTTTGATGTTTTTATTTTGTAAAGCATCACACTTTGAGATACGTGAACTCTCCGAATTAAAAATACAAAAAATACTATAACATACTAATGTACGAATGTTTAGTTTGTTACATTTATACCTATACCTATTATCATCATGATCATTCTCATTTCTTATGACTCTGTTCTAAATTTAAGGCAACAGTAGTTGACCGATGTTCAAATGTCAAAAATCGATTAAGAAGACAAATCAAGATATTAAACAACACATGAGGGAAAAGCATTAGCTCTAAATATAATAGGAACTGGTAGACAGATTACGCGTCTCCTGCTATGCATACATCACCCGCCATACGTATCCACAATAGTCAAAATGTCACAATCGTAAATATGACTCACTCGTTAAAATTACAGTTAAGACGACTATTATTGTATAAAAATATCGCTAGTGAGTGGATTCATAGACATTCCGAAATAGTCCATCAGTGACAATATCAAGGAAAAATCAAGGAAAAGATCAAGATACGGAGCAGACCTTCGGTTGTATCCCTATTTTGCAGCTCACTTGGATATATTAGATGCAAGCACTCAAAATTTAGTTTATTGAGCGACAGAACATTGCAAGACTCTATTCTACTTTGTATGAATTCTGCGTTATATCAGTAAGACCATCAAAACAATTGGCCAAGCAGGTATGCCCAATAGTAGTCTTAGGAATAGTGACTGTCTTTTGGTAATTTAAAATGTAAATTGCCCTCGTCATCTCCTTTTAACATATGTATCTTTGTTCATAACCACACAAGGAAAACACAAGGATGGATCTTCAGACATCATCATCATATTCGGGTCCAAAATAACATGTTGACAAAACTACAGGTTCACAACAACAACTCTGACATCTCCTATATTGGAGGTCAAGAACACATACATATAGGCAAATGTGTTGGTTTGTTTGCGTCGTTCTGAGCGGGATTCGTGTGCTTTCAGGCTTAGGAACGATAATTAACACAAAATTTATTCTGCAGTGCTGGTTAAAATTGTTATTTCAGTTTTTGTTCTCACATTCAAGTATTCATGATAACAGTATAAAATAAAACGTAAACAAACAAACACGTGTTTTCATCATAGAGGTATCTGTTGCTGTTTTAAAATAAAGTGTAAAGACGTCATAAACAATCTGAGAAACTACTGAACCCGCAACACACATATGGCTTCAAACTACTCGTAGTTTGTTTCTATTATTACGACATAAAGAATAAAAATTAAGATTATGAATAATTTATTTACCATTTTGTCGGAGACCCCATCTTCTTCCTTCTCATTTAGACTGTCTTCAGATTCGTGCACTAATGCCTTGAAAATATACCATATATATTAAAAAATCACTTGGTAATTAATATCACAATGCTCTAATACATTCATTTCTTGAAGACAAACAATAATGGTGGATTAACTTATTATCATGAGTACCAATTTTCATGGATTATGGAACCATTGTATTTTGGTCGATAATTGATTTCCTCGATTTGCAAAAGTCAGCATACAATATAGAAATAAGGAGATGTAGTATTACTGCCAATAAGACATAGTAAATATATATTCAGATGTAAAAGGCTTGACATGAAAATGTAAAACAATTCAACCGAGAAAGATAACGACCTAATTTATACAAATCAATAAATCGATAAAAGACACATACCAAATAACATACAAACAATAGACACAAATCACCAATACAAAAGTATTCGAGTTTATACAAGCTAGTTAAAATCTAAATACAACTAATGAATAAATCATGTTTTCACAGACTTCAGTATCAATCAGTAAGCAATCAACGGATTTAGTTTAAAAGATGTCATGAACAGAAACGCATGACCTTGTGCGATGCCGTAATATAAGTAAACAGAATCGACAGGATGTAGGATCATAGGTACTCATAACTCTACATATATAGCAATATTCATGATATTTATTATGTTATATTTCAATTAAAAAATCAATGCTAATACGGATTACAAAAAATGAAAAAATTCACTACGGTGTTCAATTGATAACCTTTGCGAATAAGTTTATTCCAAGGAGCAATAAGTTTAAATGGATCTATATATAAAATATAAAATTAATATTTCGTTGAATATTTAAATTCAGGGTTTACTATTAGCAACGAAATCAACGACATTTGTGACCCGGCGAACTATAGATAAATATTTAGAAACAAGTATGCAGAACAGACATGTAATTCAGTGGTTGTCGTTTGTTTTGTACATTAAATTTGATTTTCCTGGTTTTTGAAATATAAATAATGTAGTTTAAATTCTGACTAGTCTGACATTTGTTATGTTGAGGCAGTTAGTCATTGCCAAAAGCCGTACGCTGACCTAAGTTCTATACCATATATTATCAAATATGCTGACAGATCAATAAAGTTAAATAAACAAAGCCTGGAGATGAGAATGATGAGATCACAAAGTAAAGTTCATACAGAGTTGAACTATTGATTTTGAGGGTACAAATCTTCCTGACGTGACGTAGTTTTATATCAAAATAATTATTTTGTAAATATAACAATATCACAATTTGTTTTAATAATGCAAGTCAAGTACCTTTAATCCTGAATATAGTGTGTAAATGAAAGTACACTATTCAAAGATATTGCTCTATTGGCGATGTTGATAAGCTTTTAAAGTAAACAGGAGACCACACTCTTCTATCATTTAAATGAACAGTTCATTCAAATATACAGGTCTCTTTCCAATTGTTTCATTATTTTGCATCAGAATATAAATTTCCAATGTTTAACATTGTATAAGCACATATGTCCAATCGACTGATATGAGGGTATTATAGCATATGATAATGTTAAGTTCGAGCCCAAATAACTGTGTATGGCTTGATAGATTGATGTACAAACACTCTGAGAAAAACGGTACGTAATTCATGTTAACGTGAAAATCAACAAAAAGAGTGAGAAAAGGTGTGATAGAAATATTCTTTTACATCATTGATACATATTTTAATGAAATTGTTTCTTTTCGTTTTGTTCTAAATCGATCTTTCTACTGCAAGGCTCCCGTGTATTGAAACTGCACTTCTATAAAACGAAATTCATTCAGCATTACTTACGTAACCTTCATTGTCATCATAAAGAGACTCCTCCGCTAAAATACAAAATAACCAAATATATATAATTAGCGTTAATTATAATTTATTTGCGCTTGATCACATGACGACTAGATCAAACAAACATATGTAAAAAAACACAGAACTGGATGGCCCTCTCGAAAGCGTATGTTCATTACGCATGAAATATGAATGTAAGCTTTCATCGAAAACTTGCTTGTACTATGTTGTTTAAATCGTCAGCATGCAAAATATTTCATGCTTGTTATATGGAAATTTGTATCTTGTCTTGGGAGGGATAAATCGTACTTTGTAAAGAATAACCCGATTCAAACAAAAATTCTCTGAAACTGACATTATCAAGGTGCTTGATTTCTTGATTGACAACATATTTGTTACGTTTGGAGGACGTGTATTTCAACAGACTGTCGGAATTCCAATGGGAACCAATTGTGCCCTCTTCTTGCCGACTTGTTTCTTTATTTTTATGAGTCTGACTTCATACAGGAACTTTTAAGGAAGAAAGATTATGAAGTTAGCAATATCCTTTAACTCTACTTTCCGCTATATAGATGATGTTCTCTCATTAAATAATACAAAATTTGGTGACTATGTTGAACGAATCTATCCCATCGAACTAGAGATAAAGGATACTACAGATACAGTTAAGTCTGCCGCATATCTTGACTTACATCTAGAAATTGACGATGAAGGTCGGTTGAAAACAAAACTTTACGACAAAAGAAATGATTTCAGCTTCCCAATTGTGAACTTTCCATTTCTATGTAGCAACATTCCAGCAGCGCCTGCATACGGAGTATATATCTCCCAATTGATACGATATTCCCGGCTTGTGTTTCCTATCATGATTTCCTTGATAGAGGATTGCTGCTCACAAGGAAGCTATTAAACCAAGAGTTCCAAATGGTGAAGTTGAAGTCATCCTTCGTAAATTTTACGGACGCCATCACGAGTTGGTTGACCGTTATGGAATAACCGTTTCACAGATGATATCGGATATGTTCCTTATGTCGTAACTACAATACCCTTCCCTTTTCACGAATGTGACTTACCGAATTAGACTATTTACCGGATTTGTAATAACAAAAGCAACACGACGGGTGCCACATGTAGAGCAGGATCTGCTTACCCTTCCGGAGCACCTGAGATCACCCCCAGTTTTTGGTGGGGTTCGTGTTGCTTAGTCTTTAGTTTTCTATGTTGTGTCATCTGTACTATTATTTGTCTGTTTGTCTTTTATTTTTGGCCATGGCGTTGTCAGTTTGTTTTCGATCTACGAGTTTGACTGTCCCTCTGGTATCTTTCGTCCCTCTTTTGTAAGGCTAGCTGGTCAAAGATCGAAATCTGATTAGAATAAGATCTTTCATTCTGCTCTTTAGATTTGGTTGTATGACGACATACAAACTAATTTAATGATCTTGTTTAAATGACTTATAACGAAAATGTGTGATATATCCTTAATCCAGCACACCTTTAAAACAACCTATATATGATTATTCTATCTTTAAATTCTATAATAAATAGAGTATACTATTATTCAGAAATTAAATGGAAGCGATTGTTTTACTCAATTTTCAACTTTTATTAAAAACAATATCCTTCTAAAAATCTTTTACCACCAAAATATAAATCAATAAAAAGGTAGATACAGAAAGAAAGAATTACCATCGGATTATGAAAAATAAGCATGTACAATGTAGAATAATGAAATTTATTTAAAAAAAATTGTAATCACCTAAACCATCAAAGATAACTCAAATCAATCATATGATAGGAAATGCATACGTGTGTTTATACGTGATCTAAAGTCAGTGACTATTAAATCGGGAATCTGGGAAACCACATAGTTGATAGAAATGCATGAATTTATAATTTCTCATCATGTTAAAAATATTTATTATGGACGATAATTTCGGTGTATGATTTTAAAAGTGTTGGAATACTTTGTTTAAACTAGAGCGACGTATTTGAAAAACCAAACTTATGTTTGCTGCACATGCTGCAATAACTGTTCCATGCATTGTGTAATCAAATCATGCTACAGTTCTTTTTTTTTAACTTTTTATCGCAAATAGTTGGCACTTCATATAAATCTTGCAGAAATACTTAAGATTATTTGTGTTAACCCCTAGTTTGTTTGAAAAGAGTTTTGCTTAAGCCTGAATTTTCAGTGTTGTGTTTTGTGCAATTATACTTTTCAATGTATTTGCAGTCTTTATAGTAGCAAAAGACTCGTTTATCTTTTGGCCCGGGTATCCTTGTTTCCAATTAAACTTCTACATGTTGTGCAAAATTGTCATATTTTTTTAAAAGTCATTGAAAACACAATTTTGTGTGATGGAAAGAAAACTAAACCATAGAATTTTAAGATAAATATGAGAAAATAGCTCTTATAATGGGCTTTCAAAATTAAAAAAAATTACGGTCACGGGACTCGATTTCTTGCTACAAAACAAAATAGGAAATTCATAAAATATCCCATTATAAAAGATACATTATCTGAGTTATCTCCCTTATATGTCAAAGTTTTTTATACATTGCACTTTTAAATGCTTTCTTTTCTTTTCTTGTCTCTAGTTAGCTCTGGGTATGTAAAGGTTGAATTACCTTATAAGCGCATATGTTCCCGTTTCATCACTCGACTGATACCCTGTGACTTATTCGCAATTAATTTGTTCCTTTTTTATTTTTAGACATTGCACTTGTTAATGCTTTATTTTTAGTCTCTGGTGTTAGTTCTGGGTTCGTAGAAGTGAAATAACCAAATTAACTCATATGTACCCATTCCTCGCTCGATAACCTGTTACTTATTCACTAATTATTCGTTTCTAATTCGCTTTTTATACGTTGCAACTTTTAAATGCTTTTTGTCTTTCCTTTTTTTTCTTTGGTGTTAGCTAAGGGTTTGTAGACGTGAAATAACCCTATTAGCGCGTATGTACCCGTTTCAGAGATCGTCTGATACCCTGTTACTATTCGTTCCTTATTAGCTTTATATACGTTTTAATGCTTTTTATTCATTTATTTTTGTCTTTGAGGTTAGCTCTAAGTTGGTAGAGGTTAAATAACCATATTAGCGTATATGTACACGTTTCAGCGCTCAACTAATACCCTGTTACTTGTTTGCTTCTTATTCGTTCCTTTCTCACTTTTTATACGTTGCACTCTTTAAATCCTTTTTATCATTGCATGATTGTCTTGTCTTGGGTATTAGCTCTGGACTGTTAGAAGTGAAATAACCCTATAAGCGCATATGTACCCGTTTCAGCGCTCGACTAATACCCTGTTACTTTTTCGCTATTTATTCGTTCCGTATTCGCTTTTTATACGTAGCACCTTTTCAATACTTTCTTTTCTTTTATTTTGTTGTCTCTGGTGTTAAAAGTAAAATAACAAAATACCGAATTTCGAGGAAAATTCTTATCGGAAAATCCCTAATCAAAATCAAAAGCTCAAACACACCAAACGAATGGACAACAACTGTTATATTACTGACTTGGAACAGTTATTTTCTTATGTAGAAAATGGTGGATTAAACCTGGTTATAAAGCTAGCTAAACCACTCACTTGTATGACAGTCGCATAAAATTCCATTATATTGACAAAGATGTGAACAAAACAAACAGACATAATATGTCAAAGCCTATGGGTTTGTAGAAGTAAATTACCCTATCAGCGCGTATATACCCGTTTCTGCGCTGGACTGATACCCTGTTACTTATTCGTTACTTATTCGTTCCTTTTTCACTTTTCTATACGTTGCACCTTATAAATGCTTTCTTTTCTTTTCATTTCTTGTCTCTAGTGTTAGCTCTGGGTATGTAGAGGTGAAATAACCCTATGAACTCATATGAATCCGTTCAGTGCTCGTCTGATACCCTGTTAATTATTCTCTCCTTTGTCGTTCCGTATTCGCTTTTTATACGTTGCACCTTTTAATGCTATCCTTTCTTTTATTTGTTTGTCTCTGGTGTTAGCTTTGGGTTCCTAGAAGTGAAATAGTCCTGTTAGCACATATGTACCCGTTTCAGTGCTCAACTTATACCCTGTTTTAAAAGGGGCAACATATTAAAAAGCGAATAAGGAATAGGAATTAGTAACGAACAGGTAACGAATAAGAAATAAGGAATAAGTAACCAACTTGACGACTGTATGATTTTGTCCGTTTCATAAGTCCATATTGTCAAATTTTCTTTACTGGTCATTCTCTATTTGTAAAGAATTGTATTTGCTATCTGGCCATTTAAATGCTTGCTATATTTGCTTTTTATAAATATTTGTACTTACAAGTTTGCTTTTTGTTTAAACGGGAAATAATAAAACCCGCTAGATCATCTTCTGTAATTTCCTAAAAAAGCAATACTGATGTGTACTATGTATCAAAAATATAAATGCACTGATCATGATTTACGGTAAACCAATCGAACAATTGTATTTAGTTACAAAGAACATCTTATGATTTATAGCTGAGTTTTGGGGTATTTTTGTGTACATAATCGTAGATTTAGATAAGAATTTCCAGAACTTCGAGCACTTTTACATTGTACATATTTGTACATCTTCTGCGACATGTCAGCTATTTATGGTAAATGTTTATGGTAAAACTTTTGTTTACTAAAAGTTTGCATTGAACTTTAACATGAGACATTTACTGCTATCACACACAAAAGCGTTTCAGAAATAGAATCTTATTATTACTTTCTCGACACATCTGTCACAGTCTTACCTCTGCGTTTGTGTTTTAACATATTAAATAATGATTTTTGGAAACATCTGTATATTATACCAAATTATCTGTATGATTTTGATTCAAACATAACACTGTTATCTCGAAATATAATTTATACCAATGAGGTAATTATTACCTCAACGTAGTTCGAAGGAAACATTCCCGTAAAACCATTTGATTTCCCATACCACCATCCTTCACAAATATAATCCAAAACATCTATTATTTGATTTTCTAGGAAAGACAGCTCGTTGTCATCATCAGCTGCGTAGTCAAAATTAGCACGTGCTCTGAATTTTACTGTTGAGAAGAAAGAACAAACATACCTGTATTTCATGTTTTAAAAAGAGTAATGGCAAAAAGGAAAAGAAGAAAAAAAAGACCTAAAGACGACATGTCCTCACGACACATAATAGAAAAATTAAGACTGAGCGACACGTGCCGTACTAATGTGCTTCGATCCGGAAGGCTTAATATTTGCAGGTGAAACGCCGGTGATATGTCTCACTCGGTGATATCACAATCTCAGAAAAGAGATGAGGATTGTGGTTACGACAATTGGATCATATCCGTGGTCCTTTCCGAAACAGGTTTTGCATACCTGTCAACCAACTCGTTGTGGTATCCGAAGGATGACTTAGATATTTAACACTAGGAACCCTGTTTAGTTTATTTTTGGTAATATCGTTTTAGCGTGACTCGGTATTTATACATTCTGTCATTGTGTTATTGTGCTTTGATCATATTTTGTATTATTGTCTTTCATTTTTGCTTATATGCTTTGTCTATAGAGTATCTGTATGCCATTTTGTTTTTCTTTGTTGATATAGTTGTTTGTTTTATAGTGATTAAGATTATAACACAATGTTGACTGCTGTACCCCAATTATAAAACCAGGTTTAATCCACCATTTTCTACATAAGGAAATGCCTGTACCAATTAAGGAACATGACAGTTGTTTTCCATTTGTTTAATGTGTTTAAACATTTGATTTTGCAATTTGATAAAAGACTTTCCGTTTTGAATTTGATTAGAGTTCGGTATTTTTTTTGTTTTGTTATTTTACTTTTGGTTTAATATCTTTAGTGTAAGCAGCTACCCTCTATCAAATGAATCATGATCGGAAAAGGTAGCTTTGGAATATCGTAGCAATTGGGATATAAATACTCCTTATGCTGGCAATGCAGAAATGATGCTACAAAGAGGTCGATAGTTCAAGTTGGAAGCCGTAATCACCCGTAAATTTTGTTCGCAATCGATCCTCTTTCTAGATGTAAGTCAATATATGAGACAACATTAACTGTTCCTGAGTTATTCTTTTTCTAGTTCGATGGATAGGTGTGCTTAACATAATCCCCTAACTTTGAAATATTTTGTGAGATGACAACTTCTTTATGGCGGAACGTGAAGTTAAAAAATATGTTAGCTTCTTTTAATCTACATGAGAAGCTCCTGTGAAGAGTTTGTTTTATTAAATACAGGAACAAGTTAGCAAGAAAAGGAGTACAATTGGTTCTAATATATATGGCATCTTACAACTGAACAAAATGTATTGTCAATAAAAAAACAAGTATATTGATAATGTCAGTTTCAGTGAAAGTGTTTTTATCAGATTAAATTTATTCTTTCCTTATAAAGGCTAGTGGAAACTACGGTAGCCATTCTTTTCATGTTCAAAAGTAAAACTAGTTAAGGTAGTCTGTCTATAATTTTAGAACAATTATACTATTGTAAAGGGTAGAAATTTTTTTCACTATTGTAAGAGGAAAGATACTAAGGAATTGTCATTTCGGGGCCTTTTATAGCTGACTATGCGGTATGGACATTACTCATTGATGAAAGCCTATAGTTGTTGATATCTGTGTCATTTGGTCTATTGTGGAGAGTTGTCTCATTTGCATTCATACCACATCTTCTTATTTTTATAAGATTGTATATTTTATTTTTAAGTATCCACTACGGATTCACGCCGCCCTAGAGTAGGTTGTTTTCAATAACTCTAAAGCCCGACTTATGGAAAGATATTTACTATATGGTATGATGATATGAATATAATATATGGTATAATTGCCAATAAGACAAATTTCATCAAGCGATCAAATGACGTACAAATTAGCAACTATAGGCCACCGCACGGCATTCAACAATGAGCAAATAAAAACCACAAAGAAAGCTATAAAAGGCCCCAAAATTACAAATATAAAAATTCTGATGCCACGGATATACAATAACTTTCGCTTGTAATTTGATCATTTTCTATGTATGTGATCCAAAACGTACCAGTACCATTTGCTGCTTTGTCTTCTGTCTGTTCACTCAAGGAGCTGGATTCTTCAGGTTTTCCTAATTCAATATAAACTTACGTTTAATGTTTTATAGAAAGGAAATACAGTTGACCTATAAAACTTATGTAGACAATGGAGAGATAAGTTTTGAGCCCTTGAATTCGAAAATCAAAAAAGTATTATAATTCTAATAAAAACTATTGGGACAACAAATGAAACTTTTGTTAGTTAGTTAGATTATTATTATATATTTTGTCTGATTATTCGTTCCAAACATATGTAGTAAAATTTTGAATTTTTTATGAAGCAAGCGGTATTAGTTCAAAATGGCAGGTTGCAATGTGAAATATGCAATAAACAAGGCAATAGTAAATATGTTCACACATTTTGAAAAGAGTGTTCAAATAATATGCTTCCAACGCGTTTTTGGCAATTCTGAAAACTTATATCATTTTGACTTTTAGTTTATCTTCTTTTTCTGTGTTGTTGGAATGCAATACATCTTATTAATAATAAACGATGCATACCAGTAATATTTGATGCGTTGTCTACCCCTTTTACTCAAAGAGCTGGATTCGTCAGTTTTACCTGAAACAGTTTAATATTAATACAACCTTAATACAGGTAGCATTATATACACAAAGGAAAGATATTTCTTGGCCTTTGGAATTTGAAAATCTAAGGTAAAAATACGAACAAAAGCTATATCTATGATTCGGACAATGGAGTAACACACTTTTAAAAGGTGTACGTCTGAAGTGATTTTAAATGTACATTCATCCACCCCAAACATAACCAAACATAAAAAATTCTAATATACCCCGGCTTATATTAGTTTATAGAAAATTTATTTGAATACGTTCAATTATATGAATCGTATTTTCGAATATTCAGGTTTTTGGGAAATGTTTTGTTATTGTTGGTCGGTTATAGTGTTGTCTGTTGTTATTTGACTTATAATGTGTTGACTCTTGGTTGCTTCTTTCTCTTTCTATCGGAAGAAACAAGGCGTCTTGTTTTGATTTCATGGAAATTATATATAAAAAGGCAAGGATACCAACGAAACGGTAATAATTGATAAGTCGAAGAGAAACTGAAAACGTTACGCAAATATGGCAAAACACGACGAACGACGAAAATACAAACAACATTCAACAAAACACTACGCAGAACTTTAAGACTTGAAGAGCACCGCGACTCATACCAAAACCAGGTGATATTGGGTGCTTGGAAAGGGTAAGCAGACCCAGCTCCACATATTGCACCGATTGCTTTTGCCTTTTATCTAACAAACTACAATGTATCTATCTATTAAAACACTATGCATACCAGTAACACTTGATGCGTTGTCTACTTCATTTTCAATCAAGGATCTACGTTTTGCAAGTTTATCTGAAATAAAATAAATCGTCAATAACATTTTATACGAAAGAAATACAATTAATACCGGTTACCAACCATAAGGGATATACAATACCACTTTTCGCCGACGATTTCGGAAACAAAACAGTATTATAAATAATCAGATCTATTAAAATAATATATTGACGATTTTACGATATTAATGGATTAATTTCCACTGACTCAGAGTTTTTATTTCGCGATTTCAAACGCCAACCCTGTTTTCGAAATTTGTCATGTCTTTGAATCGCAGTTTCAGTAAAGATTAAATTAATGCCAGTAGTTCGTTCCGTGATTTTATCTGATCTGTTAATGAAAGAAAATAATCCATCACGAAATATTCAGTTTACAGTAACTGAATACTTAGGTAGCACTATACAGTTAAGAACAAAAATCAAAATTTGTTCTCAATAATTTTACCATCCCTTTTCCCTGCCTTCTTAAAAATTAAGTTTACTGTTAGTGTCATATATGTGCATATGTATGAAATGAGTATCCTTTATAGTTTTGATATCCAGTAGTTGAAATGGTTAAAGAATGGTGTTAATGTAAGCATGTTTTATTATCTTATAATACTCTGTACGCCTGTGCTTGTATTTCTTCAATTCAAAGTTAAATAAATAATGCAGGGTTTTCAAAGGATTTCGTAAGGACCGACTAAAATTCCTTTGCCGCTTAAAATCAGATTATTGTGAAATTAAATTTAAGATGTGCAACAAAATAACTTGCATTCTTATTTTATATACAAATAACTATACGTTGGAAAAACATTTTGACCACATTTTTGGGGAAACTAGATATTTCTTCCTTAAACAAGATGGCAATGTTAAATCTGATTCAAGATGATATCAAGTGTTTTGGTATGTTTCTCTTCTGTTATCATGTATAATGCTACGTACAATTTAATAGCAAACGTTGTTTAATGTTTAACACACACACACACACACACACACACACACACACACACACACACACACACACACACACACACACACACACACACACACACACACACACACACACACACACACACACACACACACACACACACACACACACACACACACACACACACACACACACACACACACACACACACACACACACACACACACACACACAAAACCAGGTGATACTGGGTGCTTGGAAAGGGTAAGCAGACCCAGCTTCACATATTGCACCGATTGCTTTTGCCTTTTATCTAACAAACTACAATGTATCTATCTATTAAAACACTATGCATACCAGTAACACTTGATGCGTTGTCTACTTCATTTTCAATCAAGGATCTACGTTTTGCAGGTTTATCTGAAATAAAATAAATCGTCAATAACATTTTCTACGAAAGAAATACAATTAATACCAGTTACCAACCATAAGGGATATACAATACCACTTTTCTCCGACGATTTTTATCTGATCTGTTAATGAAAGAAAATAATCCATTACGAAATATTCAGTTTACAGTAACTGAATACTTAGGTAGCACTATACAGTTAAGAACAAAAATCAAAATTTGTTCTCAATAATTTTACCATCCCTTTTCCTTGCCTTCTTATAAAAAAGGTTACTGTTAGTGTCATATATGTGCATATGTATGAAATGAGTATCCTTTATAGTTTTGATATCCAGTAGTTGAAATGGTTAAAGAATGGTGTTAATGTAAGCATGTTTTATTATCTTCTAATATTCTCTACGCCTGTGCTTGTATTTCTTCAATTCAAAGTTAAATGAATAATGCAGGGTTTTCAAAGGATTTCGTAAGGACCGACTAAAATTCCTTTTGCCGCTTAAAATCAAATTATTGTGAAATTAAATTTAAGATGTGCAACAAAATAACTTGCATTCTTATTTTATATACAAAAGAATTATACGTTGGAAAAACATTTTGACCACATTTTTGGGAAACTAGATATTTCTTCCTTAAACAAGATGGCAATGTTAAATCTGATTCAAGATGATATCAAGTGTTTTGGTATGTTTCTCTTCTGTTATCATGTATAATGCTACGTACAATTTAATAGCAAACGTTGTTTAATGTTTACACACACACACACACACACACACACACACACACACACACACACACACACACACACACACACACACACACACACACACACACACACACACACACACACACACACACACACACACACACACACACACACACACACACACACACGTGAATACGTTCAATTATATAGAATTGTATTTTCGAATATTCAGGTTTTTGGGAAATGTTTTGTTATTGTTGGTCGGTTATAGTGTTGTCTGTTGTTATTTGACTTACAACGTGTTGACTCTTGGTTGCTTTTTCATTCTCTTTCTATCGGAAGAAACAAGGTGTCTTGTTTTGATTTCATGGAAATTATATAAAAAGGGCAAGGATATCAAAGAAATAGTAATAATAAGTAATCCTGTGTTAGGATGCTAACACAAAAGTCGCCAAAACGGACCCTCGATCATAGTTCTGCGGTATCCATGGTAACGGCAGCCATTTTGGATTTCCAAATTGAATAGCACATCAACATATGCCAGTTAACATTTGTGTAAAGTTTCATTCAGTTTGAAGCATTTTGAATTTTTTTTACATTTTGCAGTTTCCATGGTAACGCCGGCCATTTTATACCTATAGTAATCCGTTTTGGCGACTTAATTAATAAGTCACGTCACGCATATATGGCAAAACACGAAGAACGACGAAAATACAAACAATATTCAACAAAACACTACGCAAAACTTTAAGACTTAGCAAAACCAACCATTCCAAAAAACTGGACTTATTGGGTCATTACAAAGGTTGAGCAGATCAAGTTCCACAGCTTCATCGATTGTTTTTGCATTTTATCTAACAAAATACAATGTATATCTAACTAATAAAGCACTATGCATACCAGTAACATTTGATGCGTTGTCTACTTCCTCTTCAATCAAGGAACTACGTTTTGCAGGTTTATCTGAAATAGTTTAAATTTCAAATAACATTTTCTACGAAAGAAATACAATTACTACCAGTTACCTCTAAAATTTATCTAAACTATAGAGGGTATATAATAAAATCACTTTTTCACCCTAGATTTCGGAAACAAAACAGTACCAAAATCTATATCTGATCTATAAAATGGTATATGTACGATGATGCGATGTGAATTTGTTAATTTTCAATGAGTCAATTTGGCGATCTCAAATGCCAACCCTGTTATCGATATTGTCAGTTTTAGTAAAGATTGGATTGATGCAAGTGGTTTGTTCCGCGTTGTTATCTGAATCTCTTAATAAATGAAGTCCATGGTAAAAGATAATTATGAACCGATTTGAATAAGTATGTATCGATCAAGACAAATAAGGCCTATGGTATGTTTCTCAAAATAAAACATGCATGTTCTTTGGAGTCTTTTCTCTTTAACTGAGGTTTTGCTATATTATACACTCCTGTTATTGTATTTGCGTCTGTATTAGCTGATTTTGTACACTATTCAGCAAAATATTTTACTCTTACCTAGCCTTCCAATATCCGTACAATCCCTTTGATCTTTATTATTTGATGTTTCATTTGTGCGACGTGGTGGAATAGGTGGCCAGGGTGGAACAACGTCTGATCTACATTGTGAACCAGATCTGTGTTTAACATGTTGATTTCAACCGCTAGAAATAATAAGATGTTATTCATTTCTAAGGATTTTTCAAACAAGTGTTTCTTCAGACTTTCGTAGTTCGGTGTACAAATGTCTATTTGTTTGTCCTACTGCATAATATCAGAGCTTTAGCAGATCAATGCCATTTTGGGTTCAGTGCATCATAGATACCTTTCAATGTTGATGATTTTCGCAAAATATAAGATTCCTCTTGCACTTCGATTTGTATAATCTAAATAGGTTTGCATATAATAAAGGATTTGAATATCAGTAACTACTATTGCTTTTGTCTTTTAATTTTAATTTTAGTATTTTAGTGGTTCTGCTGAAGTATTGTTCCGGGACGAGTGGATGTGTCCCGAATGTTAAAAAGTATTGCTACACGTCTGTACGGTTTGTTCTGTTATTGGTACATTTTATATCCGACAACTATGGTATTGATTTTCAAACTATGTTACCGTAGCTTGGTAAATGTTCAAAGGCAACGGTAGTTTAGCAAGCAATGCAGCTAAAGAACTAGTTTCAATATGGTAGCTCAGAAATACGTTAACATCGAGTTACTCAGTACATGTTACTCCAGCAGTAAAAGGTGTCTATAAAAATATCAAGCTATAAATCGCCCTCAGTCTATAACAAAATAACATTCACGTTACGAATTTATATATACCAGATACATATTTCGACAATTTATGTCCCTTCACTGAAACATTAGCACTCGAATGATCGCTGATACACGGTCGTCATTCGGTTTATCAAGACAAATGTTTGTAAATGATTAAGAAGCTATATCAATGATAATATAGCATCGAATAATGAATTCGACTTCAAAACTGTTAAAAAACCCAAAAAACAGTAAAACGTTCAATTATCAATTCGAGAAAAAATCAGAAAAAAACATATTTTAATATATATCTCTACCTTTTAAACTTAATATTTCTAAGGCACTGGCTACGATTACCCGCAAAATTAACCATAAGGAATAAATATTGTCACTTCCGTGAATGATTGCTAAAAGTATTTCCGAACACGGACCCGATTTCATGCGGAAATGGCAGCTAATAATAATATCATTTTATATAATTATACCATACATATATTGTAAACAATTCTATTGGTTTATACATTATCACGTGACATGGAACAATTCCGTTAATTTTTCATTTAAATGAAAGGAAGCACGAATTAACCTAAAATGTACACCCGGCTTCTTGATTTGTTCACGAGTTATCTCCTTCAAAAGTACGTCATAGACGTATGTAATCAAAATGGCAACGGTCACGTAAGAATCCCATAGAGTGACAAGGAAACAAGGCTTGGATCATCTAGTGCCGAGGATATCTCTCACATCGGTTCTTTTCAGGGCCATGAATAATTTCAGAAAAACCTATGTTGTACATACAAGAAATTCTAAGACACAAAATAATTTTCAGACGTAAACTTGTGTCTTGACAATCTGTTACATGGTTACTACATTAAGGTTAGTGCTTCTTCAATGGTACAACAGTTATTCAGTTGTAAGTTCGGTATAATAAAACAATTATGGCCTTAAAGCGATGAATATCCAAAATTGTCAACCCTAAACCCTAAAATTTATTTCACTTCGGCCTGCGCCCTCAGTGAAACTAACCTTTCGGGTTGACACTTTGGATATTCACCTTTCTACGGGCCAAAATTGTATATTGTTACCTACAGATATTATTACCCGCAACATATATCCAGGGAGGAACTTATTCTTAAAAACTTTTGAATTGCAAACAATCTGTGAAATAAATTTAAACAATTATATGGTTAAACTTCAAGTTGTATCGACCAATTTGACGTTCAATTTTGCCATAAGGTCGATTAAAACAATACGTTATTCTAAATTTAAAGTATAGAAACGGATGAGCAATAGTTCCAATTTGTGGTCAGTGAAAAGTTTATATCCTTTAAAGATTTTATTGATAAACTTCAACGTTTTCAAGATGCAAGTTTTGTTCAGTTAAATAAAATAAGTTATTGTAATAGACAAGATATCGTTGAAGAAGATTAAATAGCAGCAAACTGTTTAATGCATGTGCGGTATAAACGTGCATATATATTATATGGATCTATAGTTTGCGACAGGTGTCTAAATTGGTTTCATCTGAAATGTGTTGGCCTCTAAATTCTACCTAAGGTTACACATTGAATGAACAGGAAGTGCCACCAAAATAATTAGCTAAAAAAGTATAAATGTGCTTTCAATTTATCATCGCTATGATCAATAAATAATTTTTATTCATATAAATTTTTTCAAATATGTAAAACAACTTATACGGGCAATGAAACGAAAACGTACAAAGAATCAAGAAGCTACACACAAAAAGAATGTTTTATGTAAAATTTTGCAGGTAACAATAAAAAACGTTATCATTACTACATGCAATTTCCATATGTTCTGTGGTTCCTGTTCGAAACACATTTGGCAGTTAGTCTCGAAGATAACAATAATTATTTCTATACCACCATATCATTACTACCGTAGTATAACATATCTCATATAATGCAAGTAGACGTGGTATGATTTCAAATGAGTTAATACCTTCACTTCTGGGGAATAAGAACTGAACATCAAGGGATCTCTTGAAAACTGTATGTACGCAATTGCGTTTAATGATTTTATGCCAATTTAACCAACTTAATAACAATTATCTAATAATTCGCAGTTTCAGAATCTAATGCATTTTGGGAAAAGTTTTCAAATGTATACACCAAAACGTTGGGTTTATATATTTATTTCTGCATTTGTATGTGTATAACTAATGCTTGAATTTCTACCGAAAGTGAAAGAGAAAATCTTCCTTTTTTTTTATTTTTTGGTTGAGGCAATTGCATTTATCGTTAACTCAAAAATATAGAGAATTGAGTTTGCCTGAGTCTGTGCAGATAATTGTTCACAAAAGCAAAATAACTACACTAGATCTGTTGGAACAGTTCTTGTGTAAGGAGCACATTCCTGCTAGCGAAGTCCGTATAGTGTGAACATGCACCAGCGTAACGTTTCAAATGAGATTATTATTTACTAAAACCGTACAATGGGACAGAGGATAATTTGCAGATGTTAAATAGGAAGTTGACATGTTCATTAAAACACTAAAATATTAAATAACACAAAACTTTCTCTTGTCTATTTGTTCAACAGCAATACTGCGGATATTCTATATCTCATTATAGGAAGTCATAAAATTACAAATATGGTTCAGTTTAGTAAGGCAATTCAGTGTAATATCTTCCGTCAATTGTGGAGATTCCTGGGTTTATGTTTATCCATGTGAAACGAAAACAATAACCATTAGTAACTTATAACATGATCTAAGCCGTTATATGGTTTTAGTAGGAAGGAGACGTGCCCATGGAGACGAGCATTTCAGTGTAAATCTCTTATACTTATTTTACTACTTGGCTGAATAGTTTCAGGACAAAATGCATAAAAATAACGTTATATTTGAAAGTTTTCATTAATAAAAATGGACAATATGATAAAAACAATATTTTAAGTTCAGTTACTTGTCATGTTTATCCAATTGACCGATAAGTGATGATTGTACGATTGTTTGATGCATCTCATCATTCTAAAATTGAAATAGTGTCTGTTTCATCAACTGTGTCAATTTTGTGAATGAGTAACATCAAATGATCGCATATTCTTGACTCAGTCATTGATTGTCTTATCCATGTTTTAGCCTTCTAAGAGTTGCAAAGGAACGATCCCAACAGCAATGGGCCAACCGTCAGACATAACAAAATTGCATAATACGATGTTCTGATAAAATTCAGCAGTTTACATCAGCACAATTTCGGGACTGAATTATTGCGCAACAAACAGTACGTTAATAATCCAGAACACGAAAAAACAAACGGAGATTGGATGCATCGATGAATGCCAACGTAGATGCAAGTATTTTGTCTTAGGGTGGGTTATATCGTACTTTGTAAAAATCACTCTGATTTAAATATAATATTCTCTGAAACTGACATTATCAAGATGTTAGATTTTTTAATTGACAACATATCTGACGTTTGAATTACATGTTTTCATGAAACAATCGGCATCCCCATGGAACAAACTGTGCTCCTCTTCTTGCCGACTGGTTCTTTTATTTATATGAGGCTGATTACATACAGGAGCTTCTTATAAAGAACGAAAAGAAGCTAGCATTATTCTTTAACTATACGCTCCACTGTATAGATGATGTCCTCTCACTAAATAATTCAAAGCTTGGTAACTAGGCTATGTTGAACGCATCTATCCAATCGAACGTGAAATAGAATAAATAATAGAAACATCTAGAAATTGACAATGAGGGTCGGTTGCGAACAATACGTTACAACAAAAGAGATGATTTCATATTCCTAATTGAACTTTTCATTTCTATGTTGCAACATTCCAGAAGCACCTGCATATGGCGTATATTTCACCCAGTTGGTACGATAAACAAGAGGTTGTATTTTCTATTCGACCTACCGAATTAGACATATCAGCGGGTTTGTACTTACATGAGCAACACGATGTGTGCAGGGTCTGCTTAACCTTCCGGAGCACATGTGAACGACCACGTTGTTTTGGTAGGGTTCTTGTTACTCCGTCTCAGGTTATCCATGGTTTTGTGTTTTGCCATGTCATGTTCGGTGTGTTCTTGACATATGAGTTTTGATATCCCTTTGGTATCTTTTGCTCTCTCTTAAACATTTTTTCTGATCTCATGGTCATAATAATGTAGAAACTGAGTCTGTGCTCATGGGGAAAAATATTTTCCGTACGAATTTCTTTCGTTCAAAATATGTCATTTCAATGTTTCGTCAAACGTTGCTTTCTAATTTGAAATATTAGTAAAGTTAATATCTACTCCTTATATTTCCTTGTTTCAGTTACCTCTGAGATTTATTTTTATCAGAGTAATACTGATATCAATTATAGATATTAAAACCGTCCAATAATCGCAATCAGAAATTGGTTATCATTTTCAATCGCCCTCATTAATGGCTTGTGGTGATCTTCCAGTCGTGGAATGGCCGTCGAGTGGATTTAGAACTTTGCTTTGCACCAGTTAGATCACGGAAAACAATACATATCGCTAAATAAGCTCAATCTACAGACACGTAAAAGCTTAGCCAAGAAAATATATCTTCCAATGATCTGTTATATCGGCAACCATGTTTATATTTTGGATATAAAAGACATAGTCAAATTTCTATATTTATGAAACTTCTATCTGAGTTTGATTTAAATTTGATGTCGCTGCGGACAAAACATTTTATTTGAGCAGACTTTTGTTGTTTTGATTTTTACTTGTTTATTAGAAAGTTGGATAAGGCAACAACTCCCCACTTCTATGTATTGTCCGTTTACGAGTGTTGTAGCAATATGCCAAGCTCTAAATTACATAAATTAATTGTTTTGTCATTACCAGTTTAAATATAAAAATAAACAATTGAGAAATACATCTGCCAAATTACTTCTCTTTTACCGATTTTTAAAAAATTTTTGTTTCTTGTTCTCTGAAGAACAAACGGAATACAAAGTTTTTGAATAATTAAACATTGCAATATTACAATATTACTTGAAGAGAAAAGTATCCCATGATACAATAAAACCTGAATTTCATTTACTGTTTAGAATGTTCTGTTTATTGCTTCCAGTATTTTGTTGAGTCAATGCAGCCTTTCCACAAATTGCATGAGCTAGTTGGGCACAATATAGAACATGTATTTGGTTTTATCGTTTGATCAGGTTAAATTTTGTCATATTTCTGCTTTCTCTAGTTTATTTAACGGAATGCGTTTTGTCCAGTTTTGAAGACTTCGGTGGATAATATCCAAATTAGCAATCATACGACATCACTGTGTCTTAACTACACCGGCAAACAATTTTGGACTCAGTAGTATCCAATATCCTGTACGGTGACGGACCATCAACAGACATAGGAAAGGTAAGATTTCTATTTATCTATTTGATATTGACTAATATAAATAGATATATTATATCTTTTTCGATTGTGAGATGTGATATTTTCTACAATCGTTCTAGATTAATGGAGAAATAAGTAAAAGTCACGTAAAATGATGAACTGAGTGAATATTGCCTCCAATTTGTTTAATATCTTTTAATTGTGAACATTGTACGGAAAGAAAGATATTTACATGGAAGCTGGATGAACAGTCACTTTGAGCACCTCAATATTTGTATTTTCCGCATGGAAAGAAAGAAATGGGTCATGTCAAAATGGGAGGACCTGGTTTTGTCTATGAAGTTTACTTCATGAGGACCCGGTTTTGTTTCGTTTGGAAACCACAAAGTTAAGAAATTCAATATATATATTTTGTAAACAAATCTATCGTGTTAAAAATCATTTTAAACAGGAATTTTAGAAATACATATTTTTAATGCTATATGTATACCTTATTGCACTTATCTTCGAACTTAGTTTAAATGGAATATAGATACTTTATAGCATGCACTTTCTTCAATTATTTTATAAAATTATGATGATTGTTTGTTTACTATACTAGTATGTTATGATGTGAAAAGAAGAAGATGTGGCATAATTGTGTCACCATATCAGAAATTTATTTTCCATGGCGATTCTGCATGCATATATATTTGTCTTATTCTCTTGCTTTTAGTCAACATTCAGTGTTCAGAACATTTATTTTCAAACGATCATAGGAAAGATTACACCCTCTAGGTACAGTGGAAAATTTATAAAGATAACCATCCTGTTGTCCAAGACAATCACATACCAAATGTGCGTCCTACAATTTGCAAGGCCGTACACTATCCAAGTTTGAACACTAAAATTTATATAATAAATATAAAAAAACCGTACAGAGCTTAAACCTCAAATTGCGTCACAACCTTCATTTCTTTCTATTTCTTCGTTAAAGTATTCGTTTTTATACAAAGCAAAATCAAAAATATATTTGTTTCAATAAAACAGAAATTCAAGTGTTTACAAATCCAAATGAATAATACGTTGTCATCTGAAAGAAATCGTTTTTCAAAGTGCCATCAAACTACTGTTGACCGCCGGATTTTAATTTACGTTATGCGTTTATGCATAATTTTCCATGACAAAACCGGGTCCTACATACTGCATTTTGAAATTTTAGGACGAAACTCGGTAGTACACATTAACAAAACCGAGTCTTTCCATTTTGACATGACCCATTTCTTTCGATCGATGCACGGAAATACAGATATTGAGGTGCTCAAAGGACTAGTCTTACAATCTACATGCTAATATCTTTCCTTCCGTACATTTTGTCCGTACAATGTGCACAATTTAACGATAAATTAAACAAATTGGAGGCAAGGTTTACACAATTTATCATCTTGACGTGACCTTAAATTTATTTCTCATTTATATTAATCTAGAAGATTTGTAGAAAATATAACATCTCACAATCAAAAATAGTTTGTTTGTGTAATTACATTCTTCAATATCATAAAATAACAAATAGATAATCAATAATCCTACCTTTTCTATGTCTGTTGATGGTCCGTCATCGTACCGGTATTAGATTATATTGAGGCTAAAATATTTAGCTGGGGTAGTTAAGACGCAGTGTACATATACATATTTAATCTCCAAGTTTCATACAGTAAGCGTATTAATCCGAGTTCTTCTGAATGAAAAGAAAAATCACTTGGTCAATACTCAGCGGGAGGGTCGGAAAAATTAAATGAACACCTTTATGGGGTGAACTTTTGACATTTTAGGATGTAATAATACACACAAAGAGATGTTTGATAAATAACAAGGTCAATCTATGTTTTTCAGCCCTTGTAGACGTTTAGGTGAATGTCCTGCACGGCGTTCTCATTACGTTCTCAATAGCAAGCAAAAAAGCCATTTCAATTATAAGCTGAACTTTATATCGTTATTCCCATTTACATCATGTTCGGTAATTTAAAAACGTTCCGATAGCTTAAAATGAGGGGTGGGTGTGTGCGCTTATTTCAATGTACCGTTGACATATTCTCCAGGTAAAGATGGCAAGGGTCTCTTTGGTGGCACTCTGTATCCAACTAAAAATAGAATTGTTTTCACAATATCAGTTATCATAGATTTCGAAACATTTTCACATCAGAATTTTCAATATTGTTTACTTGTATTGATAAAATTTATGCACTTGTATGAATACGTTTACCAATTTAACACTTTGTAATGCCAAATTTTCAAAATTTTAAGACTGTTTTGATTTCTCGTAGGCCGTACATATATCTTAAGCCAAATAGGTAGTGCTTCATTTTATCTATTATTGTCTTTCATTTTGCTTATGTGTTTCGTCTATAAAGCGTCTATATGCCATTTTGTGTTTCTTTGTTGACTTAGTTGGTTGCATTTATAGTGATTTAGATTATAACACAATGTTGGCTGCTGTTTTTTTTTATCTATTATGTTTGTTTGTTTAGCTCACATCGTTGTTAATATATTGGAATTCTATGTATCTGTTAAATAAGTGAGAGGTTAAGCTAGCTATAAAACCAGGTTTAATCCACCATTTTCTACATAAGGAAATGTATGTACCATGTCAGGTATATGACAGTTGTTTTCCATTCGTGTGATGTGTTTGAGCTTTTGATTTTGCCATTTGACAACGGACTTTCCGCTTATGAATTTTCCTTGAAGTTCAGTATTTTTGTTATTTTACTTTTTCAGAAGAAGTTGTATGATTAACTTAAGCTATTAAAACAACAAATCATATAGTTATTCAAAGGCACTTATATCCATATGTCTAGAGGGTAACATAAAACGTCATCAATAAGTGTCTTTGCAATATAACAAGCTTTAAATCGACCATACATACGATTTACATACCGTTTAAATGTATTTTCGTTGAATGAACTTCATTTGTTTTACAAAACTGATGATTGTTCTTGCATTGTTTATCATAGAATGTTTATCAAATAGGTGTAAGACCTGTGATGAGTTTTCCCACTTATGAAATAATTAAAATCCGCTTTTGGTCGCAACATCAGTTTGTTTAATAAAAATAGACATTTTCAATCAGATAAACCCATTTTAACAATGAAGTCAGAATGTAAGAGAAAGTGTTCTTTGTTTACTAAGGATTTAGAACAGATGCGAGAACAAGAGCATTTCATAACATGAATTACACAATTAAAATTGTACATTGTACGATTCAATTTTTGTAAACTTAGGCCTACGTAAACAAAAGCATTATTTTACACATTTCAGCAGATTGAACTCTTGATTCACAGTAAGATAATAAAACTCAAAAAAAAAAAAAAAAATGAGAAATATAAAATTAGGAAAATGTTGCCTGAGGGCAAACGTGAAAAGATATCATACTGTATGCCATTGCGTCATTAAGCTTATGTTGAGTTCCTTTGGTTGAAATAGTGGAGCGTTTGTTTTGTATGTTTTTTTTTATCTTTTAAATTTACTTTTAGTTAGGTAATTTATTTATTTGTTTATTAGTTTTTTCATTATTTAAAACGTAATTAGTCATCATGATCACGCTATTAGATCTGATGTCTTACGCAATCATGAATTGAAGTCGCGAACTGTCTCGATCTTAAATAAAATATGCAAAATTGTAAGAGCCAGGAATGCATTTTATTTGTAAAGCTTTTATCTAGGTAAAGACAGTAATGTGATAGATTCTATTATTACAACTTTTATGACTAATACATAATTATTTTGGCTTGATTCAAATTTTGTTCAGCGCATATAAGCAGGAATACCTTGGATATTTTGATTGTATGAAGAATTGTTTAGTAGATTTTCTTATTTTGTTGTGAAGCAAGAAATGAAATATTATAATCCCAGGTTTTCTTTTTATTTTCTTAAAGAACGCCATAAGAGCTGTTTTTATATTGTTTATTCTAAGATACTATTGTATATTGTTTTTAATCACATAAAAGTGATTTTCCCATGTGTGATTATTACCAAATCTGAATAACTAAATCTAGCATGGTATAAACTACGATTAAGTAATGTATTGAATTGTATTCACGTTTATAATGTAGACCACTGCATAAATAATTTTCAGTGGAATGGTAACTATAGACTATGAACATTATTTATATTTTATTCATATTTTAGACTTATACCTCGAATTTTACATAAGAGGTCATCTCAGTACCAGAATCTATGACAATCGAGACGATTTTAATTTTTGATAATAATAAATTTCTCCCACCTTGGCAGCAATATACCAACTTCAACTGCATATGGGATATACATTTCCCATCTCATTCGATATTCAAGAGCTTGCTGCTGCTACTTAGACTTCATTAAACGTCAAAAGTATCTGAGCAGAAAGATGAGTTTATGATAAAGAACGTCTTGTCCTTTTCATCTGGAGATACCAAGACCTTGCTGATAAATAATCCGTATCAATTTTACAAATAATATATGATGGTCTCGAAGTAAAGGTTCTAGGTGTTGTCGTTGTTTATCATCTCAATTACGTGTTATAGTGTTCTTTTATTTTCATTATAATAATAAGGAGATGAGGTATGATTGCCAATGAGACATTTATCAATCAAAGTTAAAATAAAGTGGATGTAAGCAGTTATAGGCAACCGTAAGGTCCCCAACAATGAGAAAAGACCCAAACGGTATAGTAGGCTATAAATGGCCCTGACATAATACATATGAAACACTTCAATTGAGAAAACTAAAGGCCTAAATCATAGCAAACAAGTTAACGAAAACAAATATAACAGACATAAACCAATGCCAACCACTGAACTACATCCTTCTGACTTGGGACATGCACATAAAGAATATGATAGGGCTAAACATGTTTAGAGCGCTCATCCCTCCCCTAACATAGGAGTGATGTAACAGCACAACATAAGACCAAACTAAAAATCAGTTGAAAAGGCTTAACTCATCAGATCAATACAAAGAAGAAAACATCAAACATAAACACAGATTGGACGTGTCAATGTATTTATCCATCCTCATCCCTAACAACAAAAAGACACTACGTACAGATCTGAAAGTTCTCGCAGTTTCTGACAGCTGGTTAAAAGTCAATAAAAATCATGTATCTAAGACAAAAATCAATCAGTACACAACCAACATCCAATGGATTAAGTGTAAAGACGTCATTAAAATTCAGAGAAAAACATGACCTTGTACAATGCCAAAATAAAGGTATCAACATGTAGTAACATTAAAGTGGATATTTGAATAACGAAACTATTTAGTATAATTTTAGTTTACTGATATCAATATTCATACAAATAGAAACAATATTCAAAGATCTAATTACAGTGTTGAATTGGTAACCTTTTAGAATAAGTTTATTTAATGGATTGATAAGTTTACCTGGTTCGTATATAAATTTCCGGGCCTCGGTAAACAACATCAGCGTAAATTTTATTGTGTGATATTCCGTCTGAAATCATTTTTACATGTATACCCAAAGTTGCAAACCAAATCATTGTATATTTTAAACTTTACTGTTTATTCCATTTTGGTCATAAATCTTTTGGCATGACTCGGTATTTATACATTTTGTCATTGTGTTATTATGCTATGGTCATTTTTGTATTCTTCTTTTTCATTTTGCGTATGTGCATTGTCTATGGAGTGTCTATATGCCCTTTTGTTTTTGTTGTTTTTTTTTGTTGTTGACATAGTTTTGTTTGTGTTTTAAAAGGGGTTGAGATTTTAACACAATGTTGACTGCTGTACCCCAGTTTCAGCTTGATATATCAGTATATATAAGAGTTTATTGAAAACCGACCAGCAAATACAATAAGTAGCAGATGGTTTGATGGTTATTAACATCTTTCTGTCACTCACTGTATGCTTTCAACAATCAGCAAAACCATGGCAAATAGTAAGCTATGAAAAGCCCGAGCAAGAGAAAATTTGAAACAACGCAAGACGGAAATAAAATTTATAAAAATTAAAATTAAATGACTAGCAATGAATAACCGGCTTATGATTTGGAACATGCCCATAAAACATCTGACTTGGTTAAACAAATTTGTAACATGACCCTGTACAATGCCAAAATTAAGGTATCAACAGATTGTACATGTAGTACCGTTAAAGTGCATATATGTATAACGAAACTATTTAGTATAATTTTAATTTACTGATATCAATATTCATACAAATAGAAACAATATTCAAAGATCTAATTACAGTTTTGAATTGGTAACCTTTAAGAATAAGTTTATTTAAAGGATTGATAAGTTTACCTGGTTCGTATATAAATTTCCGGGCCTCGGTAAACAACATCAGCGTAAATTTTATTGTGTGATATTCTGTCTGAAATCATTTTTTTACATGTATACCTAAAGTTGCAAACCAAATCATTGTATATTTTACTGTTTATTCCATTTTGGTCAGAAATCTTATGGCATGGCTCGGTATTTATACATTTTGTCATTGTGTTATTATGCTATGGTCATTTTTGTATGCTTCTTTTCATTTTGCGTATGTGCTTTGTCTATGGAGTGTCTATATGTCCTTTTTTTTTTTTTTTTGTTGTTGTTGACATAGTTTTGTTTGTGTTTTAAAAGGGGTTGAGATTTTAACACAATGTTGACTGCTGTTCCCCAGTTTCAGCTTGATATATCAGTATATATAAGAATTTATTAAAAAAAAAAAACGACCAGCAAATACAATAAGTAGCAGATAGTTTGATGGTTAATAACATCTTTCTGTCACTCACTGTATGCTTTCAACAATCAGCAAAATCATGGCATATAGTAAGCTATGAAAAGCCCAAACAAGAGAAAATTTGAAACAACGCAAAACCGAAATCAGAATTTATATAAATTAAAATTAAAATGACTAGCAATGAATAACCGGCTTATGAATTGGAACATCCCCATAAAACATCTGATTTGGTTAAACAAATTTGTAACATTTAATCCTTTCATTAACAATGGGCAGTGGTGCAACAGCAACCTGTAGCAACACACTGTAAATAAAACCTGTGTTTGAGATATCTTCACATGATGTATTAGAATTAGGGATCTGGTATGTGTGCAAATTAGACAACTACCCAACAAAGTTCAAATGAATTGGATGTAAGTAATTATATGTAATGCACGGCCTGCAACAATAAGAAAACCCATACTGTATAGTCGGATTTAAAAGGCCCCGACATGACAAATATGAAACAATTCAATAGAGAAAACTAACGGCTTATGAATAACAAACCAAACGACTTAGGGGTTGATAGATTTGTATTCTGGTAAAAGTCTATTACAGTACTAGGAGCGTTGTCTTGACTCAAGTTTGCTGCTCTTAATAGTGAGCTTGTTTATATTGCACGTCGCAACATGTAATTTGGTTTGTATCTAATCAAATGTAGAATAAAATTAAGATGACATTTAATATTCATCTGACCTATTAGGAGATGTTGTCAAATATGAATGGTCATCAGCCCAACAACAATATCCATAAAATGATAAATGACGTGAAATATCAGTAATAGACATTATTAGCGATTCTAAAATAAATAGATGTACATACTTCCGGCTCGGGGTATGAATATCTCCTTGCATCATATTTGCTAGAAGTGGAAGATTCCACCTGGCTGTCAACATCGTCTACGGCTTCATACCAATCATCATATTGAGGCCTGTGTTAAAGTAGAAAGTCATTTATTGATTGAGATACATGCAAACACTGGAGGAAATAAGGTATATAATTCCAATTTTAGTAAGCTATTTTAAGGATTTTTGGTTTTGTTTTGATATTTTAACTTGAATGAGCGTTTTCAAAATTAAGTGATACGCTAAAAGACCTTGATTTGTCTCTTCTTAATATATTTACGCGATTTGAACATCGGTAAACTACTGCCTCCTTAAATAGCCTTTTCGAGCTATGGTATAGAAATGTAAAGTGACAGGATGATACGAAGGTGAAATTTCTTAGCGAGGGTAACACCAACTCAGAAGTAATCACTCCTGTTTTAGAATGAATTTCTACCCGATCGAGCCATATTTAGCCAATTTCCTTATTAGTTTGGCCTGACAACTAATTTTGCCAGCACTTTGATGAGTGTTTTCAGTCACATATCTGTCTTCAATGTTTCTTTGCCCTCTAACAGTTTGTTCCTGGTCGGGCTGTTCACAGTGCGTTGTTCGTTGTTGATTATTTTTGTTTGAATATCTGGATTTTTTGGAAAAATTCAGGTGTTTTATATTGCATATTTTACTGTCAAGTATTTTAGCGATTTTATATTAGCTATCCTGTTCATGTATTATTGAAGAAAATATATCACATCAACAGATTCAATGAAACACTATGGAAGAAGGATTGAATAGACTTGATAGGACAATTAATCTAAAAGGATGAGAAAAGTTTTGCTACTTGATCGACCAGTGACCTGAAATAATGTTGTTAATTTTAACGTAAACAAATTGTCGCCAGAAGCTTTCATTTATATATTGATTTGAACTGTATTACAGTTTTTTCAATACAAAATGACATTGATTGCAATTTTGTGATATATATATAAACAACTTACATATCGGTAACTCACAACACAAGCATACTAAAACTTGGTTTACTTCATTTTACCAAATCCTTATAAAAGTGTATGAATATTGTGGTTACTTGTCGAGGTCGTTGGCCCAAAATATCACACTTACATTTTGTGTCATTTCAGGCATATCCTTTAACATTCTTGAATATGCACATTTGAATTAAAATTAACTCGATACTTGTAGCATTGATTACTATTATACATACAAGAATGCAAACTAGAATTAAAACATGTGATGATACTTTGTTACCCATAACACTAATTACGTTTCTATATTTGTCTAAATGTATGACAAAACTGCCTGACTGGTTGTTCTATATTACATCCTAATAGAGTGACATAACTTTTGACTAATAAAACCTATATTTTACATGGCCCAGTTTGTCGAATTAGTTTGAACGTTTTATATAGTGTAAAAATGGAGGAGGGGTTCCGCGATGAATAATATGATTTATTAATCTCAATGTACATATACTCACTCTTGTATGTCTCCTCCGTTTGCATTTTTATTTCCTTTGTACAACCATTTATCCAAAACTACAAAATGTATGATATACCTTAATGTAAACTATTTGATACGAGTGAATTGTAAGATATATTGAATTAAGCAGCATTGAAAATAACTTTCAAAATGTAAACAGTAATACCTTCAATTCATTTTCACTGGCAGCAGAAAAATATTGTGCCCTGAATACCGACGGGTGAAGATGAACCAGTTTAAACACCCATAATGCTTTATTATCTAAGCATTCTGTGGCTACTTCGACACTGAAATAGCAAAAAAAAGATATAATAAAATAACTTCATGTCTGTATCCTTATTCAACCTCTTTCCATTCCAAAATATATTGATAAATATATTGATAAACAAGATTATGTGTTCATAGAACATCACATTTCCTGGGTGAGTGAACTGCAAAATCTGGATAAAAATCTTCATAATGAACATGTGCAGGTTTCAAATTGACACGACATTAACTTCACCGACAACAACCTTTACCAATTAATTTAACTAGATACGGAACGGATTAACAATAAACGGACAGATAGACGCATACAATGGACAAATAATTCTCCATTATACAGTAGATAAAATATTTACAAGAAACATTCATTTATGAACGAATTCTTTTATAAAGATATCACTCTATCTAAAGAGTCTTTACAATGATTTGAATAAAATGGGTATTGTGTATCGAAATTCTAAAAGTTTAGAACGATCTTAGCATCGGGTTGCGCAAATCTAAAATACAAAAAAAACAAAAACAAAACAAAAACAAATGCGGTGTAATTTTAATAAATAGTTATATATTGTTACATTACTGGACAATCTCAATTGAAAAAAAAAAGAAAAAAAAAAAAAACACAGCAAAACTTGTTGACTCACCTTGGGGCACACACCTTATAGTGAGATAACAGGAAGTAATTTTGATGAACAGCATAACAATTTTAGAAGATGAATACTACACAGGGATGTCATTCCATGTATTACCATAACAATAAAAAGGAATATAGAACTACAAAATTTCATAAGTAGATGAAAACCGGACGAAGTTTAGATAAAAAAAAAAAAAAACACTACAAGCATTCCAAAACATTACAGATCAAACAAAAATTAAACATCAGGTATTCATTACAAACAGAGGATTGTTGTGTCGATCTTAAAACTACACATTCGATGATACATTGCATTCGCTGGTTTGAAACTCAATGTTTTGAGGACTGAAATTGAACCACCAAAATTGAAAACTATTCGTGAAACAGATACTAATGTTAACACGATGATGCCAGTAAGACCACGAAAATGAAGACTTCCTACTTCATCGTAAGGAGCACCTAATATAATAGTTTACTTGTAAGTAATATTTTGTTCAAAGAAATACTGATTGGAAGCAGAAAAATCTTATTTTGTGATATAGGAAATTAATTGTAAATCGAATGTTCTCTTTTGACAGATTTTTACTGCTTTGTATTTCAATTTCTATGACTACTTAGGTAAGTATTTGAAAATATATTTTAAAACTGACGAGTCTTATATAGACTATACAGGAATAAAAGCCCTGTTCATTGATAATTTTCTATGTTTTCTATGTATTGTGTGCGATTTTGTCCCATGTACATTTACTCCATATCCTTTCATGTTCTATACTTTGGTTTGGCGTCAATATTATCAGCCTGGTATCTTTCATTAGTATTAAAAGAATGCTATTCATATAGGATTTTGAGATGGGATATTATATATAAAACGAGACAGTATTAGATTTATACTTTTTTTAAATTTAGGTTTGAATCTGCTTCGTCTCATTAAACAGAGTTTTTTACAACAAAAAAAAAAAAAAAAAAAAAAGAAACGAAGATACAATTTCCTAGTTTAAGATAATTAAAAATCTTACTTTGTTTTTTTTTTGTTTTAATAAAAATAAATCTAGTTCTAGCAATTCCTGATATTGCATACTGAGGGACCCTTTTTTAGCAGGCACAATAGACAAGGGAAAACTTCCATATTTACACATATTCAAATAACCAGTACAATTGCTGTTATCTGGTAATCATCATCATCCTAAATAATAAATCATTATCGTATACCCGCTTCACTGACTACTATGTGTTGATTTTTCATTGAAAATTATATATGTGATTGATGCACTTTAGATATTTAATCTTGATTCTAATATGACGTTCTCCAAACGCTTTGGGTACACACTCGAGGTAAAATAACAATATGTTGTATGTCAGGTGATCTGTATCGTCGTGATATCTTAAGGCTGTTTCGATCAAACTCCCACGTCATATGCCTTTTAAGAATGCGCTACCGACGTCAATCGGTGGAAATGACAATAACAAGAATAAATGCATTTTACGGAAAATGCATGGTTGTGAAACTGAAAGTCATCAAATCAAGGAAACATAACCATACGATAATAAAATTTGTTAAAAGCCATTTTTTAACATATAAGTAAGATTATCATTTAAATTCATCCAAACCTATCTAAGTACTTTATTGTATATAGTTTAAGCATATCAATAGTTCAGTTTCCCTCGTTCTTTTACGTCTACATTAATAGTGTGTTTAATGACGGAAACGGCAAACGTTTGCCTTCACCTAGATCACTTCGATCCAAAAGAATGCCGTATTTGTGAAAAAGATTGTTAATTTTTTATCTCGTTTCATTTAATTGTATGAATTTTAAGTTTATATATACGTCATAAAAATACGTCACTGTTTATGGATTTCTGTGCTGTCGTTAAAATAAGATGTCCGGTTTACATGTTACTAATGTACTATTATATTATCTATTTATGCGTTTGTTTGTGCTTAGTGTTCTTGCGTTTGTTTGTACTGTATTCCTGTCACTTCGTGCTGTCGTTTTAGTGATATTTTTAACATTGGCATATAACAAGCGGGATGTTTGACTAGCCATAAAACAAGGTTCAACCCACCATTTTCTCTTAAAATGTAATGTACCAAGTCAGGAATATGGTAGTTGTAATCAAATAGTCCGTTTCTATGTATGTTGGCGTTTGTTTTGTTGCTCTTCAGTGTTTCTGTTGTTTCCCTCGGTTTTAGTTTGTAACCCTGATTTGTTTTCTCTCTATCAATTTATGACTTTTGAACAGCGGTATACTACTGTTGCATTTATTTGTCCTATTAGAATAGAAATTATTCATTAGATTGAATGTATACTAATTTTACCGCGGGTTTGCCCTTTATGCCGATATTTTACCCTCGCTATTGTTCGTGAAAAATATTTAGCACAACGGGCCAACCCGTGATAAAATCAGTATAAATTCAAGCCCTAATGCATTATTTCTTAAATATATGCATACGTTGAACGTCGTTGTATTGTAAAATGTTTGTGGTATGGCATGATATAAGATCGTTAGTATTATCCTCCCATATATCACCAACAATTTTTTTGACTTTTGTAAAGAAGAATAAAATGCAGATTTGACTTGAAATATAATATTGGAGTTTTCAAATAATCACAGTTTGTTTACATCATGTTTGTTATACATAGAATGCGTGATCCCTGTCTATTTTGACAATGTTTGTTAAACGAAAATGTAATAATGTATAACGGTTTTGATATCAATACCTGTAAGGTCAGAACATCTACAAAGAACAAGTTTATCGGCAAATGTTTTATCATATTTTTCATGAAAACTTACTTGTTGCGATCCAACTAGATAACGCCTTGTGTAGTATCGAATATATAACTTTCTATCCAACTATCCAAATTGACCATACCTATGTCCCTTTTAAACATCTAAACAACAACCTTTTCGGTTTACCAAAATCACTTTTCCAACCCAGTTAAAATCGCATATTTGCTCATTCAACTCTGCTTTGTATTTTCAGTTAAACGTCTTATTTCAAACTCATAACCAAACATGAAAATGATTAATTTCTTAACAAATGACTTTTCAGTGTAGGTCAATTTTCTACTCTTCCAGATATATACACAGTTTTGTACCATTTCTAATATTGATTTCTCAATTTTGTTATTGTCAATGTTATAATAATGGTGAATACGTAGTGCTCTGATTTTATCGGTTGTACAATTTGACTTTTAAAAGTAGGCCGTTTGCGTTTTTTGCGTAAATATTTATGCCCTTATTCTTTTGTAATTAATTTTAGAACCTGAGGTCTTTTATATTAACCTAATATTTCAAATGATTTTTAACCAGAAATATCATTTTATCAAATAATTGCGTGTCGTCCGCAAACAAATTTAATTCGGTTCTAGTATCTCCCTATGTTCTCGTGAATATAATGCCTTGAATGTTTTTCTGCTATTGTTGCACATGCTTAGGGTTCTGCCTGTAATATATATAATGAGGTACTAAAGAACTTTGCCTGGCTGATCTCGTAATTGGGAACTATTTTAAGACATGGCTTTTTTAATACATGTCTTTGCACTTTTAATAACATTTGAACATAACCACAAAATTGTTCCAAACATTAAATTCCTCTATAAAGAAGTCTAGCTATCCTCAGCCAATCCTGTCAAAGGCTTTTTGTTGGTCTACAAAGACAAGTATACCCTCTTCATCTGCATCATCAATATAGTCTATGATATCTTGTATTATTACAAACCTTTTTAGTCGGATGAATAAGTAGTTTTATCATAATTTTGTACAATTCAGCAGTGTAAGCGGGTGCTTTTTCGTATATTTTCGCGTTCACTGCCTTCAAAATAATATTTTAAAACTCCTGTATATTGTGTGTCTGACAATGTCTTTTTTAGATGATCCTTGCAATAACATAATATTCCAGATCATTATATGAAATTCACAAAGTATCCTCTCCTCCACTCCGGATTTATTTGTTTTATAATTTTAAAACGTTCATTATTTTCTTAGCAGTAATATCACGGTCTAGTAATTTTCATCGTCGTCAATTAATTCGTTTTTATGTGTCTTGTTAAATCTTGAGCACTTTCCAAATGCCATCCTCGGACCTAAATAAATTTGAATAAAATCTAACTTGTTAATTAAGTATTTCGTCTATATTGTATTTATAACGATCAGTTCCTGTTTCTTTTCTACTCTATAATTTATTTTTCCGTTTTGCTTTTCAAGATTGAAAAGTAAACTGAATGTTTTTCCTTTTTCCACCCATTTGATACGTGCTTTTATTTTTGACGCCTCGAATTTTCACATAGTAGTTTTAATTAGTGATTCTATTTCTGAGATGTTATTGTCAACGTCCCCGACGTGATATCGATGTTATTGAATTTTAGTCTTTCTAATTTTTGTTTAAGGTTAAAAATATAACTGTTGTTAACTATGTTTATTAAAGATTTGCTCACTTCATTGCCAGCTCATTCGGTATTCAAGAGCTTGCAGCAGCTGCTACTCAGTCTTTATAAAACGTCATCAGTGTCTGAGTAGAAAGATTATGAACCAGGGTTATTTCAAAGGACGTTCACTGGAAGATACCAAGACCTCGTTGAAAAATATTACTTTTCACCTTCACAAATAATACATGATGGTCCTATAAATGTATATACCAAGTCAGGAATATGACAGTTGTTTTCCATTCATTAGATATGTTTGAGCTTTTGACTTTGCCATTTTATAAAAGACTTTTCTTTTGAATTTCTCTTGGAGTTCGGTAGTTTTGTTATTTTACTTTTTAAATATATATTCTAGGTACTAACGTTGTTATTATGCTATAGTCATTATTTGTATTCTTGTATTTAATTTTGCTAATGTGCTTATTTACAGGCCATTTTGTTCGTGTTTGTTGAAATAGTTGTTTGTTTTATAGTGATTAAGTTTATAACACAATATTGACTGCTGTACTCCAATTTTAACATTTTAACCCTTTATATATATGTTTTTTTTGTTCACACATTTTGTCATTAAAATAAAATTCTATGCTACTGTCATACAAGTGAGAGGTTTAGCTAGCTATACAACTAGGTTTAATCCACTATTTCCTACATATAGAAATCCCTGTGCCGACCCAGGAATATGACAGTTGTTTTCTACTTGTTTGATGTTTTGAGCTCTTGAATTTACCATATGATAAGGGACTTTCCGTTTTATTTTCCATAGCTTTCGGCATTTTTGTTATTTTTCAATTTTGCATTTTTCGAACTAAGTTTTTCCAAGTTTCTTACCAAATTTAAATCCATTCTTAAACACTTTTATTGTATGTATATTCATTACTCAGATACCCGGTCGTCTTTGTATTTCATTAATTTTAAATTTGCATGAAACAAGATCATGATCGCTTAAGGGACAATGTCAGATACCAACATTGTACACTTTGTTTGTAAATAGATATAAGAAGATGTGGTATGAGTGCCAATGAGACAACTCTCCATCCAAGTCAAAATTTATAAAAGTAAACCATTATAGGTCAAAGTACGGTCTTCAACACGGAGCCTTGGCTCACACCGAACAGTAAGCTATAAAGGGCCCCAAAATACTAGTGTAAAACCATTCAAACGGGAAAACCAACGGTCTAATCTATATAAAAACGAGAAACGAGAAACACTTATGAACCACATCAACAAACGACAACTACTGAACATCAGATTCCTGACTTAGGACAGGTGCAAAAACTTTATCACAAAAGACATAGTCGATTCTAGCCTTAGAGTTACCTCTCTGGAACGCACATCGTTTGTCTTTTGGATATCTGTCCCTCAATAGATATTTTTGATCTTTGTGTGACAATAAAATTCTTTTGAAACTATATCATCACATGAATGAGAAGGGTTTCTATCAATTTTCTTGTAACATGTACAGATAAAATCTCTATCCAAAATATTGTAATGATATACACTATCTTTGATAAAATTACCAACAAACACTATAAAACGATCCAAAAGCCGTTTGTTGGTATATATATTTGATTTTGATGAATCGAGTTTGGTGAATTGATATTTAAAAGACAGTAGATGTTCCAAATAAACTCATCATAATTACCAGGATTGCAATTGTGTACGCCAAACGCGCGCTTGGTCAACAAAAGACTAGTCAGCGACGCCCGAAAAATAAATAAATCAAAAGTCCTAATAAACTCATCATAGATACCAGAATTAAAATTTTACACCAAAGACTCATCAGTGACGCTCGAAACAAAGATTGGACAGATGCAAATGGACTGCAAGCGAAATTTCTCAACACCACTGAATTTACTGCAGTTAATAAGTATGAAAATTACTGAAAACTGAAAATAAAGAAACAATTAACTATTCAGTCTCTTAAGAGAGGCGAAAAATATCAGAGGGATATGCAAACTCAAAGGTCGAAAACAAACTAACAACGCCATGGCTAAAAAAAAGGAGGGAGGACCAACTGACAAACAATAGTACACAAACCACAACATAGACAACTAAAGACTGAGCAATATGAACCCCACCAAAAACTGGGGTGATCTCATTTAATGGAACCAAATTTAACGCTAGCGTAAAGTTAGAATTAAGTATTGCTGAAAATGGACTTAAATATTTAAAATTTATTTATGATTTAAAGTTAAGATATTTGAAGATTGTTATTGTTTTACCACTTTATTCACCTTATCGTATTCATATTATTATATTATGGCGACTGCTTTAGCCAAGTCTTATTGATACACCTTTGATATAAGCATTGACATTTGCAAAATGATATATGCAGATTAAAACATCCGTTTGTTTAAATCTCTATATAAAAGTAATATAACAAAACAAAAACCGGACTCCAACGAAAATTGAAAACATGAAGTCCTTTTACTAATGGCAAAATCAAAGACTCTAACACATCAAACAAAAGCTAAACAACTGCTACATTGCCGACTTGGTACAGATATTTCCTTATGTTGAAATCCATGGATTAAATTGGTTCTAAAGCTAGCTAGACCTCTCACTTGTATGACAGTCGCATACAATCAATAGTATTGACAAAAATGTGTGAGCAAAACAAACAGATGTAGTCCGTAAAATTTCAAAATTTAGGGTAAAGAAGTCAACATTGTGGTATAATCTTAATCACTATAACAACTATGTCAACAAAGAAAAACAAACAAAATGGCATAAAAACACTTCATAGACAAAGCACATAAGTAAAATGAAAGAAAAGAATACAAAAATTATAAATACCGAGCCACGTCAAAAGGATATTACCAAAATGGACTTAGCAGTAAAGTTTGAAAATATACAAAATAAATAAAAGAACACTTTAACATGTAACTAAGATGATAAACAATGTCAGTTAAAAGAAGAATCTTTACTTCAAGACCATCATGTATTATTCGTGAAGTTGATACGGAATATTTATCAACAAGATCTTGGTACATTCCGATAAACTTATTTAGAAAAGGGACTAGACGTTTTCACACAACCCTGGTTCATTAACTTTCTGCACAGACACTGGTGACGTTGTTAATTAGTCTTGTTACGTGTTAAAATGTTCTTTGTATTTATCTTTGTACTGTGTTTCAACCCTAGATAAAGCCGTCGAGGAAAGGCATAACATCGACCTCTGAAAGCTATATTTTTTATAGCCTAGGTGGTCAAGTGGTCTCGGGCGCTGGACACGGTGCAGGCGGTGTTGCCACGATGTCACAGACGCAATTGTTCGAATCCTGCTGAGGGAAGAACAAAAATTTGCAAATATGATGACATTGTTGGACTAAATTTGAATGCATTTTAAATTGTCATCGGTATACAATCAATTTTAAATGTTAGTAGTATACTTTACCTTTTAAATCCAAATAGTGAAAACCTTCAATTTCTGTTCTGCTTAATTCATTTTCGTAATAATATATACAACCCTTATGAAGAACCATGTATATTTGATTCCTAAAAATAATTCATTGTCTTTAATTAGTCATTTAAGAAATAGTTTTGGGTTTCAGTTTAAGGAAACGATTATTTCCATACACAACACCAGACTTGTTAAATCTTCAAACCCTCATCGTGCAGGTTTGAACGGGTATTAAAATAATTATATAAGATCAATGCCTAAGATAACAAAAACTAATGTCCAAATCACCAAAACCAAGTTAATTTCCAAGCTTTGGATTGCAGTCAAACCTCCTAAAAGGAGTTTACAGTTATAGGACAAACCCGTAGTTATATCCTAATAATCGTTCTTTTTTAGTCATGGCGTTTCCTGTTTATTTTCAATATATGAGTTTGAATGTCCCTCTGGTATCTTTCCCTCTCTTTACATCCTAAAATTTAAGAGATCTCAACTTGCACAATTTATTGGTGTTAATTAATCCATTCAACATATTACAGCCTCTTATCAGACGCCCTGATGGTGTAAATTAGATAGTCGAATGAATGTGTATGAAACTGTCACTTGTAACTGTGGTAATCCGACTACTGACAACAGAGAAAAGTAGATTAAATCGGACACAATTATTCGTGTATAATTTAGAATTTGTAGAGGAACACCATTTTGTAGGAACTTATCGAAAGAAATCTGTTCCAGTAATACTGACATATGTGTTTGTAATATCTCAGACACGTGTTATAGAAATCGCAGGTAATAGGTATTTTTAAGTACTTCTTTGGTCTTTGTATTTGAAATAAATAGTTACAGAAATGAATAACTGAAAGTGACACAAACATATCAGTTGCGATTCCAGGATTTTAAAAGGCATGGGAGGGGCACCGTCGGACTTGTAAACGAGTCTATGCATTAACTGTGTATATAACTCAAAAGGAGAAGACCCCATTCCTAATTTCATCTCTGAATATGACTCTGTATAACTATTGAATTTTAATTATTGGAAGATATATTTTATCTATATCTTTATTTAAAACATAAATCAAAATTTGTTTATGGATGTATCTATTTCTTTGTTATGATGAAGCTTCTGTCTAAGTTTTATAAAATTCCATGCAGAATTGACAAAGTAATTCAAAATATTTTACAGCAGACTTTACACAAAAAAAAAGGAGATTTTTCTCCCTATTGTTAATTTCCCTTTTGGACGTTGATGTTACTTTGGCACCGTCTTACGGTGTTTTATATATCCCAACTCGTTCGCTCTGCTCGTCTCTGTAGTAACGTTTTGAATTTTATTGACCGTAATCTATGTATTACTAGTAAATTATTAAGTCAAGGATTTCGTTACCACAAATTACTCAAAACCTTTACTAAATTCTTTCATTGAAAAGAAGATTTTGTTTGCCAGTTTGGCTGTACTAGTAGTAAACGTATTTCAAACGGAATAGCACATCCTAAATTTTACGGTGATGTTGTAAACCGAGCCTGGGAATTTAGACGAGATCCAGGTAAACTTATCAATCCTTTAAATTAACTTAATCCAAAGGGTTACCTATTCAAGACTGTAACTAAATCTTTGAATATTGTTTTTATTGGTATAAATATTGATTTTTCTATCAGATTTGTACTAAGTGTCTTTTTAGTTTTTGGGATGTATAAGTAATCGTCCACGTCCACTCTGTGTTTTTGTTAGATTTATTTCTATTTGTATCCATCTGATGAATTAAGCCTTTGTCAACTGATTTTTGTAGTTTGTTCTTATGTTGTACTGTTACACCACTGTCCCAGGTTAGGGAGAATTAAGCGCTCACAAACATGTTTAAACCCGCCAATTTCTTTATGTGCCTGTCCGAAGTCAGGAGCCTGTAGTTCAGTGGTTGTCGTTGGTTCATGTCTGTCAATTTGTTTTTCGTAAATTGTTTTGTTATGATTTAGGCCGTTAGTTTTTTCAATTGAATTGTTTCATACTTTTCATGTCGGGGCCTTTTATAGTCAACCATATGGTATGAGTGTTTCTCATTGTTGAAGGCCGTACGGTTGCTTATAGTTGCTAATATCCACTTCATTTGAATTCTGGTGGATAGTTGTCTCATTGGCAATCAAACCACATCTCCTTATTTCTGTATACTAAATGTTGACCGCAAAAAAAAAAAAAAAAAAAAAAAAATAAAAATATTTGTAAATTACGGATGAATTGCTGAAAAATTTATAATTTTACTCAACATGTGAGGTACTTAGAGAGTATGAAGTATGCCAAATACAGCTAAGGTAATCTATTTTCAGAATAAAATCCTTATTATTACGAAAATTTCAAAGTTTTGTAAACAGTTAATTCCTGATAGTGTTAATAAAAAAACTTAGTCATATATCAGTATATCAGTTAAATATTGAAAAAAAAAAAAAAAAAAAAAAATTCTCTGGCTGTTGTCATTGTATAGACATGTGGAGCAGGATCTGCTTACCCTCCGGAGCACCTGAGATTACCCTCAGTTTTGGTGGGGTTCGTGTTGCTTAGTTTTTCTTTTCTATGTTGTGTTTTGTGTACTATTGTTTGTCTGTTTGTATTTTTCTTTTTTAGCCATGGCGTTGTCAGTTTATTTTCGATTTATGAGTTTGAATGTCCCTCTGGTATCTTTCGCCCTCTTTTATAGAAGAAGCGTCTGTCGGTTACATAAAAATTCTATGAAAGTTTAACCAAAATACTGACGTTTAAAAAAGAAAATAACAAAAATTCTTCTAAATGATGACGAAGCAAGGAGAGATGGATTGCTCAGTCTAGCTTTGGTAGACTAGACAAATAGTAATTTGAGAAACAGAATATATTATTAATGTGAGATTTTTGTTGTTGTTGTTGTGAAAAACATATTTATAATAAATGTTGAACTACTTTATCAATTTTAAAACTAATGACTGATTTTGGACGCCATTGTTTTTACATGTGGTACCAAACTCTACGCTACATCGAATAATAGCTTAGGAAAGCAACGTAACCACTGTTTTAGAGTTTTATGTGGTACGAGAACATTAAATTCAATATCTTCTTATGTTTCATTCCAATACACCCAAAAATTTTAAAATAAGTAAATTTTGAAAATCAGTCATTTTTATTCATATTTATTTAAAAGTATATTTATTTATATGCTTTAATTTAAAATAAAATGTTAAACACAAATGCTCGTTTTAAAATTGTTGCATTGCCTTGTATTCAATTTCAAAAGGGAGGATCTTTGTATGCGAATTAAAAAATCAGATTAGAGTTTGCTATTGGTTCGTTAACAATCTATTTATGTCACAATATATGTAACAGTATGTTTACAATCCTTTGTACACAGCTGGTTATTTCTGGTCAGTGATATACAATATTATAGTAATCAGACAATTTCCTGTTGAGAAAACAAACACACAACTGTTTGAATACATGATGTATCAATATGCTGTTAATTGCTTAATGTTCTGACTATTTAGCTGATGAAACCCAAAATCAGGGTTTGTCCTTTAACTGTTTCGGCATATTTCTGACCGGTAAACCTCTCACACTCTCTACTTAAAATAGCATGATGCATGTAAGGTACATATTTCTCATTTTTATTACTTTTCCTCCAATAAGGAACCCTGTCAATGCTTTTCTCTACATACATATTAACATGATTTGTCCTTTATGAAAATTTGTCTTGATGACAGATCTCTAGAACCTTATCGATTAAGACTATACAAGTACTCTATTGCTGCAGACCGGTAATGACTTCTATAGAAATTTTGTTTGTTTATGTCTTTGGTTGCTGTCTCATCAACGTTAACTTGAGAAATATTTTCATTTATACGGCAAAGATTTATTCCTTTTCAATGAAACTGGTCCCACTCTATTTCAACAATGATTAAAACTAATACCGCATAGTCGTCTATAAAAAGGCCCTGAAATGACTAATGTAAAATAATTCAAACAAGAAAACTAACGACCTGATTCATGTAAAATATGATATACAGCAACAAACAACAACCACTTCATTCAAGGCTCCTGGTAGGCACATACAGTTTGAAGGCGCGCCAACCCTCCCTAACCTGGGACAGTGGTGTAACAGTAAACATAAAGAGTAAAATAACAAAATACCGAACTCCAAGGAAAATTCAAAACGAAAAGTCCCTTATTAAAGGGCAAAATCAAAAGCTCGAACCCATCAAACGAATGGAAAACAGCATATGAACAAACTATGGTTAGATTGATTATTTGTTGGTTGCCTAACGTTTAGTGGCGTATGGTTAGAATAAATTCATATGATATAAGCTACTTATGAACTAAATGGCGTTACGCCCTATCCACAAAAATCATTCATCATGGACTTTTCAATTAATATCATAAAATTTCGCACGTGTTAGATCCTAACATCATGTAGATATGCCTCGTTACTATCGATGGTCAATGTACTTAAACATGTAACATAAACATTTACATCAACTTTTGTCTTCAAAATTTATCATACCAATGAAAACGCAATCATTAAAAGATACAATCATCACAATATGAACTTTCCAATCAATCGATTGCGTTTAATGATTCTGTCTTTTCTGCAGCTTTTAAATAATGAGGACCATAATGATAGCTCACATTTTTGTTTTTCTTCCTTCTAACCCAGCCACTTGTGGTGTCATCTGAAGCAATAAGCTGTTGACATGCTGCAATTAATGAATATTGATCAAGTATATGTAAGTATATATTAATAAGACAGCTAACTTGCGGCTTCAAACTACGAAAAACATTCAATCTTGAATAGTTAACAAGTGTCTTTACCATACTTCAAGTTTTTAAGGTGTTGTATCTATACGCGTTGGATATGAATTTTAATACGATTATTAAGATTTAACATGTCTTTACTTGATGGGTAAACAAATCGTAGTTGTTTTATTATTTTGAAAACGTATACTTATGTGGTAAGTGTTAATGAGGGTTTTATGACGTTTTGTAAAAACCTGCCAGCATGCATGTTACTGATTTTGTCTATTTTCGTTTGTTTCTTCTTGTTGTTGGTTTTGTGCATGTTTATTGCTTGAGGTTGTAGTTTTGTTATATGTTTTGTTTTGCTTGGCCTGAGGACTTCCAATTCCTTTTAATCATTACGGGAAGTATGTTTCCTAGTCAAGTACATAAGTTTTATGAGATATTTCATTTTAGTTTTACAGGTAATACGTCGTACACTTTAAGAGCCTTCATTTGTAAAAACTTTTAAATGTTTTAGTGTTTTTTGTTTTTGTTTTTGTTTTGCTGAATGTGATCAATACAATTCTTGATCTAACATTTTCATGGTCGATGTTTTTAAAATATCGTTATTTCTTGCATTAACTTTTGCATTCTATTGAGGAAATATGATGTGTTCACACAAAAGGAAATTAGATAAACTTTTATCGTTTGTTTCAAATTGAATTAATTCATAAGACAATATGCACTTACGAATTCTCTTGAAGGGTTGGCGTATTTTACTGTATGCAGACTGTTGATCATACTCTTTGTTCATTTTGTCACATTATTCTTGAGATCTTTGAAAACTATGTATAATAATGTAGAAATGTTATTAAAAGGCAACTAGCAACATGATAATTAATTGTATTATCGTTTGCAAATTTCTCATCTTATGGGCAAAACTTACAAACATTATCAACATTATGACATGTTGTAAAACTAAAGCTGTTTTTAATCATTCCTTATCCAGATGCGAAGTGTGCGAATTTCTAACAACATAAATGCAAGTAAGAGTAAAGAGGAACACTAGCAAAATCTAGTAAAATTTCATTACGAGCAGATCGAATGTCACTAACTATCGTTATGCTACACTGCATATTGCAATTTAGGCAGGTATATTTCTATTATTGCTATCTTTTAGTGATGTTACAAATACGTTCCATCGATCATTTACAGAGGCATTTTGTCATAAATTTTTGGATGTGGATTAGATATTGCTACGATAGTCTTTCATATTTTGTCATTTATTTTTTGATATGTTTTGCCACAGTTGTAACTTTTCTGGTGTTCTGTACTATTATCTGTTCCTCAAAAGTTTATAGTTGGACCAAGATCTAATTCCTTGTCATTAAAATTGAAGACAGCACTATTGATATGTATACTAAGTTTTCCTATGTGTCATATATTATTCATGATGTATTTCCAATTAGATAAATTAAGGTTCGAAAGACCATTGAATTGAAAAGGAAAGTACTTCACTAAATAGCTATAAAATCACACAATCACAATCTGTATGAATGATGATGTAATATCCCGCCGTCGTAATAAGTTTCCAAACAAACTGTCGTAAAATTTATCAACAAAATATCGAACTTAAATTAAAACAAGAGGAGCCCATAAAACCTGACAACACCAAACCCTCGACTATATCAACCACAGGAATGACTGGAAAACAACTGTCATATACCTGGTCTTGGTACAGTCATTTTCCAAAGAAAATGACGATTTAGACATTGTTTTATAGTTAACTAAACCCCACTTGTATGACAGTTGTTTATAGTTTTGTTATATTAACAAACTAGTGTGAGCATCTCAAACAGACAATGATTGGGAACGGCAGCCAAAATTGTATATACATACATCATAAATATCCAACAAATCTGATTTCTAATATCAAACCAAACGTACAAATATGTCAATAAGAGATTGATAAAACATTTTGCAGTTGGTAGTACAGTAAAGTAAAACATGATGACTAATACAAACGTTCTCGATAATGAACAAATTAAGTAAAATATCAATACAGGGTTTTCAAAATTAAAAACACTACAGAAATTGCATACGTCCGAATCGCGCCTCTGGACTCGAATCAGGAACACAAAAAATCCAAATTTTAGTTGTACAAAATCCGTGCAATGTCAAAAGCATGATCAAAAGACAAAAGAAACATATTGGTAAGAAGACAAATATTGGACCTTCCGGTTAACATTTCGTAAAAAGATCGGGATGATCTTTCACAAAACCCAGTCTCATTAATGTTTTGCGCAGATATGACTGACAGATTTGTGTAAAGACTTCTTCTGAACATTTGAAAGTCCCTACTATGCACTGGTTACCTAAATTGCACAAAACCATTTAAATTCCGTTTCATCTCCGCATCTAGTAAGTGTTCTACTACCAATCTATCAGTGCTTCTAACTACCTCCTTACTACTATCAAATAACTTGTTATTAACTTTTATAATCAAGCTTATGAAATAATGGTATTAATTATTTTCGAGTGTTAAAAATTCTCTACATGCTTTTGATGGTCCTTTTAATTCTGTTGACAGTTATGTTTTTCTACTCTATACTACACTTCCACACAAAGTTTTCATATTTATTTAAATGGTCTTTGAAAATCTCATTGCAAATTTATTTGCCGTAATTCGTTTAAAACCTTTTCTGTAACGAAAAGGAAAGTATGCTAGATACACTTACTGGAAATATGAAGATATGATTGAAGCTTTAAATTTTCTCCTGGACAACATATATGTACGTTTCGGCGATAAAGTGTATCGACAAGTAGTAGGTATTGCTATGGGCACTAACTGCGCCCCTTTAATAGCAGATTTATTCCTGTATTGCTATGAAGAGACGATTTTCATTCCCTATTGTTAACTTTCCTTTTTAGATGGCGATGTTCCTTTGGCTCCATCATACGGTGTCTATATATCCAAACTCGTTCGTTATGCCCGTGTGTGTAGTGATATCATAGATTTTAACGAACGTAATTAATGTATCACTGGTAAATTATTAAGTCAGGGATTTCGTTACCATAAATTACTTAAAACATTTACTAAATTCTTTCATAGATACAAAGATTTGATTAGTAAATTTGGCTGTACTTGTAGAAAACTGATTAAAACGGTATTTCACATCCTTAATTTTACGGTAATATTGTACTTAAAGAGCGGAAATCACTATGTGATCCGTGTAAACTCATCGAACCTTTAAACAAACTTATTAGTAAAGGTTATCTTACCAATGTTGTAATTAGATCTTTGAATATAGTTTACATTGGCACTAATATAGATTTTGTCATCAGCAAATTAAAACATAACTAAATTTGTATTCTTTTCAAACTGGATGTATAAAGACACACCCACGTTCATTTCGATCTCTAAAGAGGTTAACTCCCAACTATTCTACTGCCTGTCGATACATTTAATTTTGGCATTGCACAAGTTATGTCTTCTTCGACTGTCCATGACGTTAAAATACTCAATCCCTGAGATGTGTTTTAGTTGATTTTAGTCTCTGATGCATGATTTTATTATTAATTGTTCTTGGCTTTTAACTAGCTGTCAGTAACTGCGAGTTCTCTCAAATCGTACTTTCTTGTTTATTTGACCTGTTGATACTAATTGTTATGTTTATTTGTTATTTAATGTTTACTTATTCAGGGTTATATCTGGTCTATATACCAGCTTTGATAAGTGTTTGGTATTACTATAAATTTTCACTTCTTCGTACTATGAACATCAAAATTATTTATTTTGTAAAACTATTTCCTTTCTCCATTTGAACTGTACACGTATACCTAACAACAAAATTATTTTCATTTACCTGTGTTTAAAGTAATTGCAAATGGCTGATATTTTTGTTCAGGCATATTGTTTTTCTTAAATTGTTTAACATTTCACAGCGGTATAACATGTTACTTTAATTATTCTTCCCTTAGTTTATTTATTTTGTATTTACATTGTATCATAGATCAAATTTATTTGTTCAGTGTATGTTCACTGGTGTTAATATGTCTTTTGATTGAGTTAAGCCATTTCAATTGATATTTTATAGTGTGTCTTTCTATGTGGTGATGTTACACTATTGTTTCAGATAAGGGTGAAGGTTAGGTACCATTAAAACGTTTAAACGCGCTGCAATTGTTTCCACCTGTCCTAAGTCAGGAATCTGATGTTCAGTAGTTGTCGTTTTTGATGTGGTTCATAAGTGTTTCTCCTTTCTCGTTTTTATATAGATTAGACCGTTGATTTTCCCGTTTGAATGGTTTTACACTAGTAATTTTGGGGCCCTTTATAGCTTGCTGTTCGGTGTGAGCCAAGGCTCCGTGTTGAAGACCGTCCTTTGACCTATAATGGTTTACTTTTATAAATTTTGACTATGATGGAGAGTTGTCTCATTGGCACTCATACCACATCTTCTTATATCTATTGAAAGAATTCAGTAAAGTTTATAAGTTATGACAAAAAGTTTACAAAGAATAATTAACCAGTTATGGATAGATATCTTAAATATATATATATATATACAAGGAACAACTAAATAGATGTAAATAACGATCAAAACAATACCAATAATGAAAACAAATAAAGTCCAAACAATAAAAGAAAACATAGAAGTAGAAAAAGAAAGAGACAAACACAAAACTGAAACAAACAATTTACATTTGAGTACAATTTCATCCTTGATCTAATCAAGATGCGGGTTTGCAAAGAATTCTATTTAAGCACACTTGATATAAGTGCGCGGAGAATACAGTGGTGTTTTGGTCATAAGAATCCAGTTTTGAGGACAAAAGAGGACAATATATCAAATACAAAATTCCAGAAGCAACCCTGTGCATTATTCGGGACCATATCAACTCATTTCCGAGAGTTGAATTATCTTATTGTAGAGCTATTTCATCTTGTACATACTCAGAACCAACATTGTCTCTTTCAAAATGTATCAGCTGTATAAGGAAACATGTCATTCAAAATCCATTACAGTTGAGAAAAGTCATATCTATCGAATTATTTTCAATACTGAATTCAATTGAGGATTTCACATTCCTAAAAAATAGGTGTGATCAATGTGAAGAATCTAAATCCAGTTCGAGAGGCAATGTTTTAACTGATGAATTCCAGAAAATAAGAAAATCACATTGAAAACAAAACAACGATAATGTAGAACGAGAAATAGACAGACATAGTATCAAGCCTGTGGTGTGCTTTGGTGTGCAAAATGTAATCACATGTCCTCGTGCTAATATTTGAAATGTATCAATACATGTATAATCAAAATTTAAATAGCAGTAATGTTTTACACCATCGTTTGTTATACGATAAGAAAAGAAGTTATAATTCTCAGAAATGTAGATAATTAATGTTAAAAGGATGGAGCTTAAAACTACAGCATTTATGGAATTTCAAACTACCCCTTGTTTTAATAATAAGAAAAATGTGCTAAAATGAAATACAAGACGGAAGGTACACTTGGTATTTTATTTGATAAAATGTGTTGTCTTTGCTGTAATTATAGGAAAATTTGCTGTTTTCTTTAATACTTTTTTTTAATTTGATAGCAGGTTCACAACAATGAATGGTTTCAAGTAGCTTTCTTTGTTTGTTTGTTTTCTATGGTAATGTAATTGTATTTTTATTATACATATATGAACAGACACACAGAACAATGAAATATACATGTGGGGAATACATACTTTCCTGTTTGAATTGTTTTACACTAGTCATTTTGGGGCCCTTTATAGATTGCTGTTCGGTGTGAGCCAAGGCTCCGTGTTGAAGGCTGTACTTTGACCTATAATGGTTTACTTTTCACACATTGTGACTTGGATGGAGAGTTGTCTCATTGGCACTCATACCACATCTTCTTATCTCTATATTCTTTTTTACAACTGCGTATCCAAAGCGAAGGTCTAAAGACCTGTTCCTCCTTACATATTTACTGTAACCAAAATAAATTTTATATTCGATGAAATTCTTTCAAAAGGAAAGTTCATTTGCACAGTTCGACGCAATGCCAGGTAAAGCTTTGCATGAAACATACGTATAAAAAGACCATAACTATGAATGTTTTCATTGCACGATTACATGGACTTTGCTTTTCACACTAGTAAGGTCACACTGATATGATAATTGAACTTTTAACCACGGTAACCAAATATGCTACTATTACATAAAGACTCAAGCCTGGGAGTTGTGAGAATAAATTATCCCCGAACAGCAGAGAAATATGTTACAGAGGAACTATACAATTAAAGTTTAATCAATTATAAGAAAACAAAAGTAATTTATTTAACAAGTCACATACACTATATATTAAAATCCGTTCAGAAAAAATATGCTTAGAATAATAAAAAAGTTTCAAAATCTGATGTCTTGAAAGGACTAAAGATTCCTTATCTAATGATTTTATTTCTACTTTTTGGTTCTGGCTTCTTACGTAGTAATATATTAACCTATCATATCAAGTTCATCATTGTTGATTCAATATCGGCAAGAACCAGTATTTCGCAAAGCATAAATACATTACCCGAAAACCACACTCTACCTTATTTAGCAGAAACTTCGAAATTTAAAATATTTTATAAATTTAATCTATTAGTTTTGAATGAAGCAATTGCAATTAAGGTAGATCGTATTTCTTCTGCCATTTTGGATTGTAAATTAGGAGAACACAATCGGCTTAGATCATTAATAATATATGCCAATTTTGAGAGATGGATGTCATTTGTAAGACTTTCATTTAAATACAGAAAAGTATGCCTTTTGCATTATTAATTTGATTTTCTTTTAAATACAGCAATACATTTCTTTTATTCCATTTTTTAACTTTGTCATATAAGTGGCGATAATATTTACTAGATGGCAAAGACTTCTAATCCAAGATTTTATAACGTTCAAATATACAACTAAAAGAGACTGAGAATAGCAAATATTTTATAATACTAAAACTATAACGTGTAATATTTTTCAAAGGACTAAATAAATGAAAGATGCAGTTTAGAGATATTTCTGTTGTTGTGTTTGGAAAATAGCAAATTGCTGGATATTAAAGTCCTTTTCAAGGCATTTTCAATTGATTAAGAAGCTGTTCCTAATGTTGCTACAGGTGTTTCGTCAAACAAAATATAATTTGATTATTTCTATATCACACAAATTCTCTGCAATGAGTGAAATTTGAGCAATGCTTGTTTATCGCCAAAGTCAGTTATTCCCCAGACAATAGTATCCCATCAGCTATATTAAGTTACGATTCACATAAAAAAAAGCAACCTTTAACTGTTCATTTAAGTTTACTATTTTGATATGCCCTTTTCTTACATTTTTACAAAACATATTTTGATCATCGACCAAATGTTTTACTGCATATACAGGAAACTTAAAGACAATATTCGTTTCAGTAAATAAAAAATTTATAGTATAAAACAAAGAGTTTATAGGCCGAATGTAACTATCTGAGATCATTTATTAAACCATGAAATAAATCCTTATCAAAAAATTTCCTGTCGTTCTGGGCATAGGTGAAAGGTATCTGTATTGATAAGTTTGTCTTAAAACTAACTTTCCCTTATCTCTCGTTAATTCAAGGATGAAATATATCTGATGCTATATATTTACAGTACTCATGCATATCAACGAGACACAAACAAAATATGTATAGAATAACAATCAAATAGACAAACGCAGACGACACAATGTAATAAAATACAATAACAACACTTATCTTACCATATGTATAGTTCACATATCTGATTTCATCAATGATTAAATGAATGCATAAATATTATTTCTTCAGTAAAATAATAAATCTTAACATGGTTACAAAGTATATAACTTCATTGATTATTTTTACTGGTATATAAAAATGTCTTTTCCAAAATAAACACCTTAAATTCATTCACATTTTGCATCGTTTCAAAATCTGTTTTCAGTCATGTACATACCTAACGAAAACGTGTTAATTGTCAAGGACTTATAAATATTGTTAGTTACATAGTGTGCTAGTGACCTAATACGATATATATGGAATTTACTGACCCCATATATATCGTATTAGGACACTAGCACACTATGTAACGAATATTTTACCGGCTTTCTTAACATGTGGTTTTAGGCTAGAGGCCTATCAAAGTGATCACGTATTCAATACCGTTAGTATAACGAACCTACTTCCATTGGTCTAAACAAAAGCGAATGCCAACAATAACAACGTGTTAGATTTAAATGTGTTTTATGAATTTATTTTAATCGTTCATCATTGATTTCTTCGTCTGTTGAAACCTTTAAGATTTTTCCTCAACACCGTGTTGTTTTTATATAGGGACATAACACCACTACTAACCGTGTATTGAAATAAGTCCGGCCTACTAACCCAATATGGAATATACACGGTCTCCACGCGGTTGCTTTTACCAATTATATTCCTAGAAATGTATAGGAGGTAAGATAAAGAATGTTCTACTAAAACGGATTTCATATTTAGAATACCTTAGCTGTATTTAGCAAAACCTTTTTCGAATATTGGTTCTAAATGATCTCCAACTTTGTACTTTATTTAGCCTTTTAAATTTTTAAATTTTGGCGTCACTGATGAGTCTTTTGTAGACGAAATGCGCGTCTATCGTAAATAAATTTGATCCTGATATCTATGATGAGTTTATTTAATATGTTAATATGTCTAATTTTATATGAATCTGTATATATTGTATACTTCACGGCAAAAAGAAGAAAAACATATTTTAAATGTGTTTAAAACCAACCTGTTAAGTGAAAGACAGGGTCTTGAAATTGTAAAATTCTTGATTGGGTAAATATGAATTATTTTCTTATACTAACACGATTGCTATTCCTTTATCCTCTGTCGTTGTATTCCCAAAAGATTTGCCGTGATTTTAGTCATTCTATTAACTAGTCATGCGCAACAGTATCTTCTTTTATTTGAAAAGTTTGTCGACGGATCTCTTCAAGATCAAAGTCTTATCCTCTTCCTTATTGCCTAATATTATTGCTTCCGTGTACATTTACCTTTCAGAAAAGATGTCCATCTGGCACATCATGTGTGTCTTTGGTGCAACTAATACTACTCGCATTGCCATCCTACATTGTTCGCCGATCAATATGCTTTATATGGCTTAGATGATTGCTTTTACTAAGTGTGTTTTGTGTTTCAACAGTAAAATATATCATGTTTTATATATTCTTAGTAATGCCAGGTCTGAACATGTGTCGATGCATGCAATTGATTGAGGTACTTCCTACTTTTTGGCTTTTTGACTTATTCAATTCGAGCGTCATTGATGAGTTTCTTGTAGACGAAAAGCTCGTCTGGCGTACAGAATTTAAATTCTGGTATTTATGATGAGTTTATGTATTCTACAGCATTGCCGATCATTCCTTTTCATTGAAGCCAAGAAAATATGACGAAAATGTTCTTGTACAATGAATATTATGAAATTTCAAAATATCACAAAACGGGAAGTGACCGCACGGTGGATGTGAAATTGGTTACTCGCAATTACTCAACATTATAAAGCTTCAGACCAAATATGGACCTTTCCCACTCATAAAAGGCAAGACAACTTTGACGAAAACTGAAATTAGTGTGATAAAATAACTACCTTTCGGCTAACAGAAACATGCAAAACGCGGATGATAAATTGCTCACGCTATACAATCCTAAACTATCAAGCTGCAGACCAAGCATAAAATCATTCACTTCAATGGGAGCCATCAAATATGTGACGAAAATTTCCCTTGTACAATGTGTGTTGTTAAGTGTTAAACTGTCGGCAAACTGGAAGTGACTACACAGCGCATGTAAAATTATCAAGCTGTAAACTAAATATCAAATCATTCTTTTTCATATAAGCTAGGAAAACCTTAATAAAAGTTTCCGCCTCAAGGTCTTGTGGACAGACGAGATGTTACTTTCGCTACGCAGGTATTAGGAAATGTGTTAAAATTGCCAAATATGATACTCCTCTCTTTCTTTTCTTTTTTTAAACTGAAGTAGCTTATTCTGGGTAGCTGGGTATAACGAAAAGAACATTAGTCATTTTAACAGGACTGAAAGGCTGAAAGCTGAAGAGTATTCGCCCTCGGGATTATCTTAATTTTATGTAAAAGTTTAATTAACATCTCAATATTCTTCAGATTCTGCCATAATGTAAAAATACAAATGAGTCTAAAATACAGACATTCCAAGAAAACAACAAAATAAACTTGTAGTAACATAAACCCTTTTAATAGAAATACTTATTAGAACATTGTTAAAATTTAATAAAAAAAAAAAAGTTAATTTTATAAGATAAAACAAACAAATATTTTAAACCTTTCATGTAAAAATAATAATGAAGTATAGCAAAAATTAATTGAAAGGTGTCAAATAAATCTAAGTTAAATTTTCCAGTTAATCGATCTTAATATATATGATACTCAAGAATAAGCAAACATGTTTTCTTAATTGTGCCAACGGAGATAATTGGCCAAAATATATTATAAGACAGATCACTGCAAAGTTCACAATCACCTAGACTGTTAATTGAAATATGATTAATGACCATTAGATTTTAAGTACCGATGTCTAAATAAAAAGAATAAATAATACTAATAATATATCAAAGTGCAATTTATAGCATACTGCATTAAACTCCAACTATAAAACCAAGGTTCAGAATAGGATATTATAAGATAAGATGGAATATTTACCACTGCCATTAGTAGCTCTTTCATGAAGTATAATAAAAATTAAAAACAACACGTTAAATAATTTCTTGCGTCCGAAGCGCTTTTCTGGATTTACCTTCATCAGGAACGCTCAAAGCCAAACATTTGAAATCCGAAGATATATAAGTACCGAAACCGTTGAAGAGCTATATTAAAAAATACCTAAAATAAATAGCCAAATTCATCTAAAGCCAACTTTACCTGAGGAGTTGAAACCTTAGTTTCTTAATAATTTCAAAATTTATAAACGGACAATTTTAGTCAAGTTTGTTAAATCATGTCAGTACCGAAGTACTGACTACTGAGCTGATGATACCCTCGGGGACTGATAGTCCACCAGCAGAGGTATCGACCCAGTGATGTAAAATATTGAAAACAACACGTTTAATAATTATATGCGTCCGAAGCGCTTTTCTGGATTTACCTTCATCAGGAACGCTCAAAGCCAAACATTTGAAATCCGAAGATATATAAGTACCGAAACCGTTGAAGAGCTATATGACAAAAATACCTCAAATAAATAGCCAAATTCATCTAAAGTCAACTTTGCCTGAGGGAGTTGAAACTTTAGTTTCTTAAAAATTTCAAAATTTATAATCGGACAATTTTAGTAAAGTTTGTTAAATCATGTCAGTACCGAAGTACTGACTACTGAGCTGATGATACCCTCGGGGACTGATAGTCCACCAGCAGAGGTATCGACCCAGTGATGTAAAATATTGAAAACAACACGTTTAATAATTATATGCGTCCGAAGCGCTTTTCTGGATTTACCTTCATCAGGAACGCTCAAAGCCAAACATTTGAAATCCGAAGATATATAAGTACCGAAACCGTTGAAGAGCTATATGACAAAAATACCTAAAATAAATAGCCAAATTCATCTAAAGTCAACTTTGCCTGAGGGAGTTGAAACCTTAGTTTCTTAATAATTTCAAAATTTATAAACGGACAATTTTAGTAAAGTTTCTTAAATCATGTCAGTACCGAAGTACTGACTACTGAGCTGATGATACCCTCGGGGACTGATAGTCCACCAGCAGAGGTATCGACCCAGTGATGTAAAAATTGAAAACAACACGTTAAATAATTTCTTGCGTTCGAAGCGCTTTTCTGGTTTTACCTTCATCAGGAACGCTCAAAGCCAAACATTTGAAATCCGAAGAAATATAAGTTCCGAAACCGTTGAAGAGCTATATTAAAAAATACCTAAAATAAATAGCCAAATTCATCTAAAGCCAACTTTGCCTGAGGGAGTTGAAACCTTAGTTTCTTAATAATTTCAAAATTTCTAAACGGACAATTTTAGTAAAGTTTGTTAAATCATGTCAGTACCGAAGTATTGACTACTGAGCTGATGATACCCTCGGGGACTAATAGTCCACCAGCAGAGGTATCGACCCAGTAATAAATAAATGATGAGTATAAACAATTTGCATGCAACTCGGTACATCTTGACGAGAATAGGAGATTTGTACTGATCTGGAACAGAGGCAATGCTGCTCGTGGTAAAGGTCCCAATACAAATCCAGACTCAAGTTAAGATAGCGATACACAGTTAGAAGTTTGATTTCGCATTTTGGCCTCAGTAAATTTTCCAAATATAAAATTTATTGCGCAATTAATTATTTCTTTTATATAGCCTTCAAAATTGGTTTATACGAACATCAATATTGGTTTTCTTGGCATGTTTTACGGGTCATTTGATTTTAACACTCGAATTTTCACATACGTACCGGCCATAGGTCCAGAAAATATTATAATGTTGAACAACACATTTTTAAGCTCGAATTTTCATTTTATTTTATGGAAAAATAAGGTGAAATTCAGATGATTATTATAATTGATCACTTGATAGATAAATGTCAATAGTTTTAGAAAATCTAACACTCAAATGGATTGAAATTTTATTTTTGACATTTTAACCATTTTGAAATATTTCGTATCAAATAAATGCAGATTGTGACCATGGTTACATCAAAGGAGATTATATTTCACCATTTTAAATATTTGAAATCAAACCTATGGAAGATGCTGTTTCCATACATTTGCACATACATGACACAAACAGTAAGCCAAATTTGTGAGAAAGCAAGAGAAAGTTGGTGGTTAAAAATATAAAAACAGGGTGTCAATTTTAAGTTTTGTTCCTTACTAGGTAATGCTACCTATGAAAGAGACTCTGAGCGTCATAGGAAACAATGATATTGTTTTACGAGGTAATGCAACATGACTTTACAACCAGAACAGGAATGATAGTACTAGTATCTGTAATTACTCAACCGATTCTTGTGCAGAACGGATCATAAATAATAATCATGAAACATCTATAGTAAAAAAAAAACAAATTAAACAATCTATTGAATATTAATTAAAACGGTAGCATCGAAGTTTATCATAACAGTTTAAACACTTTACGTTATGATATGGTGGCTTTCAATCCCACGTTAGACGGGGACTTTATATTGTAGGCATTATAAAATGACAACAGGAAAACTCTGACTCAAAGACGATTTGTTTTACCCTAAGTAAAACAAAAGAAGAAAACATCTCAAATTGCACAATTTTGAACCAAATAATAAAAAATATTCAAGGATTTGTATAGTAAAACTTACTATACAAATCCTTGAAATAACGAATATCGAAATTAAGGGAAAAAATCGTTTAAGATACTTTTCACACAAATTGAATAATAAATAATATAAAATAACAATTTATTAATATCTGAAATATAAAAATAGATTAAATAGATTAAATGTACATTCAATTTAAGAAAGTACAATTAATTTTAAAAACATAATAATTAGAAGATTTCTTCTTAAAATAATTGTAATGACCAATTATTTTTGAAATTATGAAGTCAACAAAAGTATGATAAAACGATTAAAGCAGGAATAATTATAATAATAATCTATATTTCTAGAGGGTTATAAGTCCAGTTAGTACAAACGCTATTCTCCTTGAGGCCTTCAAACCCTACACAAAAGATTACATCGCAAAAATAACAATAACAATTCTACAGACGATATTGTTAATATTAGATACATTCATTTAATAATTCCTGGATTCTCCAGTAAATATTTTTATCTGATCGGCTCTTCTTGGCGTTTATGCCCTGTTATTGGACCAGAAAATACAAAGACCTTTTAAAACTTTTGTTCTTGTCTTTGGTATATGCTTAGAGAAATACTAATAAAAACGAATACCGATGATCTCTTCTGATGAAAAATGAACTCGATCTTAATTGACTTTAATCTATTTAATTTTGTTTCAAATTAAGATTGTGTTTCTTACGTTTTATATATATTAACTACACGAATCCTCCACAAACTAGGTGGAACTCAGATGATCCGAAAGGTCAGCAGTTTCTTTGTACTTAAAAGTAAATGCAAATATGTATGCAATGCTATAATTCTATAAACTATATCAATTTGTATTAAGCAAAGAAACATGACTAATATACCAAACCTGTATGCATGATTTCAAATTTAGAAATCAAACGTAAGTTCATTCACCAAAATGAATCAATAAAATGCAAAATTATCTTGTACTGAAAGTGTAATTGTATTGTGCTTATAATACATATATAAATACAGAGAATAACAAACACAAAACGTTACAGGTTGCATTTTGTAAATATCAACAATGCAATTTCCTATAGGAACTACTTTCACGGCTAAAACTGTACCACTTTTACTATGAAGTTTTAAAAAAATATATCCTAGAATGGAAAGTTCATATGCACTACTATTTTTTCAAAGGTCAAAATATAGGGCTGTGCGGCATATTTTCAACGTTTATATGCCCCGAACTTCTAAGAGTTTAAACTTGCATTAAATTTCTATACTACCCCAACCTTGACTTAAGGATTTCCACAGACTTCAACTTGATCACTATGAATATGTATATTTACTGGTAACATTACCAAGTTATGTCTCTATGAGATGAAACATAGAGATCATATCCGGGAACCAGTACGTAAACCAAATTAATTGTCTATGAATATTCTATATCTCCCAAAGGGCGTGGTTTGAAAAACAGCTGTATTTACAAAGTGCAACCTATACTAACATTTATTCAATAGAAAACTTTCTAAAACACTTTTCTCACAACAATACTTATATCTCAGAATTATAGCCTGAAAGAAATCACTGCATATACTCTAAGTTTTCTTTTACAGTACATTTTATACCCCCACCCTGTGTCAATTGTTTACAGAATTTGAAAACAAGACTTTAATTATTGCCAGCTTACCCTATGAGCATGTTTTCTGACATGAAATGTCTAGAACCTGTTTGAAACTATTTTGATAACAAATTGAAAGCATTTCAGAACACTATAAATGTAATGTTTAGCAGATAATCATTCCAACATTCAAGATTATATAAAGTGTCATATCCTGCCTCTGTCTCCAGTCCACATCTTACTGTATGCCTATTTGTCAATGAAAGTTCACAATTACTGCCTCAAATGGTCAGTTAAGAAATCTTGTCACAACAGTTTCATCTCTTACCATATATCTAACATAATTAAGCTAATATATGAACTAGAAGTGTTTAAACAAAACCATATTTGCAAAAGTTGTATGAATGAAGATATCAGTCTGATGTATGAATTCACTAAAAGTTTTATAGAAATGACGGCTAACATCTGATTTTGCATAACTTCCAAGTACAGTTATTGGTTTCTATACAAAACACCTTTAGAATAATAAAGTCATAGCATTTACAAGTTAAATTATTTGTTTTATGACCCAGGGGTAGGCATTTTTCTCCGTTTTTGCCCTGGGGCCTCAAATTTCCTAAATTATTCTGCTGGTTCTAGCAATATGGAATATTTAGTGCATATTTAGGATAGAACACACTATTGTGAGTTTTACTGAGGTATTTTTGTATTTCTAGCTTGTATTTTTATATGCCGTGATCACAAAAACACATTTAGGTGCTACGGCTTACTTTTGGGTTATCGACAGGATAAAACACCCCACCAATAATATTCAGGAAGGATCTATGAGTTTCAATGACTGCGAAGAGTAAATATAAGCACTTCTAAACAAAATTTATATTACTAATATATAGATATAGGAAGATGTGGTGTGAGTGCCAATGAGACAACTCTCCATCCAAATAACAATTTATAAAAGTAAACCATTATAGGTCAATGTACGGCCTTCAACACGGAGCCTTGGCTCACACCGAACAACAAGCTATAAAGGGCCCCAAAAGTACTAGTGTAAAACCATTCAAACGGTAAAATGCACATATAATGAATTTATTTTGCATTCAGGGCTTTAACTAAGCTATGCATACTGTAAACTGTGAATTTCTGCTGAGTCATCATAGTAAAGGCCCAGGATTTTCTCAACCTTCATGAAATATTTATAAAACTTCATATTTGAGTTAATTTCATTAAAATCTCTGAGATAAACCAGATTTGGTGAAATTCTGTATGTCCCTTTTTACCCAATATAGGTTGCATTTCTGTAAATATCAACAATGCAATTTCCCATTGAACTCCTTTCACGGCTAAAACTGTACCACTTTTACTATGAAGTCTTGAAAAATATATCCTAGAATGGAAAGTTCATATGCACTACTATTTTTTCAAAGGTTAAAATATAGGGCTGTGCGGCATATTTTCAACGTTAATATGCCCGAAACTTCTAAGAGTTTAAACTTATGTCTCTATGAGATGAAACATAGAGATCATATCCGGGAACCAGTACGTAAACAAAATTAATTGACTATGAATATTCTATATCTCCCCAAAAGAGGTGTGGTTTGAAAAACAGCTGTATTTACAAAGTGCAACCTACAAGTATGCCGATCTTAAAAGTTGAAGTTTAAATATCTAATATAGTCCCGAGTTTTCTATCTTTGTCACAGCAAATTTACGACTATGAGTGCTAAAACAAAATACCTTTTGTATATGTATTTATAATATTGTTTCGACATCAACTGAAAACATAGATGATGATGACCATTTTTATGGTCACCTTTAATATTGGTAAAAGGGATAGAATATTTGCAAGATGTTTTATAACATGTACAAAATATGTGTACTCTTACCTGTTAATGATGTAAATGAAATCCATAATAGAAAATCTTCTGTTTAAAATTCACAACTTGTTTGATGTATTTTACTTTCATGTCTATGAGAAAACCCACTTATCAGAAAGCATTTACAAAAAGTCCCTAAATAAATCTACAAAATTAATAGTGTTTTCGTTCACAATTTAAAAAGATATAAATATGCTTTTATCTGGAGCAATTTAAACGACCATTAATGTTTAGCCTTTATATGAAAGGTTGTAAAATCTGAATTGTATATCGCGGATGATTTTCTGAGTGAATGGTACAAATCTCTAGTTTCTATTTCATCGTTGAAGCGAATTAATAATTATAAATTCTAGTCATGCTCCAAACACTACAGCGATCTTAAATGTCGGACGTCATCTATCTTGAATTCTTTCTTAAAAACAAGACTTTGATCTACATGTTAGTTTGGCCTCTATCTGTTTGAACTCATATGAAGGAAAAGAAACAAATTCCATTATAAGAAAATTGATCGGCGAGAAAGAGGAAAATGTACTTTTGTCTTTATTGCTTTTTAATTTCTTTTTAAAGACTTGAAATGCATTTATTGAAAACACTTGATTATAATTTACCCTGTACAACCCAAGGAAGTATGTACAAGGGGCCCTGTGTTTACAATATGCCATCGTCCAAGGATACACGGTGGAATCATATATAAAAAATCTATTTTCTATGTTAAGCACATAAGTAACATTCTTATTCATTACACAGACAAAAGAAGAGCGATCTAATAGTATAACATTTTAAATTAGATAAAATACATCAAAATACACACTACAATCTTATACACCTTTCCTTTACTTACAATTGACATTTAAATTTATGCTTTTAACACCTGGACTACATTGTAATGTGTCGGTCAGAAATTTTAATAGGTGACATGCTCGACGTTGTTCATTCATCCATATTATATTTTTTTGGTGGATGTATAATGTTTCAAATAGCACAAGAATGTAGGTGCAAAATGATAGTTATTTATTAAAAGTATAAGGTTTACAATAAGTTTTATTTCAACTGCATATTTTTGTTTATGTGAAGATAATGATATGTACATAGGTTCTATTAAACTGTCGAGTTCCCGTTTTGTATATGACATCAATTTGCTGGAAGTTAAACTTTTAGACTGATTTTGATTATATTCCTACGTTTCCAAATAATCCATCTAACTGTTTTCAGAATGGTATTGGTTATGACATTATATTTTTTATTTTTATTTTTATCGTACATTCCTAGTATGATAAGTTCATCCCCCATTGGGATATCTGCTGTATTATTAAGCACATTATACATTTTCAAAGCATAACAATATGTTCCCAAACAACCTTTATAATGTTACAGATTTGAAAAAAGATTCATGAGGGTTTTGTTTTCTGTTTTACACAAATGGCATTTACCATTATTGGATTTGTCCATTCTAAACAGGTTCTGCTCCATGTAGATAATGTTATGAACAATTGTCCAGCTAATTTCATTTGCTTTCCTAGTGGACATATTTTTATTTTAATTTTTCGATATCTTTTGCCAAGGTAATTCCGAATTATACTGAATATTCCATTTTCTTTCACAGTTTAGAACTATAGTAAAGTTTAACGAATATTGGATTAATTTTAAAGATATTTTACAAAGGATTACTAACTTATTCCGTTTATCGTTAAAGTTAAAGTATTTTAACGTAATAACCATTTTTTTGTAGATCCGGATGAAGTTGACATTTTTAACCTGTCCTTGAACGATTTTGGAATAGCTAATTTCAATCTTTTCCATTCTGAAATCCAGTTTCTTTTATCTTTAAGGGTATTGTATATACAATTGTCGCTTTTGATAATTTTCTTTTCTGTCCCAAAAATCTTAAAACGAAGTTGGCGAAGAAAATAGGTTTTCTGCTATATTGAATTTTATGTTTCCAATTAATTGTTGGTTTTAGGATATCGTTTCTATTTTTGGAATTTGTTTACTTAAGAATTTAGATCATGTTTTTAGTACATCAAGATAAAATTTTGGAAAATGTTCCATTTGCAATCCTCGTAAATCAAAACATTTTGCAAAAAATTTTCACAATTATATTTGATATCATATTTCTGTAACCACCATTTGTTCTAGTTATAGTTTTCTGACTTTGATATCTTTTGCATGCTTTTGATTTGTTTAGATTTAACGAGCCTATGTTGATCATACCCATTCTCCTTCCTCTACTGGTAAGCAACACACGTCCCTTTTAATTAAATGTATGTTTTCCTCCCATATAATATTCCACATGATGTTGTTTATTTCTTTTATATTTTCAGGTTTTCCTCGCATTTCAATTTCAAACCCTATTTTAGATATATAATCAAAGATTTTTAATATAAGGACCTTGCCCTTGACTGTTAGGTCACAAGATTTCCAAACCTCAGGACACACCTTAATTTTCTTGACTTTTTCTAATCATATAGCTTTCACATTAACACTGTATCCATGCATAACTCCTATGCTTTGATTGGTTCCTTGACCACTTAGTGATTTTTTTTTATTATGGATATTTATTTCTCTAACGACCCACATATACCCCTACAGTCTTTCCATTATTGATCTTAACTCCGATGCTTTCTCGTATTTTCAAAAACTTAAATGTTTTTTCGATTGATTCCTCTGTTCTAAAAAAAATTGTGTATCGTCTGGGAAAATTATGGATCCTTCCTCGTTTTCATATCTATAAATTCTAATAGAAAATATGTATGCCCTCTACACACCCCATTTGTTCTGTTTCTATAATTGATGGTAGAACAATTTTCAAACGTTCAGCAAGAATTTTTAAGCGAGTTTTATGGTCTATATATAATGTTATTGGTCGCCAGTTCTTAATGTCCCCTCTCCCCACCTTTACATAGTAGGGTTATCATTTAAAGTCTCTGCGATTTATCGAAATATTTGATCTACCTCTTGAGAATGTGTAGTGGTTTTTGTTTGGATATCTGAGACGCCATATGTCCGTCAGTTCATTTTTCTTATTATTAGGGCGTAAACATTAAAATTCGAACATTTTCGGTTGAGTCTAATTCATATTCAGCTATCAATTTTCTTCCATCTTTATCTCTATATTTTCAGAAACGTTAATATCTAAATTTTACTAAAATTGCTCCCCTTTTGAAGCGGAAGTCCCGTTACACCAAAACTTAACCCTTCCCAAATTTTTTCCATGCATTTTCTATCAATTTTGAACAACAAGTTTCTTGCAAACATACAAAATCAAAATTCTTTTCTGACACAATTGAAATAATGCATTCAATTTTAATTATCTCCTATGCCGTTTGAAATTCAAGAAACTGAACGAATAAACATCCTTTATAAAATGAAAATTAAATATGTATATTATAGATTTACGACTCATGCATATCTAGTTAACGGCACATTACACTGATTTTGTTGTAAAGCATAATAAAAGTTCAAATGATTTTCAATATATTTACAAGAAATCATTTGCATGCCCATAAACAGTGCATTCCTTTTAGAGTTATCCCCATACCATTCGCATTTTATATACTTAATACTTGTTTAATTGATTCACCAACACATACACCTATTTGTAACAATAACATAGTATAGTTCAATAATTTTCCAAAATATTTACAATATAGGTAAGTTTTGTATACACATATAATAGAATTGATTTTTCAAGTTTTCCATATACGATGAAAAAGTGTTAATATTGAAATAAATATATCTTTACACATAGTTCTTCGTTAACTAATCAAAATGCTTGTGCTTAAAGAGTCTATTTAGTAGTTGTTTCTTCCTTAGAAGAGTTTTGTCTTTTGGTAGTTGTGATCCTGGTGTAGAAGCTGAACTCTGAGTTCTCTATTTTACCACTGTGCTCCTTCTGGACTAATCTGTAACCGGATTGGTCTTGTCTTTATTTCTTAACGATCACTCCTTCAATTACTTAAAATTCATGCCACTGCTTAAGCCATGAAATATGCGATTTACTTGCATCATTTATGGATTCAAAATATGATATGATTTACTTGTCTTTTGAATAACTTTCAACAGGTATGATAATCATATAGATAAAACTATAGAAAGTATAAAATATAAAACGGTTGGAATTTAAAAACAAAGTCTACAAATATGTAAAACCCAAGCCTATGTCTAAGTCAATTCTGCCCGAATAAGTTGCAACCTTTGTTTTGCAGACTTAATATATCCCTTACTTTAACTATAACGTTCTAAGATAAGTTATTTTTAAAGTTTATTCATTAAAACAAATAAAACACAGTTTACTAGGTAAAGATCTTTCTTCTTTACACAGAAATAAGATAAAATTATTCCATCCTTTAAAGATTATATTTGATGTGTATACTTGAACTTACAAAATCCAGTCAACTCAATGGACTCTCATATTAACATTCTTCTTGTCAAGTATTTATGCGGCAGTATCACTTATCGATATATGAATTAGATATATCTGATACTGTAAAAGATAGACAGAAAATTCAAGGATATTCCAACTCATAAACTAAGCCAACAAAAGTTTTCCGATTTTCAAATCTCGTAAATTGATTAGAGCCAGACCAGGTGCGTCGACAGGATAGGCGTCTCATTAGTTGAAATCAAAGAGACAGCGACATGGCAAATGATCGAAAACGACGACAAAACAAATACAGAGTAGAAAGCTAACGACTGAGCAACACGAACTCACTAAAACTTGAGGTTCTGGTAGGTGCTCCAAAATAATAAGTAGATCGTGCTCCACATGTGGCACATACACATTCAACATACAAATATCGATATTCAGGTAAATATAATTAACAATACGAAAAGGTAAATATACGGTACAAAAAGGAACGGAAATCACGGAAAATACAAAAACTAAATATATTCATAACACACTGATATTACTATGTTATGCAACAAACGGCTAATCTCCTTAATGGTTAAATCACAAAATTCATTTCGAAAGTGTACATTTAAATATTTACATACTATCTTTTCGTGTACAAGCATAATTGTAAATCGTATTACTCTAACAAACTGTATCATAAATGCACAGCTATCTTAAACAATAATACAACATTTATGAGAATAATACATAAAAAGATAACACGGATAAGTTGTTGGTTTGTTTTCTCGTCTGATATTTTACACATTTTTCATGTCAGGACCTTTAATGTGGGGTTTGCTTATTGTTGAAGACCGAACGCAGACCTATTTATATAACGTATCGGTCAACCAATTCATAATGAAAATAGTAAAACTCATTCATCCTAATAACTCTATATTGGAGTAGTTTTTGTTTAAGTAACATATCCTTGCTAATGAAGTCCATATAGTGTGAACATACATTAGAGTAACGTATCAATTTGAATATTAAACTCCATATGATAGAAAAAGATGATGTTAGTGCTGAGATATGCCAAGTTGACAATTGAAAATTTGAAATCATCACGTGTGTCATAGACTCCAGTTTGATGTTCATCTTAAACAATATCGAAGAAAACATGTAATTATGAATCGTACCTTCTGGTTTCGGTTGTATAATATTTCAATAAATATCTTGTCGATCAAAGACTTCTGACATAAAATTATAAAATATTTGGTGTATTTGATTTTGGAATCAGTGTGGTTCTTTATAAAGAAATAAAGAAAGAGTTTTCATTACCTTAAACAAAAACAGCCCACTTCAGCTGCCACCATCCGACTCCTCTAAAATAAAAACTAGATTTACGAAGAATGAAAAAAAACCCCACACACAATCGATATTGTCTGACTTGGTGCAGGCTCACAGTTATGACGGATACATAGAGAAATTTCACTCGCATGAATTTCACATGAATGTTAATTCATGAATTTCACGTGAAAATAAAATTCACATAAAACTCACGTGAAAATTTCATATGAGATATGTAAATCTTGAATCACGTGAAACTCACATGAAAATTTTCATGCGATTTCATGTTTAAGGTGAATTTCGCCTGAAATTTTAATGTTAATTTCACATGAGATTCATGTGAAATTCGAGTGAACAAAATTTGCCTGTGTATTACTAGTTTCACATACAAACAAATCGGTTCCATTGTCTATTGACTGCCATGATGACCAATAGCTTGACCAACAAATGGAAAACGACTAAAGTATTGAAAACAGTGTCAACCTGATGTCTGCTGCTATTACATGTCAGATGGGTAAGCTGTTGGTTGGATAATGCCTCTCATGGAAGGTACATCATAATCAACAATTATAATAGATGTCAGGACGTCTTTCTTCAATCTAAATTCAAATGGGTAGTATTTGTTTTAATATCGTCAAACCATCGACAAATATAACCATTTTACTGTAACAGTACCTCCAGCATGTTGAAAAATTACAGAGTTTAAATATATCTTCCTTTATCATTTGTGATGTATTAACGACATAACAATATAAAGTACAATGTAATGCAAACATATTAATATATTATCAGTTATCATGCTGGTACCGACTGTTGATTTTTTTTTAAGTATTTAAAAGTCTGTTGAGTCCATTTAAAACAAAGTCAATATAACAAACAGTACACACAATCTGAGGCATATGCATGCCATAGGATGCAGTAAAGGGAATATAAGATGGGACTGCTAAAGAAAAGATAATATGAATATATAATACGTCTAGATATTAGTCAAAGATCTTTCTTACGAGGGCGCTAGATCGTAACGAGTAACGATACATGTACACAATAAATAAATTGCATAAACGCCTGCAATGTATACAAAACAACACCTATATCAGAAAAAGGGAAAAATTAAATGTAATTATTTATAAATATTTCGGATAACAGATATCCTTCATCAGTATGATTATGATGTAAAATGAATCATATCAATCTATTCTGATTTAACTATAACAACCTTGAAGTTTATACAGTTAGAACCGAACGCATAATTTACAATCCAAAATGGCGGAAGAAATACGATCTACCTTAATTGCAATTGTTTAATTCAAAACGAATAGATCAAATTTATAAAATATCTTAGATTTCGAGGTTTCTGCTAAATAAGGTAGAGTCTTTGCTTTCGGTTAATGTATTTATGCTTTATGAAATAATGGTTCTTGCCGATATTGAATCAACAATGATGAACTTTATATGATAGGTTAATATATTACTACGTAAGAAGCCAGAACCAAAAAAAAAAAAAAATAGAAATAAAATCATTAGATAAGGAATCTTTAGTCCTTTCAAGACATCAGCTTTTAAAACTTTCTTATTATTCTAAGCATATTTTTCTGAACGGATTTTAATATATAGTGTATGTGACTTGTTAAATAAATTACTTTTTGTCTTATAATTGATTAAATGTTAACTGCATAGTTCCTCTGTAACATATTTCTCTGCTGTTTGGGGATAATTTATTCTCATAAATTGAGCAAACCATGTTAGCACATCACAACACACAGGCTTGGGTGTTTATGTATTAGTAGCATATTTGGTTACCTTGGTTACAAGTTCAATTATCAAATCAGTGTGACCTTACTAGTGTGAAAAGCAAAGTCCATGTAATCGTGCAATGAAAACATTTATAGTAATGGTCTTTTTATACGTATGGTTCATGCAAAGCTTTACTTGGCTTATGTCGAACTGTGCAAATGAACTGTCCTTTTAAAAGAATTTCATCGAATATAAAATTTATTTTGGTTGCAGTAAAATGTAAGGAGGAACAGGTCTTTAGACTTTCGCTTTGGATACGCAGTTGTAAAAAGAATATAGAAATAAGAAGATGTGGTATGGGTGCCAATGAAACAACTCTCCATCCAAGTCACAATGTGTGAAAAGTAAACCATTATAGGTCAAAGTACGGCCTTCAACACGGAGCCTTGGCTCACACCGAACAGCAACCTATAAAGGGCCCCAAAATGACAAGTGTGAAACAATTCAAACAGGAAAGTATGTTCATGTATTCCCACATATATATTTTATTGTTCTGTGTGTCTGTTCATATATGAATAATAAAAATACAATTACATTACCATAGAAAACAAAAACAAAGAAAGCTACCTGAAACCTTTCATTGTTGTGAACCTGCTATCTAATATAAAAGAAATGTATTAAAGAAAACAGCAAATTATCAAATAAAATTCCAAGTGTATCTTCCGTCTTGTATTTCATTTTAGCACATTTTTTCTTATTAAAACAAAGGGGTAGTTTGAAATTCCAAAATGCTGTAGTTTTAAGCTCCATCCATTTTTACATTAATTATCTACATTTCTGAGAATTCTATCTTCTTTTCTTATCGGATATCAAACGATGGCATAATACATTACTGCTATTTAAATTTTGATGATACATGTATTGATACATTTCAAATATTAGCACGAGTACATGTGATTACATTTTGCATACCAAAGCACACCACAGGCTTGATACTATGTCTGTCTATTTCTCGTTCTACATTATCGTTGTTTTGTTTTCAATGTGATTTTCTTATTTTCTGGAATTCATCAGTTAAAACATTGCCTCTCGAACTGGATTTAGATTCTTCACATTGATCACACCTATTGTTTTAGGAATGTGAAATCCTCAATTGAATTCAGTGTTCAAATAATTCGATAGATATGACTATTCTCACCTGTAATGGATTTTGACTGACAAGTTTCCTTATACAGCTGATACATTTTTGAAAGAGACATCTTTGGTTCTAAGTATATACAAGATGAATAAGCTCTACAATAAGATAACTCAACTCTCGAAAATGAGTTGACATGGTCCCGAATAATGCACAGGGTTGCTTCTGGAATTTTGTATTTGATATATTGTCCTCTTTTGTTCTAAAAAAACAGGATTCTTATGACCAAAATACCACTGTATTCTCCGCGCATTTCTATAAAGTGTGCTTTAATAGAATTCTTTGCAAACCTGCATCTTGATTAGATCAAGGATGAAATTGTACTCAAATGAAAATTGTTTGTTTCAGTTTTGTGTTTGTCTCTTTCTTTTCTACTTCTATGTTTTCTTTTATTGTTTGGACTTTATTTGTTTTCATTATTGTTATTGTTTTGATCGTTATTTACATCTATTTAGTTGTTCCTTGTATATATATATATAAGACATCTATCCATAACTGGTTTATTATTCTTTGTAAACTTTTTGTCATAACTTATCAACTTTACTGAATTCTTTCATATCTATACACAAATCTGTCAGTCATATCTGCGCAAAACATTAATGAGACTGGGTTTTGTGAAAGAATATCTCGATCTTTTAACGAAATATTAACCGGAAGGTCCAATATTTGTCTTCTTACCAATATGTTTCTTTTGTCTTTTGATCATGCTTTTGACATTGCACGGTATTTGTACAACTAAAATTTGGATATTGTTTGTGTTCCTGATTCGATTCCAGAGGCGCGATTCGGACGCATGCAATTTCTGTAGTGTTATTTTAATTTTGAAAACCCTGTATTGATATTTTACTTGATTTTTCATCATCGAGAACGTTTGTATTAGTCATCATGTTTTTCTTTACTGTACTACCAACTACAAAACGTTTTATCCGTCTCTTATTGACCTATTTGTATGTTTGGTTTGATATTCTAAGTCAGTTGTGTTGGATATTTATGATGTATGTATATACAATTTTGGCTGCCGTTCCCAATTATTGAATGTTTGAGATGCTCACACTAGTTTGTTAATATAACAAAACTATAAACAACTGTCATACAAGTGGGGGTTTAGTTAACTATAAAAACAATGTCTAAATCGTCATTTTCTTTGGAAAATGACTGTAATAAGACCAGGTATATGACAGTTGTTTTCCTGTCATTCCTTTGGTTGATATAGTCGAGGGTTTGGTTTTATGGGCTCCTCTTGTTTTACTTTAAGTTGGATATTTTGTTGATACATTTTACGACAGTTTGTTTGGAAACTTATTACGACGGCGGGATATTACATCATTCATACAGATTGTGAATGTGTGCTTTTATAGCTATTTAGTGAAGTACTTTCCTTTTCAATTCAATGGTCTTTCGAATAAACCTTAATTTATCTAATTGAAACACATCATGAATGATATGAAACACATAGTAAAACTTAGTATACATATCAATAGGTCTACCTCCAATTTTTAATGACAATGAATTAGATCTTGGTCCAACTATAAACTTTTAAGGAACAGATAATAATACAGAACACCAGAAAAGTTACAACTGTGGCAAAAATATAAAAAAAATAAATGACAAAATATGAAAGACTATCGTAGCAATATCTAATCCACGTCCAAAAACTTATGACAAAAATGCCTCTGTAAATTATCGATGGAACGTATTTGTAACATCACTAAAAGATAGCAATAATAGAAATATACCTACCTAAATTGCAATATGCAGTGTAGCATATCGATAGTTAGTGACATTCGATCTGCTCGTAATGAAATTTTACTAGATTTTCCTAGTGTTCCTCTCTTACTCTTACTTGCATTAACGTTGTCAGAAATTTGCACACTTCGCATCTTGATAAGGAATGATTAAAAACAGCTTTAGTTTTACAAAATGTTATAATGCTGATAATGTTTGTATGTTTTGCCCATAAGATGGGAAATTTGCAAACGATAATACAATTAATTATAATGTTGCTTGTTGCCATTTAATAACATTTCTAAATTATTATACACATTTTACAAAGATCTCAAGAATAATGTGACAAAATGAACAAAGAGTATGATCAACAGTCTGCATACAGTAAAATACACCAACCCTTCAAGAGAATTCGTAAGTGCATATTGTCTTATGAATTAATTCAATTTAAAACAAACGATAAAAGTTTATCTAATTTCCTTCTTGTGTGAACATATCATATTTCCTCAATAGAATTCAAAAATTAATGCAAGAAATAACGATATTTTTAAAAACATCGACCATGAAAATGTTACATCAAGAATTGTATTGATCACATTCAGCAAAAACAAAAAACAAAAACAAAAACACTAATACATTTAAAAGTCTTTACAAATGAAGGCTCCTTAAAGTGTACGACGTATTACCTGTAAAACTAAAATGAAACATCTCATAAAACGTATGTACTTGACTAGGAAACATACTTCCGTAATGAATAAAAGGAATTGGACGTCCTTCGGCCAGGCAAAACAAAACATATAAGAAAACTACAACCTCAAGCAATAAACATGCACAAAACCAACAACAAGAAGAAACAAACGAAAATAGACAAAATCAGTAACATGCATGCTGACAGTTTTTACAAAACGTCATAAAACCCTAATTAAAACTTACCACGTAAGTATACGTTTTTCAAAATAATAAAACCACTACTATTTGTTTAAATGTTAAATCTTAATAATCGTATTAAAATTCATATCCAACGCGTATAGATACAACACCTTAAAAACTTGAAATATGGTAAAGACACTTGTTAACTATTCAAGACTGAATGTTTTCGTAGTTTGAAGCCGCAAGTTAGCTGTCTTATTAATGTATACTTACATATACTTTACCAATATTCGTTAATTGCAGCTTGTCAACAATTTGTTTCTTCAGCTGACACTACAAGTGGCTGGGTAAGAAGAAAGAAAACAAAAATGTGAGCTATCATTATGGTCCTCATTATTTAAAAGCTGCATAAAAGACAGAATCATTAAACGCAATCGATTGATTGGAAAGTTCATAATGTGATGATTGTATCTTTTTATAATTGAGTTTTCATTGGTATGATAAATTTTGAAGACAAAATTGATGTAAATGTTTATGTTACATGTTTAAGTACATTGACCATCGATATTAGTAACGAGGCATATCTATATGATGTTAGGATCTAACACGTGCGAAATTTTATAATAATAATTGAAAAGTCCATGATGAATGATTTTTTGGATAGGGCTTAACGCCATTTAGTTCATAAGTAGCTTATATCACATGAATTTATTCTAACCATACGCCACTTAACGTTAGGCAACCAACAAATAATCAATCTAACCATAGTTTGTTCATATGCTGTTTTCCATTCGTTTGAAGGGTTCGAGCTTTTGATTTTGCCCTTTAGTAAGGGACTTTCCGTTTTGAATTTTCCTTGAGTTCGGTATTTTGTTATTCTTTATGTTGTACTGTTATACCACTGTCCCAGCTTAGGGAGGGTTGGCGCGCCTTCAAACTGTATGTGCCTGCCAGGAGCCTTGAATGCAGTGGCTGTTGTTTGTTGCTGTATATCATATTGTTTTCGTTCATTATTGTGTACATGAATCAGGCCGTTAGTTTTCTCGTTTGAATTGTTTTACATTTGGCATTTCGGGGCCTTTTATAGACGACTATGCGGTATTGGTTCTACTCATTGTTGAAACAGTGAGACCAGTTGCATTGGAAAGGAATAAATCTTTTGCCGTATAACTGAAAATATTTGTCAAGTTAACGTTTATGAGACAGTAACCAAAGACACAAACAAACAAAATTCCTATAGAAGTCATTAGCGGTCTGCAGCAATAGAGTACTTGTATAGTCATAATCGACAAGGTTCTAGGAAATAGCCAAACATAAACAGAGATCTGTCATCAAGACAAATTTTCATAAAAACAAATCATGTTAATATGTATGTAGAGAAAAGCATTGACATAGTTCCTTATTGAAGGAAGAGTAATAAAATGAGAAATATGCACCTTACATGCATCATGCTATTTCAAGTAGAGAGTGTGAGAGGTTTACCGGTCAGAAATATGCCGAAACAGTTAAAGGACAAACCCTGATTTTGGGTTTCATCAGCTAAATAGTCAGAACATTAACCAATTAACAGCATATTGATACATCATGTATTCAAACAGTTGTGTATTTGTTTTCTCAAAGGAAATTGTCTGATTACTATAATATTTTTATCACTGACCAGAAATAACCAACTGTGTACAAAGGATTGTAAACATACTGTTACATATATTGTGACATAAATAGATTGTTAACGAACCAATAGCAAACTCTAACCTGATTTTTAATTCGCATACACAAGATTCTCCTTTTGAAATTAAATACAAGGCAATGCAACAATTTTAAAAAGAGCATTTGTGTTTAATATTTTATTCTAAATTAAAGCATATAAATAAATATGCTTTTAAATAAATATGAATAAGAACTGACTGATTTTTCAAATTTAATTATTTTCAAATTTTTGGGTGTACTGGAATGAAACATAAGAAAATATTGAATTTAATGTTCTCGTACCACACAAAACTCTATAACAGTGGTTACGTTGCTTTCCTAAGCTATTATTCGATGTAGCGTTGAGTTTGGTACCACATGTAAATTACTTAACAATTGAGTCCAAAATCAGTCATTAATTTTAAAATTGTAAAAGTAGTTCAACATTTATTACAAATATGTTTTTCAAAAAGACAAAAAATCTGACATTAATAATATATCCTGTTTCTCAAATTACTATTTGTCTAGTCTGCCAAAGCTAGACTGAGCAATCAATCTCTCCTTGTTTCGTCATCATTTAGAAGCACGTTTTGTTATTTTCATTTTTAAACGTTAATAATTTGGTTAAACTTTCATGGAATTTTATGTAACTGACAGACGCTTCTTCTGTACAAGAGGGTGAAAGATAACAGAAGGACATTCAAACTCATCAATCAAAAATAAAGTGACAACGCCATGGCTAAAAAGAAAAATACAAACAGACAAAGAAAAGTACACAAAACACAACATACAAAACTAAAAACTAAGCAACACGAACCTCACCAAAAACTGGGGTGATCTCAGGTGCTCCGGAGGGTAAACAGATCCTTCTCCACATGCATATACAATGACAACAGCCAGATAATTTGTTTTTTTTTCAATATTTAACTGATATATGACTAAGTGTTTTGTATTAACACTATCAGGAATTAACTGTTTACAAAATTTTGAAATTTTCGTAACAATAAGGATTTTTATTCCAAGAATAGATTACCTTAGCTGTATTTGGCAAAACCCTTTGGAATTTTGGGTCCCCATTGCCTTCAACCTCGTACTTTATTTGGCCTTTTAAATTTGTCATATGAACGTCACTGATAAGTCCTAAATTTTGTAGACGAAACGCGCATCTGGAGCAAAAAGTTTAAGTCTGGCATTTATGACGAGCTCTCCAGTTAGAGGTTGATTTTTGTTTATATCTATAACTTTGTCGAAGCATCATGGAATGATATATTTAGCTTCTTTGAGATCAAGAGTAAAATTCACAAATGTGTGCTTCAGTTTTCCGTACGTTACTGGTAAATGGCATTTTTAAGTTAATATTTTGATATAAAGCTTCCTGACATTAATAACTTCATAAATTTTACTAACAAGGACAGAAGTTACTTCTTGACGAAAAATGCAACTAATTCTTTATTGTTTTCTTCTGTATTGTACAGATAATTAGACTAATTTTTGTTCAATAAACATTCAGATACAGTTAATGATTAAAGTTAAAAATATCTATAACCTTTGTCAAACATTCATGGAATTTCTGGAACTTTTAAAAGATTCTTCATACTCTAAATACCTCACATGTTTTGTAAAATTATAAATTTTTCAGCAATTCATCCGTAATTTAAAAATATTTTTTTTTGGGCAGTCAGCATTTAGGTGTATAAAAATAAGGAGATGTGGTTTGATTGCCAATGAGACAACTATCCACCAAAGTTCAAATGAAGTGGATGTAAGCAATTATAATCAACCGTACGGTATGGCCTTCAACAATGAGAAACACCCATACCATATGGTTGGCTATAAAAGGCCCCGACATGAAATGTATGAAACAATTCAATTGAAAAAACTAACGGCCTAATTCATAACAAAACAGTTTACGAAAACAAATATGACAGACATGAACCAACGACAACCACTGAACTACAGGCTCCTGACTTCGGACAGACACATAAAGAAATTGGCGGGGTTAACATGTTTAGAGCGTTCAACTGTCCCCTAACCTGAGACAGTGGTGTAACAGTACAACATAAGAACAAACTATAAAAATCAGTTGACAAAGGCTTAACTCATCAGATGGATACAAACAGAAATAAATCTAACAAAAACACAGAGTGGACGTAGACAGGTACTAATACATCCCAAAACTAAACAAACCCACTAAGTACAGATCTCAGAGTACTTGCAGTTATTGACAGCTATTTGAAAGCCATAACAATTAATTAAAACAATCATTATCTAAGACCAAAATATCAATCAGTAAACTTTCGACATAAAATGGATTAAGTGTAAAGACGTCATTAACAGTCAAAGAAAACATGACCTTGTGCAATGCCAAACTATAGGTATCGACAGATTGTAATACTGTGAAATGTTCAGTTGTGTAATATTTAGTAGGGTTTCAATTTATTGATAACAAAATCAATATTTATACCAACAAAACAATATTGAAAGATTTAATTACAGTCTTGAATAGGTAACTCTTTGATTAAGTTAATTTATAGGATGTGCTATTTCGTTTGAAATAAGTTTACTACTAGTACAGCCAAACTAGCAAATAAAATCTTTGTATCTATGGAAGAATTTAGTAAAGGTTTTTGAGTAATTTGTGGTAACGAAATCCCTGACTTAATAATTTACTAGTAATACATAGATTACGCTCATTTAAATTCAAAACGTCACTACAGACACGAGCAGAGCGAACGAGTTGGGATATATAAACACCGTAAGACGGTGCCTAAGGAACATCAACGTCCAAAAGGGAAACTTAACAATAGGGAGAGAAAATCATCCCTTTTGTCGTAAAAGTGTGTGTATAGTCTGCTGTAAAATATTTTGAATAACTTTGTCAAATCTGCATGTAATTTTATAAAACTTAGACAGACGCTTCATCATAACAAAGAAATAAATACATCCCTAAACAAATTTTGATTTATGTTTTAAATAAAGATATAGATAAAACATATCTTCCAATAATTAAAATTAAATAGTTATACAGAGTCATATTAGAGATGAAATTAGGGAATGGGGTCTTCGCCTTCTGGAGTTATATACACAGTTAATGCATAGACTCTTTTACAAGTCCGACGGTGTCCTCCCATATCTTTTAAAATCCTGGAATCGCAACTGATATGTTTGTGTCACTTTCAGTTACTCATTTCTGTAACTATTTATTTCAAATACAAAGAACAAAGAAGTACTTAAAAATACATATTACCTGAGATTACTTTAACACGTGTATTACACGTGTGTTATAGTAGTCTTAGATATTACAAACACATATGTCAGTATAACTGGAACAGATTTCTTTCGATAAGTTCCTACAAAATGGTGTTCCTCTACAAATTCTAAATTATACACGAATAATTGTGTCCGATTTAATCTACTTTTTCTCTATGGTCAGTGGTCGGATTACCACAGTTACAAGTGACAGTTTCATACCCATTCATTCGACTTTCTAATTTACACCAGCAGGGCGTCTGATAAGAATCTGTAATATGTTGAATAGATTAATTGATACCAATAAATTGTGCTGGTTGAGATCTCCTAAATTTTAGGATGTTAAAGAGAGACGAAAGATACCAGAGGGACATTAAAACTCATATGTTGAAAATAAACAGACAACGCCATGGCTAAAAATAGAACGATTATTAGGATATAACTTAGGGTTTGTCCTATAACTGTAAACCACTTTTAGGAGATTTGACTGCAATCTAAAGCTTGAAAATTAACTTGGTTTTGGTGATTTGGACATTAGTTTTGTTATCTTAAGCATTGATCTTATATAATTATTTTAATACCCATTCAAACCTGCACGGTGAGGGTTTGAAGATTTAACAAGTCTGGTGTTGTGTATGGAAATAATCGTTTCCTTAAACGGAAACCCATAACTATTTCTTAAATGACTAATTAAAGACAATAAATTCTATTTTAGGAATCGAATATACATGGCTCTTCATAAGGGTTGTGTATATTATTACGAAACAGAATTAAGCATAACAGAAATTGAAGGTTTTTCACTATTTGGATTTAAAGGTAAAGTATACTACTAACATTTAAAAATTAATTGTATACCGATGACAATTTAAAATGCATTCAAATTCAATCATTAGTCCAACTATGTCATCATATTTGCAAATTTTGTTCTTCCCTCAGCAGGATTCGAACAATTGAGTCTGTGACATTGTGGCAACACCGCCTGCACCGTGTCCAGCGGCCGAGACCACTTGACCACCTAGGCTATGAAAAAATGTAGCTTTCGGTGGTCGATATTATGCCTTTCCTCGACGGCTTTATCTAGGGTTGAAACACAGTACAAAGATAAATACAAAGAACATTTTAACACGTAACAAGACTAATTAACAACGTCACCAGTGTCTGTGCAGAAAGTTAATGAACCAGGGTTGTGTGAAAACGTCTAGTCCTTTTTCTAAAACAGTTTATCGGAAGGTACCAAGATCTGAATAATACATGATGGTCTTGAATTAAAGATTCTTGGTACTGACATTGTTTATTATTTTAGTTACGTTTTAAAGTGTTTTTGTTGAAGTAAAGATTCTTGGTAATGACATTGTTTATCATCTTAGTTACATGTTAAAGTGTTCTTTTATTGATCTTTGTGTATTTTCAAACTTTACTGCTAAGTCAATTTTGGTAATATCCTTTTAATGTGGCTCGGTATTTATACATCCCGCCATTGTGCTATGGTAATTTTGTATTCTTTTCTTTCATTTTACTTATGTGCTTTGTCTATGAAGTGTTTTCATGCCATTTTGTTTGTTTTTCTTTGTTGACATAGTTGTTATAGTGATTAAGATTATACCACAATGTTGAAGGCTTTACCCTAAATTTTGACATTTTACGGACTACGTCTGTTTGGTTTGCCCACACATTTTGTCAATATTATGGATTTTATACGACTGTCATACAAGTGAGAGGTCTAGCTAGCTTTAGAACCAGTTTAATCCATGGATTTCAAAATAAGGAAATGCCTGTAGCAAGTCAGAAATATGGCAGTTGTTTTGCTTTCGTTTGATGTGTTAGAGCCTTTGATTTTGCCATTAGTTTTGAATTTTCCTTGAGTCCGTTTTTTGTTGTTGTTATATTACTTTCTATATAGAGATTTAAATAAACGGATGTTTTGATCTGCATATATCATTTTTGCAAATGTCAATGCTTATATCAAAGGTTTATCAATAAGACTTGGCTAAAGCAGTCGCCATAATATAAAAAATATGAATAAATTGGTATTTAAGTCCATTTTCAGCAATACTTCATTCTTACTTTTCGCTTGCGTTAAATTTGGTTCCATTCACCTGATTTATAGCATAGTCATTTATTATATCCACATGATTTTGGCTTTGAAATGTGAAATGTTGAAACATAATTAAACAGATATGAACTGACGTTTTCAAATTGGAGTAGACTAAAATAGAAATACAAATTATTAATTCAAGGAATAGTTGTAAAATTGCTTAAATAACTATAGCAATGCTTTGTAAATATCTCGTAATTCTTTATCTAAAATGTACAGTAAAGAGATGACAACCATTGAAGTCATCAAATCACAAACACATCAAACGAATGGATAACAACTGCTATATTCCTGACTTGTTTACAGGTGATAAGAGATTGTCATGCGACTTCAATGGTTGTCTTTTTTTTTTTTTTTTTTTTTAGCATTCATAAATTCTTTATTGCACTCTTTGCTGTTTTAACAAAATACTTAATGTACAGCATTCCATCAAGTATCCCTGTTACACAATTATTACTGAATATTCAGGAGAATATACAGTAAAATTTATTTTATTATATACATAGTCATTTTAATACATTTCTATTTTTCTATAATTACTTTATAAATAACTATAATATCATATAAAATCTTATCGAAGTAAAGATGTTACAGACGCTGTGTCGTGAAATTTACGGAGAAAAATCCGTTATCGATTCTTTTAATAAAGTTTTGAAACATGTGAAATATGTGAATGAGAGACAGCGTGGTTACTGTTTCTAATACTTTTTGTTATTTTATACCTTTGGATTTATACTAGTTTTCGGAAGTGTTGGATAATAATAATGTAATAATAATAATAATAAAGAATGGTAAGTTACAATTGATAATTTTGTTTCTTATAAGCTCTTTTCATGGATCTTTATTTACAAATTTGACCCCAATTTAACTACCCGTGACCTTTATATTTGTAAACATTACAATTATACTTGTTATACTTAAATATATGTTCTTATAGTTTCACATAAAAGGAAAACAATCATTAATCATATGAAAGTTAATACCATTGTACAAAAGCTTTGTTGACTTCTATAAACATGTACAGATAAGATAGGATACATTATCTAAAATGATTTCTTTTTTCTACAATACATTTATCCCCCTTTTTTTTCTTGCCAATCTAATTTTATGCTTCGCTTACATACAGACACAACTTACATACCTACATGCATGCATACACACATACATATGCATACATTCATACATATAATTACATACATACATGTACACACATATAAAGACATTTACAGATACATGCATTCACATACATGTATACTTGCATTTGCATACATAAACACATATACATACATTATAGTAGCATATATGCTTACTGATACACTTGAAACATTGAAAACAAATACACAATATTAACATATTAATACATGCATTCTGCTTTTCAAGAAACTGTTAATTTTATTTTTCTCAAGATCTGTAACACCTTTTAACATTCTGTTTATTTCTATATTGGCCGTACAATATAATTCAACTGTACTATTGATTTCATATTTAAAATTTTCAATATGTCTATTTTTTGCCTTATTATTGGAATAATTATGTGATTTATAGACTGAGAAAAACATTAAACTCAACAAGTGATTAAGTCCAAAATTCAACAATTTATCTTCTGACGAAATTGAAGCTGTGTGGTTGCTTCAAAGTGGAGACGTCATTATGATAAAACCAGCAGATAAAGCAGAGCTGTTGTCGTCATAGACGAATGTGATTACATTCAAAAGGCAGAACGTCAACTTTCTGATGAGAGATTTTATAAGAAATTAGACTCTGACCCAACCCTCAATTCAACAAAAGGTCACCAAAACTTGAAAATCATGTGTGAACAGGGTCATATTGATGAAGACACACTTAAATATCTAAAACCCTGTAAATGCAAAGTCGGGGCGTTTCTATCTTCTGCCCAAAATACACAAAGTCTATAATCCAGGTAGAACAATTGATTCTGCAAATGATCAACCTACAGAGAAAATATCAGAATTTATTGACTTTCATATAAGACCACATGTAAAAGATATACCATCCTATATACAAGATACAACACACTATCTTAAGAAAATAGAATCTTTGAACCTTCTCCCACCTGAAACAATCCTTGTCTTGCTTGATATTACATCTCTATACTATCATCCCCATGAAGATGGTACTGAAGCCTGTAGGGAAGTCTGGAACTCTCGCAACACCTTACACTGAATGTTAGTCCAGCTTCTAACTTTGGTATTGAAATGCAATAACTTCACATTCAATGGTGAACACTTTCTCTGGGTTAATGGAACAGCAATGAGAACAAAGCTGACGACCCAGTCTTATGCCAATATTTTATGGGCAAATTAGAACAGCAAATTCTCAATTCTTCTATTGATCAACCTCTCTTGGTTCCTATTCACCGACGATATTGACATGAAGTGGGATAATACTGAACAAGAACTCAATGTGTTCATTCAATATGCCAACGATGCCCATCCCTCAATTAAATTCACTTATGAAATCGCTGACTCGAAGATCACAGTTTTGACACTGCTACGCAAGGGAAGGATGGAATCATATTTACAGATCTGTAAAGCCCACAGTCAAATATCAATATCTTTCTCCTTTGAGTTGTCATCTTAAGCATGGCACCAAGAGCATTCCCTAGAGCCAGGTCATAAGAAGAAAACGGATTTGCTCCACCAATGATACTGCAAAAGGCGACTACAAGAATGTCGCGGTCATATAAAACATCTGGGCCACAGAATAAAAGACATTGATTAAAGTTTCTCTCGTGCTAACTACATCAGCCGAGATGAACTTTTACAATATTAAGACAAAAGGTCAAAAGAGTGCCGTTTGTGCTGACTTACCATCACAAATTTGACAAGTTATCACACCTTAACTGCGAAAATTGGAAAGAAATCGAAAACATCCTAAACTATCTAAGATCTTTCCCGAGCCATCTGTATCTGTACTGACTTGGAAAGAAAAATATAGAAAAGGGGCGGTAACCAAGTTTGCGAGTGGTAAACATCGGTTACACTTTATTAAATTTTACGCCTTTTAGTCTATGAATATTTTATGCACCGCCTATGCTATATATTATTAAGGAAATAACATCTGCCAATCTGTTATCTAATCCGTCCTTTCGTTCTTCCCTTAATATTAATAACGTGGTTTTGTTTCGACATATTTATTTTTGCCGTCTAGGATTTCAGTGTCAGAATATTTGTCTTATCTGTACATTAACATATTGTGTCTTTTCCCAATTATGACGCTTTGGTCTAGTCTGACAAATAAATGGTTGATTTGTGCATGTAAGGAGAAGCTCACCGTGTCGTCGCATATGTCCCGCTTTTTCGAGATCAAGAGATTCTCTCCGTATGTTCAACCTTGATTTTTGAATCATATCAATATAGATATTTGAGATTTGTTCGTCGGTAAACTTTTGAAGTCTCTTATTTACCGTTTTATGTTAAATATTTTGTTTAAGGCGAACGACAACTAATGAAGTCGGAGCCACATCAACTTAAAACTTATTACAATTTCATTATGATGTGCTCTTTTTTTATATATCCATGTCAAATCAAGAAAGTGAAATAATGAAAGACGTATTGTAAACAGCAATTACGTATAATGATAATGCAATTTGGGTTTTATAATGTCTTGCGGCAATCCAAAAAGATATATTGGACTTTGATTTTATGTCATAGTCAATGTTATTTATATTTTCTAAACTAAGAACTTAAAAGAACAATCATCTCCCATAACATTTACCTAACACCAAATGTGACGTTTTGTCCATATTGATGTGTAAAACACGGACATTTTGTGATTAAAGTTTAAAGACATTTAAGAGGCATTAGCTACTAGATATCAAAAATTCAAACAGGATTTTTTTATTCATTCATTAATGAAAGTGAAAATAATAATTCGCTTTAAGCAGCCAATTTTGTTCAATTTTGTCAAAATAAGCCAAGAACATCACTGATGAATTACTCACTTGCAAGCGAATAATTCGACCTCATTGAATTCGTATTCATGTGACCTTAAATTTAACCCCTTAGCTGGAGATGGGTTAAGCATGTATTCAGCTATTAAAAGGAAAATAATGTCTACATTGAAAGTTAAACAAGGATGAATCATTTGGTTGACTGATTTGATCCACAATAAAATCATTCTTATGTAGGTAAAATGATGATAAACATACTTTTAACATACAATATGAAATCCAACAGACAGAGAAAATACAATTGCACGTGGTCATTATCTATTTATATTGATACTATGTTTAGATCGGGTTATATGACAGTCGGCAGTCTTCGGAAGTCATCTCGATGGTTAAATAGATGACATCTAGACAAAAATACACACGAAATATTGATACATATTATCGAGTCAATGCGTTGTTAATTGTTTATTTTAGACTTTTATATTTTGGATAAACGTTTTAGTATGTTATAAATTATATATGAGAATTTGAGTCAAACCGGTGAACATGAATTTGACAGCTAATGCACCTTTAAAATCGAGAGTTAATTAACAAACCCAATGTTTACTAAATTTTAATCTCTTGAATGCAAAGTGTATCATAAATGAATAGTGTACACTTTTGTAAAAATTCGAAAATATGTAGTTATGTTGATATAATGTGACTTCATCCAAAGCAGCATTTCAGGTTTATGCATTTGATGCAGCTGATGATAGACTGATGATATCAAAAGGAATGTGTTTAGAAGCGTTGATTGAAAAATATTCGTATGCCATGTAAACCATGTAAATCTTCAAACACTTACATTGTTGCTAAACACCTAAACAGCGGTCTTACCTCCATGACAGATATGTTTTGGCAATAGAGATAAAATAATATATGAACTTCGTCATAAGGAACACTTACTCAAAAGGAAATTTAAAACAATCAGAGGTCTTGTCGATATTCTTATTGATCTTTAATAAAAATAATATAAGGTGATTTTGCTTCATTCTGCTGGATACTCAAATCCCATCAGTGTCGTTACTTTGCATTGGTAGATCTGCTAATGCTCCTCGAAACCTCTTTTCAAAAAATTAAAATATATTTTGTAGGCTTCAGATTTACTTAAAACCCTGTTAGAGTATAAAATGTTAGTTATTATTCAAAAATTGTAAAATTGTATAAGAACTTTTGACTTCTCAAATCTTTCACAACTATTCCTTATTTTTTACATTAAACACGCCGGCGTAATTATAATGTTAATTAGTTTCATAAATATGTCAACGCAAACGATGAAAAATCTTATTTTAGTAATGTAACTGCAAACATATGTCAGATGAGGCACAGGCATATCGTATCGGTCAACCTATTCGTGATGGTGACCGTAACATTTACGTTATGACGATAGTAGTCGTTCTTCCTTATAATCTCAATCGATGATGTCAAATCGAGGAAAAGAGGATGGAATTGTGGTCACGACAATTGGAACATATCTGTGGGCATCTGTGACACAGATATTCCATAACGGCCCACCAACTCCTGATGGAATATGTCAAACTTTCGAAGGAATGAGTTCCACTTTAGCTCTCGTGAACCTTTCTTCAATAGCAAATAACGTGAAAAAATTTAGCATCTTCTCAGTTGAAGTGATTTTTGGTTTGTATGAGAGTGATATTTTACAAAGTACTTTTTCAATTTCTATAATAAGATATTTGTCTTTACGTTGGTCATTCTGTTTTATGCAACAATATACTGTTTGGTCATCAGTGAAAGAAGAAGCATTTTGGCTATATCCTTTTACTTAGTATATGATTTTCAGTGCCTCATTTATACTTTATGTAATACAAACATGACATGGTTGTTTCCAAAAAACACAATAATAACTATATACCGCTTCGTCAGAACTAAGAAATGCAAATGAATCAAAAGCATTCAGAAAAAAACACAATTTCTCAAATTCCAACATATGGAAACATGTCGCTTTAATCGATATCTGAAATAAAACTGATTCAGTCCGTAATATCGATGCCTATTTATAAGTAACTATTATAAACATTATAATAAATAAATAAATAAATGAATTAGACGTTTTAATCAATACTAATAAGTAGATTTGTAATTCATTTCATCTTGTACGGGTTTTAAATTTGTAAGAAAATCCTTTTCTGTATGTTTTAATTCTAGAGATTCGTTACGTAAATTTTAATTGAATATTCTCCTACTTTCCTTGACTCATGATTTGCATTGTTTTTGACAATGCATGATTTTGTAAATAGAAATATGAATGTGCATAACTTTTGTGTCTTCGAGTTTCTTTTAGTACAGTTGTTAATTCTAGTAGATGTTAAGGTGTTTAATTCTATTTCACATCGGGATAGAACGGAATGAATCCGGAAAACGTTAAGCATTATTTGTTTAATTTGGTAACCCAGTGTTACCAGACAGACATGGCAAGGTCATAGTTAGGAAACTGAAATATTTATACAGTTTTATATCATAAAGAACGACAGAATTGATTATGTATATTCATTTAAATTTTGCCATGTTCACGTTCTTAAATGTTGAACATTGGGCTTGTCTCTTGGGACAATGGAAATATTTACAAATGACTAAGACGTGTGCGAAGCTTAAGACACATTTGAATGTATAAATTTTACAAAATTTGTTATTTAGTTACTTCAACACGTTATGAATTTTGATACGTGTTTCTTTGCTCTGTAAAATGATTCTGAATATCTTGAAAACAGGCCCTCTTTTAGAACCATATAATGTTGAGATGAATATTGATACATTTTTGTTGATTATTTTGCGTACCAAGGAGTTTGTTACATATGAATTCAAAAGAAAACACCGAACAAGCAAGTACCCCTACAACACACAAAAGACAAAACAATACCAAACACCTGACCCCAAAAAAAAAAAAAAAAGAACAAAAGAAACAAAACATATAGAAAAGAGACGAATTTTATTTTCAATAACACATTTTCATTAAATGGTTATGAATTAAAATACAAATAATACAACTGTCAATTACATAATTACATTGCATGTATGTTTCATTAGAATCCGTAATATTGATTGACTGACAACAATCGTGAGGCACTCCGATATCATAATTTATTGTGCTACCCTTTCGAGCACCTAAGATCAACGCCAGTTTTTGGTGGGGTTTGTGTTGCTCAGTGTTTAGTTTTGTATGTTGTGTTTGTGTACTATTGATTGTCTGTTGTTTTTTTTTGTTTTTTTTTTTTCGTTTTAGCCATGGCGTTGTCAGTTTATTTTCGACTACTGAGTTTGAATGTCCCTCTGGTATCTTTCGCCTCTCTTTTATTTCCGTATAAGATGTAACAGGTATGACTGCACATGTTATCCGTGACAATGTTAATATAATGCATTGAAAACTCTTATTTTCATGGTTGTGGCGTAAAATGTAATTATAAGAATTTAATGTTTCTTTTATAATTTTATAGGATTGTAAAAGAGTTGATCGTGCGCCAGATTTTAAATAAAGCACTTCCACGCTTCATACAAATTGTTTTTTCTGTCAAAGCTTTAACACCCAAATTAAATTATAAAAGAAGCGTCTATTCATAAATGGGTGTGGCAGTGGTTTCCATATGAAAAAATATGACTCAATATTTGTGTATTCTTGTATAATCATTAATATTCATATACGAAGATGTAAACATGCATAAAATTTAGACATATTTTCATAATAACAGCGAATAATTTATACATGTTTCAGTGATTTGTAAAATGATTGCTAACCGCTGTTCAGTAGTGTGAGCATATCTTTCATTGTAAAATTGAAATATTGTATATATTCTTTTAACACATGTCTAAAAATATATTTAAATTTTCACCGAATCTATAATTGAAAATTGACCATACTAGTTAAAGGTCAAATTAAATTAGAAGTTTAAAGTCTAATTCGAACATAATTCTCTATTTGGGTAATTTGTCGATTACAAAGTGCGAATGTATTGATATTTAATGGAGGACGACGTGTATGATTTGTGTATAGTTGGAGCTGGAATGATAGGGTCTGCAGTAGCTAAATATGCATCAGAATGGGGACGTGTTTGTTAAGTTGGACCAGAAGAACCAGAGGTAACTTAAAGTACGAGTGTATTAATACAAAATGGAGGACGATGTGTATGATTTGTGTATAGTTGGAGCTGGAATGATAGGGTCTGCAGTAGCTAAATATGCATCAGAATGGGGACGTGTTTGTTTAGTTGGACCAGAAGAACGAGAGGTAACTTAAAGTACGAGTGTATTAATACAAAATAGAGGAAGATGTGTATGATTTGTGTATAGTTGGAGCTGGAATGATAGGGTCTGCAGTAGCTAAATATGCATCAGAATGGGGACGTGTTTGTTTAGTTGGACCAGAAGAACCAAAGGTATCTTAAAGACTGTAAAAAACAATTTGTACGAGTGTATTAATACAAAATGGAGGAAGATGTGTATGATTTGGGTATAGTTGGAGCTGGAATGATAGGGTCTGCAGTAGCTAAATATGCATCAGGATGGGGACGTGTTTGTTTAGTTTGACCAGAAGAACCAGAGTTAACTTAAAGTACGAGTGTATTAATACAAAATGGAGGAAGATGTGTATGATTTGTGTATAGTTGGAGCTGGAATGATAGGGTCTGCAGTAGCTAAATATGCATCAGAATGGGGACGTGTTTGTTTAGTTGGACCAGAAGAACCAGAGGTAACTTAAAGTACGAGTGTATTAATACAAAATGGAGGAAGATGTGTATGATTTGTATATAGTTGGAGCTGGAATGATAGGGTCTGCAGTAGCTAAATATGCATCAGAATGGGGACGTGTTTGTTTAATTGGACCAGAAGAACCAGAGATAACTGAGAGACTGTAAAAACAATTTGAAAGTTTGTCTGTTGATTGGACTTGGAGCAATGAATATACTGGAACAGAAAAGGCATATAATGCCAAACCTTTTCAAATATCACGAGTCGATATATAACACATCGTATCATCGGTCAACAAATTTGTGATGTTTACCGTTAAATGAACGTAGTGTCGTATTCAGATGCTTTTCCCGTTTTTGTATATCATTATATGGGAATATATCCCCAGTCTTACCTCAGTTGGAGTAGCAATTTTTGGAAGATTTTGTGTCAATTAGGAGCATACCCATAGGCCTTTTCATGTATAGTATGAACATGCACGAGCGTAACGTATTTACTGGGCTATGTACACGCAATACGATAGAGCAGAGGGTTTGTTATTGCTGAGATTTTGAGGTTGACAATTAGAAATTTGAAATCATCACGTTTGTCATCGTTTTCGTTTTGTAAACAAAACAGTTCTGTTTAATGATAATGTAGTCGATCTTTAAATTGAGCATGGCAAATAGTAGTGTAAACCACAGAAACATCCTTTATATAACTGCAAAATTATAAAGATTATGATTAAAGATTTATATTTATAGACATAGACTTTTCTTAAAAGGATTTAAACACTTAACCCTTCAGTAACAAGAAAAAAGATTCAAACCATAAAATGCATCAGCAGTTTTTACAAGTTCTAACGTTTTTAAAGTATGTCACTTTGCATTCTCCGTTAGATTTGAGAGAAGGTTAGTAATATTACTTTTGGCTTTTACTTTTTTAATCAGGTATTTGTTTTTATAATGAAGTTGGCTCATTAGTTGCTGGAGGAAAGGATTCAAAATATATGATTGACAATGAAAAGGTATCAAAGGAACAACAGCTGGAAAGCGAGATACTGTCATATGAGACACTCAAAACGAAGTTTCCACTTTTAAATTTCTCCGATATAGATCATGGAATATTTGAAGTAAAGGCCGGACATATCAGTGCAAGAAATTTGGTCAGTGCTCAAATTAAGCTGGCTAAATCCAAGGGATGTGCATGCATCCATGAAATTGTTGAAAGAGTTAACCAGATTGAGGAAAATGACAATAACAAAATTTGTGTAATAACAGAATCAGGCAAACAAGTCTTATCCAGGAAGGTACTACTAGCAACAGGCGCATTCACAGCTTTCAGAAATTTACTTCCTGCAGATCACGAATTGGACGTAGGGTTATGTCCACTTACAACTGCTATGATTGAAGTTACAGCTGACGTTTTCGCAAATATGAGGTTTGATTCTAATAATATATATTAATTGTGTTTCCAAAATAAGCTTTTGATTTATAAAAACAAACAATGTTCTGTGTATTTCATTTCCAACTGCTTGTTAGATTATCGGTGTTTGAGCTATATTGGTGTGTAGTCAACATCGTTTTGGTACAGTTATGGTGTATGGTAATTCCGTTCATTAACAGTATACGATACCACAAAGTCGATTTGTTACAGATGCGGGGATGGGGACAGTGCCGCTAAACTAGGCAATGTTTGAAAACAGGCATGTAAGAAGTCTATGCATTAACAATACGTGTAGCTCCATAAGGGGCCGGGCCTATTTCCAAACTTAATCCGCCTTTGTATTAGTTCATCCTTCCATCACTATGGTTTTAATAGAGATCGTTTTGTAACAAGAAGGTGATTGGGTCGCATTAAATTACTAAGTTTTTTTTTTTTCAATTTCTGAATAGACAAGTTTAAAATTTTTTTGTAAACATCCATATCTTATCAGTATATTTTGATTAATTATAGAACATATCCTACCGTGATATATCATGGAAAGGGAACAGATAATTGGAAGAAGGAATATCCACGCTCAAAAGACGGTGATTATAGTTGGTATATGCTTCCACCAATTAGATATCCAGATGGTAATTTAACAATCTGATTGAAATACAGATTCTGTGTCCACACTTCGCATACAATGATCTGAAAACGCTTCGTTCTACTTTCCGTTTTGAAGACCTTCCGGAATCCTCTGGTTTTGCCGTTATGATTCACACATTCAAAACTTTTGAGGCAGAAAATTCATTTGCTGGTGTAATGATAACCAGAAATGAAAGTAGAACAATCAGATTGGTAATTTCATAGAAGTATTACACCATTTTATCTGTTTTCGTATGTAGAATTCGAAAAGTGATAGTATTCAGGTTATTTGACCTTCGCTTTTTCTGTAATATACATTTTATTTGTGGATTTTCACTGTCATTCTATCATCGAGATGGTTAAGACAATCCATCTGATGGTTTTGTCACTTGCAAAAATCTTAAAATTATAGCTGTTGATAACAAAAGTATCCATAAATTCCCATCACCATAACTTGTATTCGATAAAAGTCATTCCATTATCAAGATGGATAAGAAAATGCATCAGAAGCTTTTTTCACTTGCAACAAATCTTCAAATTATTGCAATTGATAAAAAGATGTTCATGAATTTCCATCGCCATTACTAAAAAGTTTATGAGTTCAGTACATGCATCACATGTTTGTGGAATATCCATCATCAGCTGCACTGGAGACAAAGGTTTGGAATGCAAAATAAAAGTGGGAAAGCTTAAAACCACAAGTTGCTTAACAGACAAACCAGACAACATATATCATTTGAATAATGCCAATACAAAATCACTTGCTACTTGGCTGATGGTACCAACGAAAACTAATTACCTGTCATCCATCAGAAGCTGTACCGAATGTGTATTTTCAAAACATATATGATTACCTAAGTTTATTAGATATGCGATATAAGTTACTGTTGTTGTATAAGCCAAAGATTTACACGGTAAGTTTGACTCCGGTTCACCAGACTTTTCTACTGATGTCATACAAGACAGATCAAGGATGGACTTACAAACACTGGTATTTTTATTTTGGTTTTTATTATCAGAACAGAAATTTAATTTGGATCGTTCTTAATGTATTACATATCCAAGTCCCATTCCTTTGACCACTTCATCAATTGATAAATTCAAGAGAAATTTAATGCATTTAATTCCCATTATAGGGAAGTACTACATAAAGCTGGGACATCTACAGCATGCTACAACTAAACGTTTTACCAGCAGCTTGGAAGTAAAGGAATGGTACTGCAGTGGTGGAGACAAAACACTCGTCAATGATACAGTTGATCTTTTCAAAACTGTCGTTCAAGGTTAGTTTTCTATTGTATAAATAAAAGAAATTTAGTACATCTGATGGTTTTGGGTTCGACATATTTCGTATATATGTAGGACTCGGAGGTGCGATTGGGACGCTGAAGTGCGATGGTCACGCTGAAGTGCGATGGTACACGCCGAAGTACGATGGTCCTTTCGCTGAGGTGCGATGGTTTAGCATAACGTTTGAATATTGTGACGTTTTCAAATACAACATAATTTCGCAGGCAGGAGTTTAGGGTTTTGTAGATGAAGATTTCATGCTAACAAAGGAAAGGAAGGAAAAGAAAGTAACGAACGTTTCAAGTCCCGGACAGTTTTGAGGAATGCATGTGGAGGTTACACAAATATGTTTAACCATATCAGGCAGCAAATCATTGGGGCAAAGCGGCTGAAAGATGAACTTGGTCAGCAAATGGGCTTACCAGTGTTCGGAATTATGCCGCAAACGTTTTGCACGATACATAAAGTATATTGAACTAAATATTAATTTTGATTTATCTTTAAGTAAGCGTCACGTGATTTTATGTGGACAATTTGATAAAAAAATGTTAGTATTAGCAATGTTTTTGCTGTATCAAGTTGATGTTGATAAATCCCGATTTGTAAGTCATGTAAGAACACCGTCGCTCTAGTCTTATTTTATTGTGGTTACAGTGTTAATTGTCTACAACATGTTAGGCCGAATTAACATGACTGGTCCCTACGTGTACTTCCCAATTTATTATCCTCAGCTAAGTTTTTCGTGGAATAAAAACAAGTCTCGCTATAAGTCAAGCATAAATGTACTTGGCGTTTTTCACTTCGTGGACACTGTTCCGACATAAGGTATATATAAATGGATGAATAATTGTTGTGAGCAATTTCTAAGTTTTGTCATAATATTTGATAAATGAGATGGACCCTGCTTAGTATTATTATATAGACCTACACGCTGAATCTCTTTTGATTTCGCCCTTGAACACCATATTTTCTGAACCCATACTACTGCGTGCTAATCCGAGAATTGTAAAATATAAAATTAGATTAAAAATAAATCAAAATTTAAAGTCTTTGGTTTGACCTGAACAGAAGTTAAAAGATCTTCCAAATGCGAGGCTAGCAACTACTGTTGTCAAATCTTAGGGAACGACTGACAAAAAAATAGTTTGAATCCAGATTTTCCCAATACCTTATAGTGTTTAATTTTAATATAATTATTTTGATTTAAAGCGTCGAAAAATTAAAAAAATGTTAGCGCATTGCATAAAAAAGTTTCTGACCTAGACAAAAACCATAGTCCCCTCCCCTTTTGAAGTTAAATGGCTGCTCCCTTAATGATGTTATTTCATTTAAACAGCTCATGTCTATTTTGCTTGTATACTCAATGTCACAGGCAGACCATCGGACTTCAGCGTAGCTATCAACACAGTTAAAGTCACAATGCCACCATCGCACTTCAGCGTGTTAACCATCGCACTTCAGCGTGGACCATCGCACTTAAGCGTGACCATCGCGGTTTGGAGTACCATCGCGGTTCCGGGTCCTACATATATAACCTCAGAGTGTGTTATTATGTGATAGGGACTTGTATCAACTCTTCCATATATGTTTGTTTTATAGTGATTAAGATAATACACAATGTTGACTGCTTAACTCTTATTTTGACATTTTAACCTATTATGACTGTTTTGTTTTGTTCACACATTGTTGTCAATATAATGATGTTGTATGCGACTGTCATACAAGTGAGAGGTTTCGCTAGCTATAAAACCAGGTTTAATCCACCATTTTCTACATAAGGAAATGCCTGTACCAAGTCAGGAATATTGCAGTTGTTTTCCATTCGTTTGATGTGTTTGAGCTTTTGATTTTGCCATTCCGTTTTGAATTTTCCTTGGGGTTCGGAATTTTTGTTATTTTACTTTTTACTTCCTGTTGCTTGTCTTTATGTCGTGTTTCTTTGACCATTATCTTATATCTCTCTTGACTTTGACTTATGATTTTTCATTGGTCCTTTTTTTGTAGACGTTAATCCGATCTCCTACCATGGTGATAGCTGTGTTATAACTACAACCCCAACCAAACGACTGTACATAGATACTCTACATCCTCAGCTAGGTGTCGCTGTCGGTGGGAATGCGTATGCTGCAAAATCCAGTGACGAGATAGGCAGGATAGCTGCTGTAATGATGATGAAAAACGAATGGGATTCATCATTAGAAAAGACAGATTTTAATTTAAAAATGAAAGAAAAGCCGTCAAACTAACAGTTTACATCTGCAACTGTTACCTAGCTAATTTCTGTAAAGGACTTAACCAAGTTAGAAATATGACAGTTGTTTTACATTCGTTTGATGTGTTAGAGGATTTGATTTTGCCATTTGATAAAGGACTTTCCGTTTTTGAATTTTCCTTGGAGTTCAGTATTTTTGTTATTTTACTTTCTACACATTAATCTAGGATTTCAACAAACTTTAGCAATACATTTCAGCAATGTTTACAGCATGATTTACTGCAACATTTTAATTATCTTTTTTTTTTTAAATTTCATCATACTTTATTGAAAATTTTAACATTTGTTAGTTGGATACAGAAAGTACGGTACATTATCCTGGCCTTGATTAACATTAGTAGTATACATTGAATAAAACTAGTCAGTTCTTGTTAGTAACCTAAATTCTGAAAATACATATAGAATAAAGACTTTTTGTTTTGATACTGACTTTATCACAGTAAAATATCAGGTGAGCCCTAAGGGCTCACCTGATATTTTACTGTGATAAAGTCAGTATCAAAAACAAAAAGTCCTTTATTCTTTTTATCGGTAATTATGAAAAAATAAAAATCACTACAATAATAGAGAAAATAACAAACGAACTACTTTTTCGCGTCGAATAACGGCGAATCACACTTGACGTCACAGGCTGCATTACGTCATTTGAAATTTTGTCACAGTGCAGTAAACATGGCGTTCTCTTGCACAAAGTATTGAAAATGAATTATTGCATGCGTTTCATTAATTCTTCTGTGGACATGACTTTAATAATGCCGAATATAATGGTAGCATACCGGTAAGTTAAATTTCTTAATTTTCAAAAAAGCATCAGCATAGAATGATACGATATGAATCAGCAGATTTATCATTATTTTAGAAGTTCATCGACAAGTTATATTTTAGTTAATTGGGTGGATAAAATTACATTTATCTTGTCATTATACGCTCAGCGTTCATCATGAAAACGATCACATCGATTTCAAATAATTTTATGAAAGCACTGTGTAAGCAGACATTTCTGGAGGCAACAAGTCTGTAGACTGACTGTAAATTATCTGAACAAGCTCATTTCTTGTCGACTTCATAATTGCATCAAACATTTTAACAGATTTTACTCAACTTTAGTCTATTTCTTTAAGCTTAAAATTCTTGCTTTTTCAAAGTCATGTTCATTTATTTTCAACCCGGACCAGAAATATGAAACTTTGAAGGCCCTGCGGTTACCTTTAATTTCAGAAGCGTATTTAGGGAAGGCGGCCCGGGACATCCCTTATTAAGGCTACATTTATGGTTAATGCAGACTTTTACCTGTTCCACACCAGACGTTGTCTAGTTTTGGGACCTCAGGCACCCTTTTTCAAAATTTATCCTAGATCCGCCTTTGAATTTGTTTGCTTACTTGTTCTTTGTTCTATGAATATCTCTCTATACATGTATATTGACAATGAAACCACATCTCCTTATTATAATTGTATATGATGGTCCCACAAAATGTCGAAAATGTGTACATTTCATTTTTTCTAGCTTTTCTCATGCGATAGCGGTACCTTTTGGTCACTATTTATGTGTTGCGTATAAATATGAATTGTAACACTTTATAGTGACTGAACAGGTAAAACAAATACTTCTCAAGAAACAGAAAAGAAAACTACTTGGAACAGCACCAGGCTATGTATGAATAAAAACTCAGATCGGCATGGACGATATGTTAGTTATATGTCCTTGTGAATAGCAAGAAAAGCTATCAATAATAGTGCAGATAACGCAATTTTTATAAGTTCATCGGGTTTTCATACATTTTCTGTTCAAATATTCACACAAATCGGTCAAAAGGCTAATCTAACTCTACTGAAACGTTCAAACAATGACAAGTGTTTCATTCACCAAAAACTCGTGCGTTTCTGCGAAAAAATCACGCGCGATTTTGTGAATGAAAGGGAAAGTAGATCCTTACGCGGTGCACTCGCGCATGTCAATTGCGAACTGACCCAATAATTTTTTTATCACGACCAGTCCACTGATACTGACATTATCAGAGAGTACACATCAAAGGAAAAATGCCCAAATTACCGATAAAGTACTATATTATTATGTATCCATTATTTCCTTAGTATTGTTCAATATAATTTTCATCGTTTAAATTAAAGCTGATTTATTTAAAAGATGATTTTGTTTATGATCTCATTTTGCTTCCTCAAGGTTCAAAAGGTGGTTCATCGGTATATATTTTCTCAGATAGAATTTTCTTATACTTCACCTAAATGTAGATTTTACCGTGCTTTTTCAAAATTATAGTACAAAGTATGAGTCACCGTGGTATTTTTAAAGCTACAAATCGAGTAAAATTGCATAATTTTGCATGGATTATTCATGATAAAACACTTTTTGTGAATAAAAAGAAATCAATGAGATAAAATTTTAAAAATAAAATATAAGAAGATAGTTATCAAAATAAGCTTTAAGAAAATAAAATAAAAATTGTGTCACTGAACTTTTTCTTGTTACAAGTAAAATACAAAATTTTGGAAACATGCCTTTATTAAAATTTTACTATTAGAGTTATTTTCCTTAAATGGGTTGGTTGGAAAATTGATTGGTACAAAAACAAATATTTTGGTATTTTTAAAACAGTCTAAATGTGCAATACATCACTTATTTTTCTGTTTAGAAATAATCAGTCTTACACATTAATTTCTAATCAGTCTCAAAATTTGCAGATTAATGCAAAGAGCAAGACCAGCTGTGTACTGCTATTTTACAATCCAAGATGGCGGTATACAGTTAACCACCATAAGCTAAATTGACCGATGAAAATAGATTAAAATTTCTCATACAATTGAACGAATGTTATATACCAGAGAAAAATTGAGAACATGAATCACTTGCACTTACATAAAGAAATGCCTGTACCAAGTCAGGAATATGACAGTTGTTTGCCATTCGTTTGGTGTGTTTGAGCTTTTGATTTTGCCATTTGATAAGGGACTTTCTGTTTTCAATTTTCTTTGGGGTTCGGTATTTTGTTATTTTACTTTTGCAGCTTTAAAGAATGCAGCTTTTAAAGTAAAGTTGTGAGACACATTATTTTAGGTCCCTTTGATCATAACACTTTTAACGTGCTTTGGTCTGATACATTATAGCTTTGATTGTTTGGGTTGTAGCGTTCTTGATGACACTGTTTGCAAGTAATTACTTTAAACGTTTGAAGCCTATTAGATTTCAAAGTTCGTTAACTTGTAACATGTGATCACGTTTGAGATATATTAGTCACATATTCCCTGTTTACTGACACAGAGACTATTATAATAAGTTATAAATTGAAGTAAGGATGTGGTATTACAGTCTACACGACAAGTATCCAACAGAGTCAAAACAACGTAGATTTAAGTTATATACCTCAGCCAGGTACAGTACCTTCAATATAAGATGTCCCTACTTCCAATACTAAAGTTTAAGCTTTTAGTATCAGTTTCCGTTTAATTGTCACTTTGTTCAATGGTCTGTCATTCAATTCAATCTACAAGTATCTTGGAAGCGATTTCTTGGTTCCAGTTGAAGAATTTCATCTTAAAAAAGATCTAGCTGAATTGGTAGTTCTTGTACGATCAGGAATATCACTGCTTTTCTGTAGTTTACTGAACTAAATCATGGTTATCATGCATTGTTTTATGCTTTGCCTTTCTGTCGATTACCATGATTTGTATTCTATCTTTTTTTGTGTATCTTAAGGTCAAGTTACAGCAAATGTCACAAATTTACTTACAATTTGGCATACAACTTTGGCTCGATGAACACTAACTGAAAATCGAAAATATAATGCATTTATATCTTTTATTTTCTGAAATATTACTGAATTCTTTAAAATTAGGTGAACATTTGTATGGAAAGCACACAAAATTGGCAAAAAGTTTGTCATAGAATCATAAAATCTCGAATTTCAAATACATAGCTTTTCTTAAAAACATATATGTTGTTGATACATAAATTTCCGTTTTAATGATGTAAAATGAAAATAAGGTCACCGACTTCGTTTTAACAGTATACATTATTCAAAGTTTTGTACTTGTTGAAAAATACAACAAAACGACGAAATAATTGTAACGTCATCGCGTTGTAGGCCGTAAAACGTTGTGTTCTGACGTTTTACTCTACCAACAAGGTAACAGATTGGTTAATACACAAAAACGAAGTCGGCGACCATATGATTAAATATATCATTAAAGCCGAAATTTATACATCAACAACATTTAAATTTTAAGAAAAATCTATGTATTTAAATTTTGAGATTTTATGATTTTAAGACAAACCTATGAACGTTTTTCGCCGATTTTGTGTGCTTTCTATACAAATGGTCAATCAGTAATATTTCAGAAAATAAAGGAGATAAAGGAATTATTTTTTTTCAATTTTCAGATATAATTTAACGATCCAAAGTTGCATACAAAATTGTACCTAAATCTGGGACATAGACCATTTATTGTGTTCCGTGACTTTAAATGTACTTACGGGATTTGAATATCGTTTATCTATTTTTTCTTTTGCACCCCGACACTAAGTTTCGATAAAGTTTTTAGTTCTTCACGCAGAAGTATAGCGTAAGTATTTATTAGTTTCAACTGCTGTCCTTCCAATTTAATAGTTTGCATGGTCTTTATTAATGATAGTATGTCAGTTGCAGTGGTGTTAAAGATAATTTTCACATGACACACAGTGGATTTGACATATAGTCTCATTAATTAGCCTGTCAAATCTTGAACACGTCATTACAAATGCTTCGTCAATTCTATCATCTATTTTGGTTAGAGTGCCACTGATGACCCATATATTGAAGAAACGAGTGTCTGGCATTCTAAATTATTAATGGTGTCTGTACTGAGTTTTGTTATGCATTTCGACTAAATAATTGTCAATATCACTTTGAATCGACACATCAGTATTTTCCATCAACATCATATGGTTTGACTGCCTTTCCTTGGATGTAGTTAAAGCTATATATGTATGAACATGTTCCTCTTATGCTGATAATTTTAATTTAGGTTCGTCTGGTAAGACAAATGTCAGCAGAGGCTTCTGTTTTTCTCTAATGATGTGATGCATTCTAAAAACAAACTTTAAATACAGTTACGCCTGCCTTATTTCTTAACTTATATCTAGAAATTGACGAAGAGGGTCGGTTTGGAACAACATTTTATGACAAAGAGATGATTTCAGCTTGCCAATTGTAAACTTTCCATTTCTGTGTAGCAACACTCCTGGAGTGCCTGCATATGGAGTATATATCTTCCAATTGACACGATATTCCAGAAAATGCATTCCTATAATGATTTTCTTGATAGAGGGTCGTTGCATATAGAGAAGATATTAAACCAAGAGTTCAAAGTGGTGAAGTTGAAATTATCCTTCGAAAATTTTACGGACGCCGTCACGAGATGGTTGATTGTTATGGAAAATGTTTTTCACAATTGACGACGGATATGTTTCAATTTTCGTAACCACAATCACGTCCTCTTTTCCTCGAATGTGACCTACCGAATTAGACTTATCACAGGGTTTGTACTTACACAAACAACAGGTCGGTGCCACATTTGGAGCAGGATCTTTTACCCTCCTGAAGCACCGGCAACCATCGCAGTGTTTTAAATAATCAATGGCCTTTCCAGATAAAAACATTAACGACAACAAAAGGATATCGTGGTTTTGAAAATCAGAGTGAAAAGTCTGAATCAATAAGACTTATAATGTTAATGTATTGTCTCTCATAATTCTCATTTGTAACATCAATGGTCATAGATTGTAATGTATTGGCTCATGATATTATTTTGGCGTTATCGACCCCTGATATTATTTGTCATTATGTTTACTTTTTGCTCATTATAAAAATAATGTAGATTTTACAAAAACGAAACGCTAATCTAACCCCGAAATTCAGCAGTGACATAACCACTAGTTTGGTAAACATGCACAAAGAAGGCCAAATTGAAGAAAACACTTGATTGTTAGACTGAAGAATAATTCAAAACCCGGTATATGTTATTTTCATTCCATATGACACAATGCCAATTACTATGAAAGACCAAAACGGTTAAGCAAACGGTAAAAAATTGGTGAGAATGAAATATGCTGGTATAAGATGAACTGTCTTAAGTTCTTAACTCTGTATTGTTTCAGGAGAATGCCATTTGTGCGATGTGAGTGTTACAATCTAAAGCTTCTGAGATTCACCAATACCTGACCTCCAAACACTGTGATCCCATTCATATGCATTGTTTAGACGCCAAAAGTCAAACGAATATATTTGAACATAGAAATAACCCGCGTACTTTATTTGTCCTTTTAACGTTTTTAGACGTGTATTCTTTGTGCTAAATTATCTGTAACTTTTGCATTTGTTTATCCAAGTAGAAACTAGTTCCGATGTCATTTTCTTTAATATTATAATGATGATTTTCTTAGTTGCATGTAATTTTGGTGAAAACTGATAATGGTTAGACGTCGGATAATTGATGTCAGCACATCACAAGTTCAATTTCCAAAATTGACTAAAATTAAAAAATAAACCCTAAACTATTCTAAATATAATCATTTGTAGCTCAACTATCATGTCGCTAAACAAAAAAGGTATGGTAAAATGGAGAATATTTTATTCCATGACGATTAATTTGTAAAATATTTCAATATTTCATATTTGGTTATAACTATTTGTACCTTTTCTAAAGAGTCATAAGAACTCATCCTTTTGTAGTATTAAATTTATTAAACTGTTTATTTATATAAGGTATCAGTATTAATAACAGACGGTTAAAAGTATATATTCTAACATGACGTTCTTCATACGCTTTGAGTACACACCCGTGGTAAAATATGAATATATTGTTTGGGCTGTTCCGATCGTACTCCCACGTCATATGCTCTTTTATGAATGAGCTACCCGACGTCATACAACGATGACGTAAGAATATGAGGATTTTACAGGAAAATACACGCTTGTGAAATCGAAAATCATCACAACAAGGAAACGTAAACAAACGATGCTAAAATGTGTTATAATCCAATTTTGTATACATATTAGACTTATAAATAAAATTCTTATTCAAATTCATCCAAACTTATTTAAATACATTATTGTAAATAGTTTAAGCATGTCACTAATTCAGTTTGCTCCGTTCTTTTACGTCAATTGAATAGTGCGTTTGTTTATGGGAACGGCAAATATTTGCCTTCACCTAGAGCGCTTCGATCCAAAAATTGCCGTATTTGTCCTATTAGAATCGAAATAATTCATAGCGGCTTTAATATGTCGTGATTTTACCACGGTTGTCCTTCATGCTAAATATTTTAACCTTCGCTATCGCTCAGGGTAAAATATTTAGCATAAAGTGCCAATCCGTGGTAAAATCACGATATATTCAAGCCCCATGAATTATTTCTTAAACAGTGACATGACAATGAGTTATAAATTGATGCAAAATACACATTAAACATTTAAACTAATAATCCTTAAAACATTACATTGACAAAATAACGTCGAATATCTTGTTGTAATTCCACTACAGAAACATGTTGTGTTAGAAAGTAACTACTGCTGCTGCTACGCCAAAATAAAAAGACGCGGAAGATAAAAAGGGACATTTAAACTCATAGGTCGAAGAGAACTTTACAACGCCATGGCAAAAAACTAAATTAGCGAAAAGACAAATAACTGTCACAAAATACCACATATAAATATAAAGACTGAGGAACACGAACTCCAGTACACACATCTTACAGGAAACTATCATGTAATTTAAAGTTGTTTATATTTCAATGTAATAAGCAGGTAAAATAACAGCTTGATCCTTTAACTTCACGTTCCACTTGATAGATTATGTCCGCTCACTAAATAATTCAAAGTGGGGTGACTGTTTTGAACACATCTATCCCATCGCATTTGAAATAAAGAATACCACAGTTAATGATGCTTCATATAATGACTTACATCTAGACATTGACAACAAAGGTCGGTTGAGGACAATATCTTTGACAAAAGAGATGTTTTAACCTGGGACTGTGGTGTGAAAGCACAACATACGAATAAACTGTAAACATCAGTAGAAAAATGCATTGACTCATCAAATCTACAAAAGCACAAAATAAACAACTAATAAAAATACTAAAGATACAAAGCACCGATCTTAGAGGAGTACTCGCAGTTACTGAGAACTATATCAAAGCCATTTACAAAAATACTATGGAATAAATAATTTTAAAGACGTCATTAACAATTTAAAAAAAACTTGTACAATGCCGAAATATAAGTATTGACAGGATGAAGGTCCGTAAGTGTTCTGTTTTCTGTTTTATTGGACTTCATTTTTTTTTAAATCCGATAAAGGTTAAAGTATATATGACACAATGATTGGAGCTAATATTATACGGATAGGAGAAAAAGATTTAATCATTGTCGATGCAATCAAACTTGTATGGTATTATGATTTATAACGATTGTGACACTGATTGTTTTCTTGGTGAGTTAAAATCTGGAACATACAATTAAAATTATATTATACACCTCGTATTTTACTGATCATTTGAAATGGTATCATTTGACATTAAATTATGATTTTAAATTATATATAATTCTTCTTTGATTAAAATTAATTACCGACATCGACTGAAAAAGTATTCAGAATTTGTTAATTTATGGTGTTTCTCTCTAAATTGTCAGTTGTATATCCCATTTTCACCAATAATTCAAATTTACACTTTTCAATACCAACTATGAGGTTTTGCTTTGCTCCCAAATATTATACGGTGTTAAAATTCTTTAAATTCTATTTCATACAATAAAAAAAAACAACATATATAGGTAATATAAAATGTAAAAGCATTATACATTAAGCTGGAATACAAAGCACACATTCTGATCTCTTCAAATGGTGTTTATATGGCATCAGATTACATCCATTGAATATGTTACTTTTCTGTACAATATTTCTAAAAGAACAATCACAAAATACGAATGAAAAGGAAATATTTAACCTATAAATTGTTAAAACGAACGAACAAGGTATGTTATTAAAAGTGAAAAAAAAAAAATTGTTTGAAAAAATAAAAAATAAACAGGTGTGAACAAGGGCTTAAATATTGAAATCCGTACGATAGAAGTTAAATCGCGTTTCAGTAACATACTATTTCCTGTATCTGTTACGCGTGTGCATTCTCGAGGATTTGACTGATAGGTTTTGTTTTTTGTACAAGAAGCTGTATTCTGAAAAGAATAACTGAAATCCACACCGCATACGTTCTGAGTTCACTGCCACCAATTAGTTGAATGATGCGATGTGTCTGTGTCTCAACTCAGGGATGCAATTTTGTGGGTCTTAAAACTGAAGAATTTTAGAGTATCGTCTAATTAAAAACAAAACGAATGTCTATTTTCCAAATAATGACGATTTTGATAAAACCTGAATTCGCATTCATGCATCAGCAGACGGTCTGGGTCCGGCTATGTGATATACACAGATTTTTCTTTTGATTTCTATGTATATCATGAACATTTGATATTTCCTTATTTTACTTTATTCTTATGTTTTGTCAAGGACGTTACAATTGTGCTTTATATTTTGGTTATTAAAACGTCTTGTTTCTGTGATGAATGCTTTCCATTATTAGTGGCTTTCAATGTACTGCGTGGTTATTTAAAGTTTCAAAAAAAAAAATCATAAGAAAATATGATATGGCTGCCTATGAGACAACTATCCACCAGAGACCAAATGACGTTGATGTTAATAACTATAGGTCATTGTATGGCATTTAACAATTAGCAAAACCCTTATTGTATAGCGAACTATAAAAGGCTTTTAGTTTGCATGTTGTACTTACAATTATTCACATGTAAGTATGTCTTAGGCCATGTGATATTTTCGTCCATGCTTTCTGCGCTCTCCTTTGGGTATCGTATTCTACAGGAATAGGGTCCTTCATCTTCCTTTGTTGCGCAAAATATATTAAGCGATGGATAATCGATATCCGATCCTTTGTATTTGTTTGATGTAGTCTCATCAACTGTCAGCTCTACTTCTGTGGAGTTTTCTCCTTTACCCAATACACCGTCGAACCATCGGGCAATGGTACTACTGTTTCACATTCGAGTGTGCATCCGCCACCGACTTTCACTCCAAATGAAGGCTTCATCTTCAGTCGTGGAAATTCTAAGTTTTAATAAAAAAAAAAAAATTGACATGCAAATACAGGTTCCATATTTACATCGTTCAATTGAAATTAATGTTTGATGTTTTAATGATTATAATTTACATATTAAGCGTCAGTCTTTGTAAGAATCAGAAAATTTTGAAGAATTTCAAAACATGACCTAACGATTCTATTTTGAAGTTACCCTGTTCCTGAGTTAGAAATGGCAAGTCTTTTGTTTCTGCGTGTCTGGTAATACGAGAAATATCCAGTTAACTTTTGGCTAGAATGATAGCAAATTACGGAGTTAGCTCCCTTATTTGGTAATTTTAGTATATTTCAACCAAATTATATCTTGAAATACCAGAACAGGAGAAGGAGATGAATGCTATATTTGTGCACAATTATACATTTTGTACTAAAATAAATGAAAATTAGAATGGGTTTTGCTTGTCATGTGTCACAACTGCCTGATTCTTAGACAGATTGGCACTTAAAACATTAATTTCTACATGTACTCTATGTATTTCGAGACCAACAACGACATATTGACAGAGTAAAATTCAAATATTTTACTCCAAAGAAGAAGTTCAAATTGGGCTAATTAAACTAAAAGGTAGAGAAGAAGTAAATGTCGGAAGGACATTTAGCAACCTAGTATCATCTCATAAGATCACTCAAAACTCTTATTTTCATTGAATTGAAAACTTATAATATTAACCATTCACATTATGAATATCAATAGATAAGCACCCAACCTCCTCAAAGCTCAGAATGACTTCGGGCACATTTTTTGAAAATATTTTACTCTCTTTGAGCACATCAGATGAGAAATAAATTTGCAAAATGAAAATTTCGTTCAGTATTTTAAATTCAATATCTTTTCATTTTACATCCCAAAAATAACTCGCTTTGATTTAAATTGGAAGATAAGGTTTACGCTATAATTTCATGATTAGCAAACAATCACGCCCACCCACCCACTCATACCACTTCCCCACATACAATAACTTATCGGAAGTTATTTTCTTTTGGTAAGTTTGCCAGTCTAATGACTTTGTCTCTTTCTTTTCACATTTTCATTTGGTCTGTGTAGAGCTTTCCTTTCCCGTTATATATTTCTAAACGACGAAGGACTCTCTCTAATATACCACATAGATCATAATATTTGTTGTCATCCAACGAGAACTTCTTCGAGTGAGCCATATCATTTCGGGCTAACCTAATGCGTTCTATATCGTCACCAATCAGAATGTCAGAATTCTGAATATCGGACCACCTACATCCCCAGCCATGGCATGGAATATGCTTGTTTTTCCTTCGTAGTTGTGCATATAAATATGTTATATCACATTCTTCTCTTTGTTTAACGGAGAAACCACCACAATCAGAGATTAACAGGTCATATAGGGCATTGGTCAGGATTTCTAAGATGATGATTGCCATTCTTGTAGCATTTATTTGCTCGCGACTGAATATTTTCTGTAAACATAATCCAAAATCATATCGATCCAATTCTGATTACCTTCATGTGTATCAAAAACATATCAACTCGTACTGTAAACCCAATAACTTTCGCGACTTTCGCGAGTAGAAAAATAACGCAAATATAAATCGCAGCGAATACGTAAAATTTGAATCTTTCCTTATTAAATTATACCAGATAAATTTAAAATGGACTAGAAAGGGATGAACGCGAAATTATCCGCGAAAATAAGTTCGTTTACAGTAAGTTTAGAAGAAACTGAAATCGCCATGGCAAAAAAAAAAACCCCGAAAAATAACAGAAAGAAAAACAACAGTTTACAGATCGTGTCATAGAAAACCAAAAACTGAGCAACACGAAGCACATCAAAATCCCGTAAAGATCCCAAAGAGTCTTAATAGATAACCAGATCCTGTTCCACATATGCCACCTGTCGTGTTGCTCATAAATGTGCTAATACGGTAATACCACATTTGAGGAAAAAGGTAAAGGATTTAAAGTCAATGTTTAACAGAATGATAATAAGAAAGAAGTGAAATATACATATAATATGTAGTATAGACAAACATACACGTCTAAAAATCTCGTTTCAACTGTCCAACAAGTTTCACCTCTTTTCAGGATACGCATGGTTCAAATAAAATTAAACTAACACTGTTGCAAAAGTTAAAGATCGTCAACTGTCATGTAATTGAAAGTTTCGGTATTTTTGTTATTCTACTTTTCACATACATTAGGACATGACGTTATTTGTAGTATCGAAACATCCTTTGAGCTAGTGTAATGGAGACATATTGTACAGTTCATAGTCTAGATAGGGCACAAATATTTTATAAAGACAGTCTCTTTATTTTTACGATTTTGTCATGTGAAAGAATCATCACAATAGTACAAAGAAAATAAACGATAATATGGAATGTTGAGGTTTATGTTTTATAAATTTCAAACCTACAGATTAAATGCAAAAGTAACTATCTATTGCGAGCCCCGATGTACTGGAGATTGAATTCAACATATAATTTGTCACGCAAAATTAGAAATATTGATTCAAATATATTGAACTATAATGATCGTTTATTTGTACTTACAGATAATCCTAATTGAACTTTATATCCAATGAAATAAATAGAAAATGTAATACAAAGTGCCATACATTTAACCGCGGAGAAACAAAGAATAAACTCAACAGCAACGATTATCTCCCGTACGATATACACACGAAAGTCGGTGAATGTCAGGCATTAAATATCAAACACCAACATTAGACCACTGGCCACTGCTAGTTGATTATTAGTCCCCGAAATTATCATTAGCCCAGTAGGTACTGGCATGCAGATACGGATACTGTTTTAATTTAATTTGCTTTTTAAATTTTGAAATCATTTAAATTAAAAAACAAACCTCCTCCTGCGAAGCTCTGATTCCTTGTCCAGGTTTGGTTTTACTGTTTGTCCTTTTTGTTTTATCAGTTCTTTGTTTGTATAAGGGTTCGGATGTTCGAATATTTTAGCCTGAACATCAATGAAAAGACGTTTAATTGTAGAAATGCGCACCTGGTTCAGTAAAATGATACCGATAATGTTTTTGCAAATATGAATATTCTAGAAACAAAAGAGCCTTTCAGTGTATATATATTATCAGACAAATCATCTGTAAATTTTTTCCTAAGTGCAATGTGAAAAGAAAGCCGTTTACAGATACACGAAAGTTGTGCAAATCATGACATTTTTATGCACAGTCATATTAAATCTTCTTAATATTTTCAGGACATTTTTTACTGCAAAGAAAGTTTTACGTGTGCGTCGAGCAACTTAATGCGTGTTATTAAATGTTGTTCATACCAACAGGATTATGACTTGATAAACAACAAATTATATACTTTTCTACCAGAAAAATTCATTAGGTTAGTAGTTCAATGAACAACAACCTACTTTATTGTTTATTTCCATTATACATTTTTCACATAACACAATCGTAAATAAAGAGAGCGTGAGTATTGAAAATTTACACGTCTTACTTGATTGTCCAATTTCCAATTTGTATTTCTTATACTTCAAAAGCTTTAGTACTGTTCAGATCTTGGTGAACAAATCATATCTACTCTTACATTGTATGGCAATAACTAGACATATATATAATGCATTATAGACCTGGTAATTCCTTTATTTAAAGAGATGAGTATATGATAATTCTTGTCCGTTAATAATACTTCTTGTATTGTGATTTGTAGTCCTATTTGCAAAACACACGAAAAGAAAATACATTCCGAAAAGATTAACAACAATAGCATTAACAGTATCAATTTTACTACACCAGATGCGTAAATGAAATAAAAGCTGATTTCCAACAGCTGTTATTTGACGAGGGATAAGGTGGCTACTCAGTGCGATGTGGAGCTGTCACAGAAGTGAAAGGATAAAGTACGGGTTCTAGCCCCAATTGTAGGTGGAATTAGAAAAATAGATCTACTCTTGCAGTGTAATGCTGTTAATACTTTAAACATATGAACGGATACTTTATTTAGATAAAAAAGTGCTGATTAAAGAGATGATACAAAATAAATATTCAGATACCTATTGGAATATCTTTACCTGCTCAATTTCACCTAACCAATCAAAGTAGATTTCTTCTGAACGGTGAGTATTTCCATGTTCTTCACAAAAATACTCTTTCTGTGGTTTGATGACCTTGAGTTCAACCATTCCATCAAGACATTCGTAGTCTGTATATTGGCATTTAAGTTTTAGTTCATACAATAAGTTAGGCTGAGCTCGGATCTCTTTCATCTCTTCAATTATTCCTATTAACTTTGCCTTGACATCGTGATATGAGCGCCTCTCTGGTTCTCCCCATTTCCAGATTTGCATCTGCAAAACATTCCGATAATTAGCAATGAGGAGCTTTTCGCAACCAGTAGCATCTAAATTGTAAATCGCAAAATCTCTATAGAAAGCAGGATGTCTTCCATCAGTTGTCTGTGGACCTTTGGCAACGGTGTAATATCGAGTACATGCAACTAGTATCTGCGTGGCAAATGAGGGCGGAAGAAAATCAAATTCAACACAAAGGCATGATGATTTTGAACCACAGGAGTAAAATGTTTCGTTGATGTTGCTCAGTGATGTATTTTTGATCATACATGGCACATAGTAGTCTGACTCTTCATGAATTTCATAGGTGTCTGACATTGTTCTTGGCCGAACTATAATGTTAAATTTTTCCATGATTTTCAGTAAGTGTATTCTGTATTTCTTAATGTTAACCTCCTGTTGAAGAAAAATTTCATTTAAAAGTTTCTCGCTCAGACGTCCATGCTGTCTGAGCTCTTCCCACTCTGTTTGATGTACCAAATTTTTCTGGAATTGATCGGCTGTTATTATGCATCCAAAAGCACTTGCCAACCATTGTGGATCTAAGACAACGTATTCGGGTAGGTCTGAAAAGTAAACATATGTTCCGATACCATTATGATACACGAGAAACAGCTCTATCTCTTCTTTGTCTGTAATGGGCTGTATTATATGGTTTGCAATCTCTACAATGTCTGATTTAGCAACTACAGGTTTTCCTAATGAATTCTCATCAGATAATGCTTTTTCAAGATGGATCCATCGGGCGGGGGTTTTGGTATTCCAATGCTTTCGGCTCTTTGCAATTTCAACAATGTCTCCTCTTAAAAGGTCGAATTGATCATCGGTATCATCTGTATTAGATATCACATACATGTTCCTTATATTTCGTCGTATCTTGGAATTTCTTACCATCTCATGCACTTGACGCTGAAATTTTGTCTCGCAGTCACTGCCGGTTCCCTACAAAACATGTATATGTTTTAAAACTTGCTGCTGTCTACTGACCACTTTTCTCTCCAACAGATGTTTCCTCAACTAAGAATACTTTCCCGTATTACCCTACAAAAAGGGATATATTACAATTTGATATGCAATGATAAAGAAGGATTTATGTACAAATGTTTCCAACGAACACGGCAACAATTTCTGAGATTATTTAAGAATACTAATTCACAGAATGAAAATAAGGCAGTAAATGGCATCCTACTTGTAATATACATTTTGATTCTATGTTGACATTTTATAAGTATGGATGGATTCGAATGCAGGGCGACATAACAATAAGGAGTTGTGTTATGATTGTCTATGAGACAACTACCTAACAGAGTTCAAGTGACGTCGATGTAAGCAATTATAGGTCTCCGTACGGCTTTCAACAATGAGAAAACATAAAGTCATACATAAAATATCCGACATGAAAAAGTGAAACGATTCAGACGAGAAAAACTAACGACCTTATGTATAACAATTCAATGTACGAATAAAACAACACAGACATACACGAAAAAAATGCCTGATTCTTACAAAACTGGCACTTAAGGGAAATTTTCGTACTTCTATAGATTCATAGCCTTAGTCTTGTCGACTTTTCGTCTTTTGACCTTTTCCATTTGTTGTGAATTTAAGATGATATTAAAAACTGCTTAACGTTTTGATAAACAACATATAAACTGAATTTGGAGGCTTGAAATTTCCACAAATAGTAAGTATTCCAGGGTGTGTCAAATATGCGTACTAATCTGCCGACTGGTGTTTATCTAGATAAATTCAAACAAAACCTTTTCACAGACAAAATGAAAAGACACATTGCCAAGTTCTATGATTTCACTTGAGATATATCGACGATATCATGTTACACCAAAAACCGCCTTGACGTTATAGGGTATTCGTCTGCAAGGCAAGTGGTCGTGAATTCGATCATTCGCTGCGTCAACCAAGTCGTTGCGCGTTGCTATTTGCCGATTCTCCACTAAGCATGCGTCATTGAGATGTAAAAGCAAAGACTTGTCGGTTCGGATTCAGAACTATTGGTCCAAGTAGCTTAGCATCTCTTCCTTCTTCCACGGACTCCTAATTATGACCCAGCATGTTATAAATCAATTTTACTACAAATAGATATAGGAAGATGTGGTGTGAGTGCCAATGAGACAACTCTCCATCCAAATAACAATTTATAAAAGTAAACCATTATAGGTCAATGTACGGCCTTCAACACGGAGCCTTGGCTCACACCGAACAACAAGCTATAAAGGGCCCCAAAAGTACTAGTGTAAAACCATTCAAACGGTAAAACCAACGGTCTAGTATATATAAAAACGAGAAACGAGAAACACGTATAAATTACATAAACAAACGACAACTACTGTACATCAGATTCCTGACTTAGGACAGGTGCAAACATTTGCAGCGGGATTAAACGTTCTAATGGTACCAAACCTTCTCCTTTTTCTGAAACAATAGTATAACATCACAACATAGAAAACACACGATAAAACATCAATTGGAAGGCTTAACTCAATAAAAACGTAAATTAACACACTATGAACGAATAAATTCGATCTGTGATACCTGAAAGTAAATACATAGTTAATAAAATATTAGGGACAAACATTCAAGGCCAAAAAGCAAACAAACAAGTCCAAATAAATCCATGGCAAAACACTACCGCGAAATATTAAACCCTTAGAAAATAATCACTTTTGAAAAACCGGTTTTCATAATATATACAGGTAAATGAAAAATAACTTTGTCGTTTTAGGTATACTTTTCTGTCTATATAAAATCTTCCAATGATTAGGAATACCAAGAAAGGTCTGTCATATAAATACCTAATTTAACACTAGATACATAAGGGTAAATATCAACAATAAAACTTCCTGTACAGATTAAAGGAGAATAATCTTGATGTTAATACAAATGTAGTACGAAGAAGTGAAAATTAGTAGATATTCCAAATAATCAAAGCTGGTATACAGACAAGATCCATATTAATATAAAATAACAAAAAGTATTAAAAATAGTATCAACAGGTCGAATTAACAAGAAAGTACGATTTGAGAGTACTCGCAGTTACTGACAGCTAGTTAAAAGCCAAAACAATTAATGATAAAAATCATGCATCAGAGACTAAAATCAACTAAAACACATCCCAGGGATTTAGTATTTTAACGTCATGAACAGTCAGAGAAGACATGACTTGTGCAATGCCAAAATAAATGTATCGACAGGTAGTAGGATAGTGAGGAGCTACTTCTTAAGAGATAAAAAATAACGTGTGTGTGTCTCTAAACATCCCGCCTCAAAAGAAGATACAACTTAGTTATGTTTTAATTTGCTAATGACAAAATCGATATAAGTGCCAATGTAAACTATATTCAGAGATCTAATTACAATATTGGTACGATAACCCTTACTTATAAGTTTGTTTAAAGGTTCGATGAGTTTACACGGATCACATAGTGATTTCCTCGCTTTAAGTACAATATTACCGTAAAATTTAGGATGTGAAATACCATTTTAATAAGTTTTCTACAGGTACAGCCAAATTTACTAATCAAATCTTTGTATCTATGAAAGAATTTAGTAAAAGTTTTAAGTAATTTATGGTATCGAAATCCCTGACACAATAATTTCCCAGTGATGCATTGATTACGTTCGTTAAAATCTATGACATCAGAACACACACGGGCATACCGAACGAGTTGGGATATATAAACACCGTATGATGGAGCCAAAGGCACATCGCCGTCTAAAATGGAAAATTAACAATAGGAAATGAAAAATCGTCTCTTTTGTCGTAAATTTTAGTATGTAGTTTCCGTTAGAAATTGAAATGTCTAAATCTAGAAAAGGGCAACTGCTGCTGTTTATGTTAGATTTAGTTAAAGTAAGTTCTTTTGGGTAAATTTCGGAAGTATATTTAGAGAACTCTGGATTATTTAACGAAAAATATCATCCAGATAACGGTAGGTATTGTTGAATGTATCAACTAAATATAACAATGATGGGTCTTTACTGAGTTTGGTCATAAACTGAGATTCATAGCAATATAGAAATAAATCTGCTATTAAAGGGGCACAGTTAGTGCCCATAGGAATACCTACTACCTGACGATACACTTTATCGCCGAAACGTACATAAATGTTATCTAGCAGAAAATTTAAAGCTTCAATCATATCCTCACATTTCCAGTAAGTGTATCTAGCATACTTTCCTTTTCGTTACAGAAAAGGCTTTAAACGAGTTACAGCAAATAAAATTACAATGAGATTTTCGAAAGACCATTTTATCAAATACAAAAACTTTTTCTTTATAAGATTGTGTGGAAGTGTAGTGTACAGAGTAGAAAAATCATAACTGTCAACAGAATTATAAGGACCATCAAAAGCATGTATTTTATCTAAAACCTCTAAAGAATTTTTAACACTCCAAAATAATTAATACCATTATTTTCATAAGCTTTATTACAAAGTTAATAACCAGTTCTTTGATAGTAGTAAGGAGGTAGTTAGAAGAACTGATAGATTAGTAGTAGAACACTTACTCGATGCGGAGATGAAACGGAATTTAAATGGTTTTTGTGTAATTTCGGTAACCAGTACATGGTAGGGACTTTCAAATGTTCGGAAGATGCTTTAAGTTGGGTAGTGGCAGTGGTATGCTTGTTAACGATTTGACTCTCTGTGGTGCGAACGGACCTGAATGTAGAGGAATTGATAATTTCGTTTTGAAGAACTTCCGTGTAGTATATGCGTCACACCACCACTACATTATTGGCTGCCTTGTCTGCCGGTACGAACACAAACCGCTCTGCGAGTACCTTGAGTTTATTTTTATTCTTGAAATGGGAATATCATGGATCCTATTATTAATTTCAGAATTGTTTTCTAAATGAGATATTCGAATATTAACAGTATTCATAATTTTATTCAAATAACTGTCTAAAGATTTTTTATCCGATTTTTCACGTTTGCACCAATTTTTACAGTAGGCAGACAGAGCGTCTTTAATGACCTGACGACACTGTTTCCAATCTATTATAGATGGAGGACGGTATTTCGGTCCTTTCTTTAGAAAAGTTATGACCTCACGGTCTTCGACGATGTTGAGGTCTCCTGTAATAACATGACCATAGGGAACATATATAAAACTAGATGTTTCGCAGTCTCAAGTGGAAGGAACATTATTTTCTATATTGACGTCTGATGTAATTGACGTATAATTAAAAATCAAATTTCTGCTCGTTTTTTTATAAGAATACGAAATAATGGGTTGTTCTATATTATCAAAATATGGAGGTATTAAGTTATATACGGAAGAGTCATTGAATATGCTAGACAAATTAATAAAATCAATACCTCTATTTATATATTTTAATTTAAGAAAATGTCGTTTATGATTTTCAGGTTTATCAATACTAGGAAATAGCCTGTGATGACAAAAGGCTGTAATAATACGGGTGTATTCATAAAACGGGCTAAAAAAAGAAATTTTATCACACTCCAGAAAAATAGCATATAATTTACTTATAGGTATCTGACCCAGTTTGCATAATACTTGATGTCTACCATTATTCTTTATTATAGATAACAGATCAGCAAGTGTATAATTTATACGATGTTTAATACGTTGATTACGGTTTTGCGTTTACCATGAGACCTATTATTTCTAAGTCGTTTATCAACAATATTAATGACATCGATAGAAGTTTTAGATATGTTCCTTGCCCTAATATTTTGTCATTGAGACCGAGAGGATAAGCTGTTTGAAGTCTTTTATCCAAAACAATTCGCGAACTTCGCGTGATTTTTCAAACTGCTTGTGTGATTCTCCTGGTTGTTTCTGAACGGTTTCGAGGGTTGGAATTTTATATATTTAAGATTGTGATTATGCTTATTTAAATGTTGATATACTAAACTTTTGAATTTTTGGGTCTACGAAAGCGGTAGAGATGTTCTTGATTTCTTTTGTAATACTCTCGTCCCGTCTGTCCCACATATTGAATACCACACTTAGGTTGGGTTCAAGTTACCACATATATTAGGTTTTGAGTTTTCAGGTAATATCACAGGAAAAGGAGAGCGAAAAGGTTCTCCCGTTCACTGTTGACCGTATAGTATTTTGAGAAGTTAATCTAAAACAGGTTAGTCATTTTTGGCATTGCAAGGAAAATTTGTGGATATCCACGTGCATTTTGTTAAATAATCTGGCTGTAGTAGCATTACCAATACGTTTATTTATGCACGTAGATAACCTACAAGATGTGTTGTTTATAATTTTCTTTCCATTCCGTAAAATCATGATTATTAAATAGGGTATAGGAACAATACAAAAGACCGGAGGTTATGACATTGAATGAGGATCACAGTTACGGAATAGGGAATAATAGGGAATGCAGTAAAGAACTCTTACAAAACTGTTATAAAAGGCCCGACGTAAAGACTTAAATATAACAAAACTGACATATATAACAAACACAGGGCAAAAACAGAGGTTGTAAGAAATCTTAGTAAAACCATAGCAGGGGCAATAATAAAAATAGCAGGCGTGGATGAGTATCAATACATCCAAACGCCGTAACATTGAATACACAATAAAGGTTTAATACTAAGATAAAATAAACATGTGAAAGTTCTCTCACAGGCAAACAACCAATAACTGAAAAATATAAGGGCATACACTACAAGCACGGGGACACATTCTACTGCATCCACACAGCACGAGTAACAAACCCTGCAGTAAATAGATATAGGAAGATGTGGTGTGAGTGCCAATGAGACAACTCTCCATCCAAATAACAATTTATAAAAGTATGTTTAATTTTACATGCTCATATTCCATTACCATGTTCTAGTCTTTATACGACTGTCATATTTGCTACTGGACGTTACATTTTAATCATCATCATCATCATCATCATCATCATCATCATCATCATCATCATCATCATCGATCACTCATCATCATCATCATCATCATCATCATCATCATCATCATCATCATCATCATCATGTCACTATACATCTCAGTGAATGTTTACACCTCATATATTCTAGTGAACATGAGATTAATAGGCAGGTCTGTTTCTTAATCAGAGCTTTTCCTTTATATCGATACAAATGGACAACTTCAAACTAGAATCGATAACAAACGAGATGATTACAGCTATTCAATCATGTAGCAAAGTCTCTGATCCATTGTATAGCGTTTACATTATTTGATTCAAACGTTTCTCTCCTGTAGGTTCACATTATACAGACATCTATAAGATATAAAACCACTAATTCGGGCACGGTAAAAAAATACAGGAAATTAGTACATATTTTAACAAAAACATTCCTACTTTTTGTTAAAATATGTACTAATTATAAACATATAGCTCTAATTTTGTCAAAAAGCAAAACATTTGGATAATTTTGGCATCAATAAAAGCTTAAGAAGACATTTTGTTGAATAAACTGAATCTAATCTTTTAGTTTGAAAACTTATTATTTCAATCATTACTATTAGGTTTTGTCATAATCCGTTCAATAGTTTGAGAGAAATTTGGTATAATGTAAGACGGCATCTACAGCAATTTGAGCAAGATTAAGATGATAAACACCACTAATGTGATAATAAATGAATAATTGAAGTGCTTAAACTAAATGAACTATCCATATAAAAGTTTACTAACTCCATGGAGGTTTTAAAAGTAAAATAACAAAATACCGAACTCCAAGGAAAATTCAAAACGAATAGTCCCTTATTCAATGGCAAAATCAAAAGCTCATTTAAATCAAACAAATGGAAAACAACTATCATAATCCTGAATTGGTGCTTGTGTAAAATGGTGGATTAAACCTGGTTTTATAGCTAGCTAAACCACTCACTTTTATGACAGTTGCATAAAATTCAATTTGACAGCAATGTGTGAACAAAACAAACAGACATAGATAAATAATAAATCCTAACGTAAAACAAGATAAAGGCGAGTTCCAGAGAGAGTTCCTTTTAGTGAATAATTTGTTGTTACTATTTAAAACAAATCATAACATTTACTTACTAATGTATATTTCTAAAAGAATTACATAGGAAAACGTTTTCTTATATAGCAAAATGTAGGAAATAAGCAGAAAATCTCCCCAAAACACTGAGCATGACTTGCTCTGCCTACTGATATTCATGGTAGAGTCCTATTTCAAGGCAACTTTTCCTCAAATGTGTTTTGAGACTCAATTTACTCAGAATATTTCATTTTGCAATATTTCAGTGAAATATGCATGAAATTTAAAAAAAAGATGAGAGTACATACAAGGTCAAAGGTACATGTGCAGCTTCCTAAATTGGAGTAATACCACCATTGTTTTCCCTTATTAGTCTTTATTAAGTTGGCACTTTTCAAAACATTGTGCAGAATTTATCTTTGTTTCAAAAAGAAACACTTAGCATGAGTAAAGTTTTGTCCTGTCGAGTATTACAGACAAAATTTCACATTATATTTTATTGCATACAAGATAATAAACATCAATGGAAGTTAACCAATCAAATTTCCTGTCCTTTTTTCCTGTTTACAAGCTTTAAAAACCGTGTAACCTCTAGTTTCCAAAATATTTTATAAAACACCAAATAAAAAAGAATGGTTTATATATGTTTATGACTCAGAATATTATGTTTCTGCAATGAAATGCAAGGTTAATTTCCTACAACTGTCAAATTCAAGGGAATATTTTTCAACCCTTTCTCGTATTTAACCGGATGTGGCGTATCATGTTTTGGTGGTATTCCACCTTAAGGACTTGAGATTAATGTAGAGCCCCAGTTGACATTTCTCTTGAATAATAAAACAAATATATGAAATCAAGTTAGGAGGGCATATTTCGCCTCTTACTCAGATCAGGAGTACATGTGTACCTGTTTTACTACTCAAATCCCGAAAACTAGTGCGCTCTAAAATGCAAATGTTGATTTTTTTTCAGTACAAGTCAGGATACGATATAGTTTTGATATGAAATGACTGCCACTTTATTTGAACGTAAGACAAAATAGCTATCAATGCGTGAATTGCATAATTTAACATAGAAAGCAATAGGGCTATGAATAAGTAGTTTTATTCCATAACAGGGTATGCTCTCGAACAGAACTGCTTCGACAACGTTAAGAGTTAAGAAGACTGGAATCAACATTACATTAGGTTAATGATCACTATAACAATTTAAATGACATAAAAAATGTGTCTCTCTTTCCTAAATAGCGACGTGTGTTCAAGGAATTAGATCTTCATGTGACGGAAGAGTCTTCTGATCTTTTTGTTTACCGATTGTGTTCTTTTCCCAATTGTAACACTTTGACTGAGCTGGATTAGCATGGTGGTGAAAAATCCATAGCAAAATATGTTTATCATATCGAATCACCCAGTCTTTCTACGTTTGAAGTTCATGCGATTTCCTAATTTTTGTTTTGTTTTACATTGAATTCTATATTTCTACATTAGAACATAAATAACTTATTGTTGATTCCAATTTACGATTTGTGTTTCTAAATAACTCGTAATTTATAAAAAAAGAATGCAAAATTTCAAATGTAATGAAAAGTGAACAAAATTTCTTATGAAGATTGAGCCATTTCTACATGTCGATGTAAATAAATGCGACACCAGTTTACCGAAGTTGAAATCTCGTAAATTGTTTAAGAGGAGACAAATCAGGGTAACAAACACAGGTTAGGGGAAGGTTGGCGCGCCGCCCGCAAACATGTTTAACCCCGCCACATTCTGTATGTGGCTATTCCAAGTGATGAGCATGTAATTCAGTGGTTGTTGTTTGTTGCTGTATACTATATTTGTTTTTGTTTATTGCCTTGTACATACATCAGGTCCTTCATTTTCTCGTTTGAATTGTTTGTTTTACATTTGCCATTTCGGAGCCTTTTATAGCTTGATTTCCGGTATGGGTTTTGCTCATTGTCGAAGGTTGTACGGTGACCTCATACTAGCATTGCTTACATCCACGTTATTTGAACTCTGGAGGACAGTTGTATTATTGGCATTCATAACACATCTCCTTATGTTACCTTTTGTTTTACCCGGCTTACTTTGAAATGGTCTTTGTGTGTTCCTACAATGATAACCGGTGGTTCCTGATATCCGTTGTAGTAATCCTCCTCGACGGGTAAATTGCAATTGCAACGTATCGTTTCAAGCCAAAATGCCAGACCATCTGCAAAATATATACTCCTACATAAACAGTTTAAAGAAATAATGCTATGTTTGTTTACTACACGAACTATCAACTTTCATCGCGTATTTGTGAAATATTTGAGATATGCATGTTAATAACAACATAAATTATAAAATGTAATTCTGTTAAGAACACAAATCGATATTCAGTGAGACAGTGATCAAAATGAACATTTCTGCACTTTGCATTTTGTACACTTTTTAATTGTGAAACTGTTGGTTTTCTAGAACGTTTTCGTTTGATCAAATCAAAATGGTTGCCTTTCTGACGTGTTATATATATAGGTCCGCTTTAAATTACACATGTTCTAAATTCTCCTAAAAGAATCGAAATAATTCTTTCATGTCATACGATAAGCCTGCATTATACTGTCAACAGCTTACTCCTTGCTTCAGCTCAGTGTAAAGATATCTGCAAATGTTATACCTAACTTTGTGAAAATGATCATAAAGCATGTCACGAAGAATTATTTCATAAGTATATTTGCCCTGAATACCTGCAAATTATACAGATTATCAAAATTTGAATACTAACGACACATATGGAGCAGGATCTACTCGGTGGGGTTCGTGTTGCTCAGTCTTTAGTTTTCTATGTTGTGTTTTGTGTACTATTGTTTTTCTGTTGGTCTTTTCTCTTTTAGCCATGGCGTTGTCAGTTTGTTTTCGCCTTATGAGTTTGAATGTCCCTCTGGTATCTTTCGCCTCTCTTTTAGAATATTTTGATCAGGTAAAACAAGTTTTTAAAAGTGTTAAACCTGGAAGCGTACACAAATCAAAGAGAGCATACACAGTTAATCTTCTACTCGGAATAAAATTTACCCTAAGTATACCAAAGACCAAAAGTTGTGAAAGCTAATTATAGACGATGTTGTAATTATTGTGATAGAAATATATTGATTAATTGATTGTTTGTTGCTTAACGACCAGTGACCAGTATTTTATGCATATTCAGGACGAGAACAAATTAGCAATACATACAATAAGTACACCCGTCCTGGATGAAGTCGGGGAATTTTGGAATGTCACTGGAAAATGAGGGTATATTTGATAGGGACAAAATTTGTCTTGCAACAGGTCACCTACTGGCCCTTCAAAGAGTTGTTGCAAGAGTTCTTAACGAACAGAGAGTGTGGCAATCTGTTTACACGAGGTATCGGACTTGACGTCCCTGCATACTTGTACATCCGGCAGAGCCAACCGGGCGCCCCACTTCAGCAAGATGATAATGCCGGTCGGAAGAAGACCAAAGGAACATATTTTATTCCCAGTCACCCTTGTGGGGAATAAGGATAGATCTTAACAGAATAATTATATTGGTATGTTTTTTGTAAAATTTGTGTACTGGACAAAACCTTTCGGTATTTTGGGTCCTCAATGCTCTTCAACTTCGAACTTTATTTGGCCTTTTAACTTTCGAGCGTCATTGATGAGACTTTGTAGAAGAAACGCGCGTCTGGCGTACAAAATTTTAATCCTAGTATCGATGATGGGTTTATATTCAAAATACAAATAAAGAAAAGTGTTAAGTTTGTCAATCAGACAACTATCCACCAGAGATCAAATGACGTGGATAAAAGCAGTTATAGGTCACCATTTGACTTTCAACAATGAGAAACAACGATACTGTAGTCAACTATAAAAGGCCCGACATAAAAATATGAAACAATTGCAATGAGGAAACTAACGGTCTAATTTATAACAATACGATAAACGAAAACCATTATGACAGTTATGAACCAACTGCAACCGCGGAAATACAAGCTTGTGACTTGGAACAGGTACATCAAGAATGTGGCAGGATTAAACATGCTTGTCAGTTCATTTTACAGTTATATCTCCTAATTTATCTATTGTAATATAGCGACAATGCAGCAGTTACTGTATATGAAAACATATTCCAAATAACACTATTCCAGGCATTCCGTTTTCTATCAATATTTCCTTGACATACATTCCTTTTACACGCACGAAACTAATTAGACCACTAACTGAAAACGCATTCATATGAAGTATATATCTCCAAGTGGATACGATATTTCAGGGTTCCAAGTTGTGAAGTTGAAATCATCCTTCGAAAATTTTACAGACACCATCACGAGTTAATTGGCCATTATGGAATATCTGTTTCACAGATTACGTCGGATATGTTTCAATTGTCGTAACCATATATCTTCTTTTCCTCGAATGTGTTAATACTCAATCAGACTTATCACCGAGTGTGTACTTACATGGGCAACACGACGGGTGCCACTAGTGGAGCAGGATCTGTTACCTTTCTGGAGCACTTGAGATCGACCCCGGTTTTGTAGTGGGCTCGTGTTGCTAGGTCCTTAGTTTTCTCTGTTGTTTTTGTAAACCGTGGTCTGTCTTTTTCGTTTTTTGCCATGGCATTGTTAGTTTGTTATCGAATATGAGTTTGTATATGTCATTGGTATCTTCCGTCCCTCTTTAAAGTAATCTTTTCTTTTCAAATTAATTTTGAAGAACATATTATTCAATAGCCTATTGACGATACACACGTCTGGCGTATTTAATAATATGCCTTGTATCTGATGAATTGTTACCATTCGAGAGCATCTAAGGAATCACGATTTTCAAGGGTTTGTAATGTGGTTGAAACTTTTCAGTGGAATTCCTGGATTATTTAAAAAGAAAGAAAAATAGAGACCTCTAAAATATCAGATCAATGTTGAAATATATCTAATAATTCTTGTGGTACATACTGATTCATTTCATTTTCTAAAAGGATAAGCGTTTGGGTTTAATTAAGTCCGCAGATACACTTTTGAAGATACTTTTAGATATATCATTATATAAATTTGAATTTCGGAGTTCATAACATTGTAAAATTGGAAACCAATCTAAAAATGACATTACATTTCGAGCGTCAAGTTAACTGAAAACATAATTGATTTTAATTCTTTTTATCAACCCTTTGCAGCAGTTACACAATAAGAAAAAGTTGGCGTGAAAAGGATTGCTGACTGTCGGTTGTTATTTTTGTTTTCTTTAGAGAAAAAAACGTGGAACGCAACAACGTTATCTAGGGGACACCATTTGACTTTTCTGTCAACAGAAAGTGAATATTATATTTTTTACTTGATCAAATCCAGATGCATATTCTTACATTCTGAGTCGTCGTTTTCAATAATGTCCATTACATTTGTAACTACTACATATATGGATTCCTGGCCAAAAAAGGTCTGATGTGTGTTGAAGTGTTCTCGGTCTCCAGCAAAATCCCATAAAGCGATTGGTGCAGTAGCTTCATCGTCAATATCAGCATATATGATGTCATAAAGATCGTAAAAATCTTGTACTGGAACTTCTTGTGCCTGGTAAAAAGTTTCGGGATCCATATCGGGTTCCTTGAAGATGGACTCATTCAATTCGTTGCCAACCTTTTCTGGCTTTGGCGTAATTTCAGAACTCTCATCTCTTTTTTGCGAAAACATGTAACCCTTTGAATCAATTGGAAGATTCGTTTTACTTTTCTCAATACAACATTTCAAAAGTCTTGAATGTATTTCATTTTCATACGTACGATCTGAAAATTAAAGCAATAATATTTGCATGAAAAATGCACACCCACTGTCATTTTTCTAACAAAAAGGAAGACGTAGAGGAATTTACATACACATACCATCTTGTAAAACGATTTAATGAAAAAGTATTGACATCATAAAATAAATTCATATTTTCAATGAAGATATAGAGTAATCAACATTTCGTAAGTTTTTGTAATCAAAATTCATTCTCGTTTGGTATGCCGTTTATCCATTTTCATCATGAAGATAAATTTCTCGAGTCTCGTGAACGGAGTCTGAAAAAAACAAGTTAAATGAAAAATGAGTTAGTTTGGTCGGCTTATTTTGCAATGTGATACGAAATTGCAACATTTACATTGTCTATTCGGTAGATCAATGACAATTTTCCAAGGTTAAAACGGATTATTTATCCCCTGTGGCATATCCTCAATTATATACAAAAATAAAACCTCAAATTTTACACTTTAATATCTTCAGTTTGTCTAATTGAATTCCACTCTAAAGCGTATAAAAACATAACAACGTCTGATGTAAAGTTTGACACCGGAAGCGGACCTATGACACGCCATGCATACTGTGCCAAAGACAATAATACAGTTTCATGAAATGTTCTATTTCACACAGAGAAAACTTTTACCATGAATGAAAAAGGATGAACAACTCGTGAGATTTTGCTTGATATGAATTCTTGTTACCTAATTCCAATACATATAATTAACTCGCCAAAAGATCGCTTATTATTACATTGGAAATCAATAACTCGAGTTGATATTTAAAAAAAAAACCTATAAATGTATTGATAGCAGATATTTTTATCCTGATTGTTTTTTATAACAAATAATATCAGAGACATTTGCCTTCAAGACGTAAAATCGGTTTGTTGTTTCTTTTTCATCGTTCCTGTACAAGATCGCTTCATATTAATTCTCGTAATTTATTTTCAATACTAATAATTAATTCGCCAAAGGATCGTTTGTTATAACATTGTAAAACTTTAACTCGAGTCGATATCAAGCGATATCCAAGTCTCACTCCTAAAAAACCTATAAATAAATATTATTATAAACTAAATCAGTTTGTTGTACATTTTTCTCATCGTCCCCGTTCAAGATACATAAAATAATATTACAAATTCACAAAAAAGACAGACAAAAATAGCTGATCTGCAAGGTATACCATCTACATGCTATAATACAAATGCACTGTGTTACAACCCTTGATACAACTGAGAAAAGGCATTAATGAGTAATGAAGGCTTGACTTTTATATTGTATTGTTGGTCGAATGATCTAAGGTGCGTGACACAGTAAAGGCAGTTTTGGATTTCACAGAATAATTGTTTCTAATCTCGCTGAGGAAATAAACATTTGACTGTGTTTACCTTTTAAACAAGTATTACCCAATCCAAACTTAAAAACAAATTGTAGAATTGGTCCTGTTTTGTTTCATAAAAAATAATTTTCAACGAAGAAATAAGTATCTTGTCTAAGGGAGGGATAAATCGTACTTTGTATAAATGCACTCTGATCCAAATTCAAAAACAAATATCTGAAAATAACACTATCAAGATGCTTAATTTCTTCATTGACAACATATTTGTGACGTTTACAGCACGTTATTTTCACCTAACAATCGGCATTCCCATGGAAAACAAATGTGCTCCTCCTCTTGCCGATTTGTTCGTTTATTCATACAGGAGCCTCTTAGGAAGAATGAAAAGAAGCTAGCATTATCCTTTTACTTCACGTTCCGTTATAAAAATTATGTCCTCTCACTGAATAATTCAAACTTTGATGACTATGTTGAACGCATCTATCCCATCAAACTTAAATTAAAAGATTCAACAGATTCAGTTACGTCTTGACAATAAAGGTTGGTTGAAAACAAAACTGTAGGACAAAAGAGACGATTTCAGCTTCACAATTGAGAAATGGGATGATTTCAACTTCATCACTTGGTTCAATAGCTTCCTTTTAAGAAGCAACCCTCTATCAAAGAAATGATGATGGGTAATGTAAGCTCTGGAATATTGTATCGACTGGGAGATATATATTCTATATGCAGGAGCTGCTGGAATGTTGCTACATAGAAATAAGTTGAAAAAATTCCATTAAAACTTTACGGATGACATCACGAGTTGGTTGACCGTTATGGAACAAATAATAATGTTTTAAAGATGACGACGGATATTTTTCAATTGACGTTACCACAATCCCGTCTTACTTTACTCCAATGTGACCTACCGAATAAGACTTAATTTTTTCACCGGGTTTGTAGTCACATGAGCACGTGTGGAGCAGGATCTACTTACCCTTCCGGAGCACATGAGATCACATTCGGCTTTTTTGGTGTGATTCGTGTTGCTCAGTTTTTAGTTTCCAATGTTGTGTCTTGTGTACTGTTGTTTGTCTTTTCGTCATATTTCGTTTTATGCCATGGCAATGTCAGTTTGTTTTCGATTTATTATTATGAATATCCATTTGGTTTCTTTTGCCTCCCTTTTAAAAGTGAAAGATTTCAAAAGATGAATGATTGCATTCGTGATCGAGTGATATTGTGATTGGACTTCAAAAACTATGATTGGTAATGCAGAAAATGCGTGAAAATTCGATTCTTTCGAGTGACTTTTGTTTTTGAAAGGTAAGAGACTACAGTAAATTCATAAAACATTCAATCGTAATAACGTCATATAAATGGATTAACATGAGTTAATGAGTTGTCTCAATTGTCGCAATCAGACCACTTTTTCTTATTCTTATAACAACTGATATACGTAAACGCATTATACGGGGAAAAAGATATATAACTAATGTTGAATTGGTTATAAACTAACCATCCTGAAAGACCCATCCCCTTTCCTCCACTTTGCCTCTGCACTTCAGTGTATGAATTTCTATTCCATTTGTTTTCTGTACATTTTCCAATGATTCTTTTAAAAGTCGTTTGGTTAGGCATGTCTTTCCAGTATTTTTCCGTCCAACAATTACCAGGCGAATCCTATTACTTCTTTCTTCACCATCTTTTAAACAACTAAGATAAGTACTGACCGATTCGTGATCCAAGCGAGAAAGTACCTCGGGAATTAACCTTTTGGAGTTTCGTCGCTGTACATCTGTAAGCGGTGTCCTATTCCACAAGGAACTATAGCTATAATCTTTAATAGAATTCATATAAAAAGAAGTTAAAAAAACACTTGGCAGTAAAACAGCGCACATCAATCAGAGCCACAACATTTGAGCGGTTTTAAACCATTTGTAAGTGCACACAAAATTTCAAATGAAAACTTCAATTAAAAACTGATGCTGTCCAATTCGTATATCTAATCACTTTTAAATAAATTAACTCTTTTCAGTTGTCAAGAAAAATGGAGATAAGATGTGGTCTTGTATTCCTTGGATTTTGTGTTACAAGGAACCTATGGAATAATATCCTTATAATGCTTAGGTCATCAATAGTCGTTCTCTCATGAATCAAAACAGATACACTACATGAATGCAAAACGAGAGAAAAGAGAGTCACAGTAAATTCTAATACACGAAAAACCGACACAATTCGCCGAATTTGCAACTTTATGAAATAATTTTCCCCGCAATATTACAAACTCACGATGAGTGCAATGACAGAAGGTTGTAGAATATCAAAAGTGTCCATCATAAGTCGTAGATTCATGGATCTGCACTATTGAACTTATTACTATTTAATTTATATAAGGCCAAACGGTCACAGTTTAGGTCAACTATGACCATTTCCTATATAACTCAGCTTTGGCTATACTATTTTGTCCTTTTGGTTTATAGCTCTTCATACTTTCAATAAGCTTTGGATTTTCAAATATTTTGGCCTCGAGCATCACTGAAGAGACATTGATTGTCGAAATGCGCATCTGGTGCAGAAAAATTGGTAGCGTTTATGTTATCATGTCAATATGTCTGAAAGATCAAGAGATACAGAAAAAAATAAATGTTGAAAAATATTTTGGACATCTAGTAAAAATTTCACACTTTTTAAAGGAAAAGGTACGACTGGGGTCGTTCCATCTAAAGCATCAGAATTGTCGTAAGTGGTGATAACTCAGAAACTATTAGTCGTAGGGACACAGTGTCTTTACAATTTGATGTCGTGAGAAGTGACCTTTATATAGATAACACACCTATCTTTTGTCACCAGTAAAGTACCTATCAATACGACTGACAAGAAAATGAAGAAAACTCTTTAGTTGTAGTTTAGAATAGGTTCAAGTAAAATTAAAGTTTTCCGATATAATTTTGCAGATAGGACTTAAGAGATAGAATGATGCATAGTTAGTTAAATATCATTATTTACTTAAGAAAAATCCTTCGTATGGCATTCAGTCAACACACAAATTGCCACTTTATCAATACGAGAGAATAAATAATTCAAGATGATGAATGATTATTTACCAGTTTTGTCGTTGACCTGAGCATTGCATTCCTCATATTCATGTTCTTCTTCCGATTTCTAGGGAAGAGACAATAATTTTAAGAAAGGAAGCTCACAATCAAAATCAGGACAATCAATACAGTTATTTATTGCAGAGGTAAACAATAAGACTGGTAAAGGCAAAACTAAATAAAAAATAAATATTAATAAAAGAACTTAGAATATATATGGTTAATATTGCGACATATTGTAGATTATAAAATAGACGTCTATGGAGACTTTTTCTAAGAAAAGTTGGCCTTGAGTTATTTGCAAAATGAACTGAAAACCTTATATGTATTTATGAATTCAAGCGATTTATCTCAACAGTTATGAATAACTTCTAGTACAAATATCATATAAACCGATCATTACCAAATTTTCTTTTATTTAACGATTGGCAAAATATGTGAAACCTGGGCGCGCACACAATCTTTTTCCATGATGTGGCAAAACATTAAATTTTGTTCTTGCAGCATTGTTTTTAAAATAATTGTTGTGATACAAACATCATCTTAGTCAAACCTGTTGAAGGTGAAGGTTTGATAGAAATTTCAGACCAAAATAATGTTGTAAATGTTTTAGTTACAATATATTCACATTTTGTCTTATTCATGCTATATATAAATAAGAAGATGTGGTATGAGTGCCAATGAGACAACTCTCCATCCAAGTCACAATGTATAAAAAGTTAACAATTATAGGTCAAAGTACTGCCGTCAAAACGGGGCCTTGATTCGCACCGTATATACCTGTTTTCCTTGAAGTTTGAAAATGGAAACTTTCACGTCTGTTCATTTTAATTCTAAATGTTTAATTATTATTTTACAAAATACGTGCAACTTATCAATGAGTTTTTATATTAAGGATTTAATTGTTTATCAAAATTATGGTATACAAATATAAGATAAGATCTGCAATTTTGGGTTATTTTGTTGACTGAAATGACCGATGTATTGTATTGAAAATAGACAAAATTTACCATTACATGTTTTAGTATTATCGGTGTGATATGGGAGTTTCAGGCTGATGCAAAGTCCGATATTGAAGGTGTCATCATATTATGTATTGTTAAATTCTGAAATTCCAAAGATCTTTAAGAGTACATACATCCTAAAACTCTTTCATCTTGCAATAGAATTAACACATTTGACTTTTCTACACTTTACACAAGTATTCCCTAAAAGACAAATTTAAAGAGTTGGTCCTGCTTTGTTTCATAAAAAAAGAATGGCCAACGTAGATACAAGTATCTTGTCTTAGAGGGGATAAATCCTACTTTGTAAAAATCACTCTGATTCAAACAAAAATTCTCTGAAACTGACATTATCAAGATGCTTGATTTCTTGATTGACAACATATTTGTTAAGTTTGGAGAACGTGTTTTCAGACAAACAATTGTCATTCCCATGGGAACCAACTGTGTCCCTCTTCCTTCCGACTTGTTCTTTTATCCATATGAGGCTGACTTCATACAGAAACTTCTTAGGAAGAAAGAAAAGAAGTTAGCAGTATACTTTAACTTTACTTTCCGCTATATAGATGATGTCCTCACACTAAATAATTCAAAATTTGGTAACTATGTTGAACGCATATATCCCATCGAAATTCAGATAAAGATACAACAGATACAGATAAATCTGCCTCATATCTTGACTTACAACTAGAAATTGATAATGAGGGTCGGTTGAAAACAAAACTTAACGACAAAAGAGATGATTTCAGCTTCCCAATTGCGAAGTTTCCATTTCTATGTAGCAACATTGCAACAGCGCCTACAAACGGAGTATATATCTCCCAGTTGATACGATATTCCAGGGCTTATGTTTTCTATCATGATTTCCCTGATAGAGGATTGCTGCTCATAGGAAGCTATTAAACCAACAGTTCAAAGTGGTTAAGTAAATTCATCCCTACGTAAATTTTACGGACGCAATCACGAGTTGGTTGACCGTTATGGAATATCTGTTTCACAGATGATAGCAGATATGTTCCTTATGTCTTAACTACAATCCGTCTCCTTTTCCCAAATAAAACCTACCGAATTAGACTTATAACCGGGTTTGTACTAACAACATGATGGGTGCTACATGTAGAGCAGGATCTGCTTACCCTTTTGGAGCACCTGAGATCACCCCAGTTTTGGTGGGGTTCGTGTTGCTCAGTCTTTATTTTTCTGTGTTGTGTTTTGTGTACTATTGCTGGTCTTATGGTCTTTTTCTTTTATAGCCATGACGTTGTCTGTTTATTTTCGACTTGCGAGTTTGAATGTCCCTTTGGTATCTTTCCCTCTATTTTACAACTCCGGTTTTGGTGAGATTGGTATTTCTCAATCTTTAGTTTTCTGTATAGTGTTTGTAAACTGTTGTTTGTTTTTTTTGTTGTTGTCGTATTTCGTCTTTTTCATGGCGTTCCCAGTTCGTCTCCGACTTTTGACTTTGATGTGTCTTTAACATCTTATGCCTCTTGTAAGCATTTTATCGGGAACTTTTTTTTACCCCAAAATAGTACTCAAAATAAAACCTGTGTGTCTGATATGATAATACATTCATATTTAACAAAGTGTCGAAAATATTTACAATGTCTTTACTAAGAAGCCTTAAAGAATTGCCTTTCCCGTTAAAAATAAAGGCGAAATATATACTAACGGGATATTCAAACTAATAAGTCGACAACATACAAGGTCATTAAGTGCAAAAACAAGACGCTATTTCAACTGCATTGTAGGTCAACTTTTGCCGCATGACCATATACGCTTTTGGTTGAAATACAACCATCACATTGCTTGTAATAGGAATTGGTACCCACTTTCCTAGTTTGCATATAAAACACCACTGGTGCTCTATTTAAATTGCATTCCAAATAATTGCGTTCCTGTAACCTGTACAATGACTGAACGGCTATAGATTCCATTGAGTGCAGGGGGAAAGTTGGAGCACACGGAAATAGACAAAAAAAAAAAATGAAAATGTTTAATAGTTTTCACTATTTGCTTATTAAGAGTTGATTGACATATAAATTGCCGTTAAAGTAAAAATGATTAGCTAGAGTATATTTCAATTGTATAAAAGAGCTCTATTGAAAGAGGAACTCTTACATGAATCTCAACTGGTAAGAAAAGAATACAATCTGTGTCTCCCTAATCTTTTAACAAAATGTAGCAGTTATCAATGCTAAACTTTGGGAAACCGTTAACTAAAACTTTTATTGGCTTATTTCAAGTTAATCAAGCTGATGAGTTTAGCAGAGCAATCAATCAATTTATCTGATAAAGTAAGATTTATTCGGATACTTCAGTATTCTAGTACATTGTAATAATATATAACTCTAAATAATAAATCAAATATCTAAACAGTTAGAACAATCTCTACGAATCACAATTCTTCATTACATTTACATTCAACCGATCGCATATTACCCACAGTCTTTTCTCAAACGCATAATAAAAAGGCTTTAGATAAATGTTAACAACAATATGTTCTCACAATGATCTCCGGTACTAACTTGATCATAGTGATTGAAATACAAGTCAACATATTGGGAATCCACGTCATAATAAGTATCCTCCCCTAAATATCAAATGTATAAAAATCATTTATTGGATTTGATATTATTGACAGTTCTGAAACGTACAAAATAAATTTATAAACACAGATAGAGATGCCATTTCCATAGCCATATTTTTGTATAACAGAATGTGTGATCGTTTAATCATGTATTTACATGTAACAATTAGTTATTGATAACTGACAGCCAGTTTGTTTTCCATTCTTTGTGCTGCCTGATATATGTTTGGTTATTTATATTATGCCTTCCAAATGTCATTTCTTTTTTTTTATTTCTAATTGACGAATGGAAAGACAAACTCATGACGGTATTAAATACACAAGCCTTGTACAAATTTTATGGTTCTGATAATTAACACCATTGTAAAGGGAACAGGAGGGTGGGTTGAAATGTTTCTCAAATAATTGAAACAGTTGATCGTCCCGTCGACTTGAAAATTATATGGGAACAAAGTGTTAACCATGTGAATACAAATCTTCAAGAGAAGTTTACATGAATGTAAGTTAATGCAGGTGAGTGGAATTCAACTGACAGTCCAAAGAGAATAAATGTTACAAAACTTTGGTAAACAAAAATTAAGTAGCAGTAAATACAGATAACAGGATTGAAACATCAACGTAGTATAAATTCTGCAAGAACGGAAATTCTTTCTCAGTAATTAATCATTTACATTTTAATAAACATTTCAGGAAAAAAATTCTTATATTATATATGAATTGAAGTTATTTTGAAAACAATAACATCCTAGATATATTTATATATATATTGGTCATTAGTCATTACATCACTGTGGCTGTTAGTTTATTGTTGAGTATGGTTGAGACTTGGACGAGTATGGTCCAAACTCAAGTCGAAGTGGTTCAGACTCTATAAAATGGTTAAGATCTGGTCTAGAAAAGGTAAAGTACAAGATCAGACTGCTCATTATGGTTTAGACTAGATTCTAATATTTATCAAAGAAATAGTCAAATTCAGAACGGTAGAGTACAAATTCAGAACAGCCTAGTACAAATTCTTACCATTTTACACTTGCTTTGTAATGAATAAGAATGTCATTTGATGACGATCTGATAACTTATAGAGTTGCTGGTTGATAGCTAACGTGTATATATGTGTATTGCGCATATAAATACCGTTGATACCTTCTTCAGGTAAACGTGGCGATGGCAATGGTCTTCTTAGTGGTGGTGGCTGAGGCAAGGATCTTCTTAGTGGCACATTGCCTACATCTGAAAAAAAAAATTGTTAAAATACTAGAATAAACAGATACCACAACAGTTTTACCTAAGATATTTGAATATTGTTTACCAGTAATCACAAAGGCATGCACTTATATAAAGATATCAATGTACATAACCTTTTAGTGTGGTAACATTTAAAAAGCTTCGGACTATGAACATATTTCATATAGGTAAAAGGGTATCAATTGATATGATGCTTCAGAATTAGATATATAAACCACATAAGATGTTGTGTATATCGAATAAGTAATAGTAAAATTCAATAATAAGTTAATATTGATATTAAAAGATTTGAACAGCCCTTTTGTGAGGAGGTCTTTTAATCTCAATATTAACTTAATCATTGAACTTTACTGACTTACAAACCGTCAAAACATAAGAAAAGTACGCAAAAATTACTTACAGAAGCCTAATTCCCTGAATTGGACGAGTCTAAATATCTTCAACTTAAATGATAGTTAAACAATACTCAGGCTGATATATACAAATAACAGTTAATAATTGCATTGAAACGGACCGATTAAATTGCAGTACATCATTTATTTATTTATTTATTATAATCTTTTAGATTAAAATAACACCATAGGATAGTTTTATAAAATTAATGGAATTTATATTTTGAATTCTAACTTTTCAAAATAATGATTTTTATTTTATAAATGAGTAAATCAAATCCTATACAGACCTCATTTACAACTGACCAATGAATGTTCTGTACAAAAACTTCTTGTTATAAATATGTTTTGTTTTTAATGTCAGTAATCATGAAATAGATTCGTAAAGACCAGACCATATGAAAACAGTAAGTAAACTCTTCCAACAATTAATTATTTAAACAGCTTGTTTAACAACTTCTAATCGAACAGACCTAGATGCATAAGGTCCTTCACAATATTCAGGTAAAAGTTCATTTTGGTTTTGATTCTGTTATTTCCTTCACTACGTTACATGCAAATGCAAAATAGTTAGGCTGTTTGTTCAGTCCAATTAATTAATAAATCTTGTTTTTTTTTTTTTTTTTTAATAAAAACTTTGCCTGTAAACTTCAATGAATAAAATCGTATTAAATAGCCTAAATGTAACATCTTTAGCACCAAGTTATGTAGGTTTGGGTGGCTCGTACAAAACGTGTATAGATGAGCCCTTTTTGCAAGGTTGATCATCATTCTTAAATTGAAATACAATGTATTATATGAAAACAACCACTTTTATTTTAGTCGTCCGTCATTCCCTTTTCACGTCTAAATGAAGCATAAACACCATGAAAAAACTTTAACCTTTCTTAGTCTTATAATCGCCTGACATAATCATATATTATAAATCGTAATAAATCAGTAGATAAGAACAAGTAAAGAAATATTAAGAAAAAAACATTTTCAACGTTCAGTTATGCATTTGTTATCACAAGGATATGTAGTGAATTGCAAAAGTACCCTACCCCCCCAAAAAAAAAAAAACATAAAAGATGTTACACTGTTATTGAGTGGTTTAAATGGAAATTTTACATTATAGGATTTTACAAGATCTTGTCTTTGTGTACTATGTACATGGAATAATTTATGAAGTTGATTGATTGTTGTTTGCTTTACGTCCAATGACAAATATTTCATGCATGTTCATGACGAGAACACATAAATTTCACTAGTAAATAATATTTTTACCAAACACTTGTGCCTGTTTGGATATCTTTGACGGTAAAATTATTAAATTGACTCCGTACTTTTAGTCATGGGGTGGTTTTGAGCTTATTATTCTGTATAGGCATCTTTCTATTACAAAAGACTGTATTTTGACTTTTGATATATTGATTTGTCTGTGTCGTGGGTTGTTGTCAAATTAATGTATACCTTTATCTCCTTTTATTCATAACCAAAGGATTGACTTGGGTATAGAAATATTGACGTCTCTAGACTTCTCCGGTCCGACAGGATACCCTTGTTTAAAGGGTGCGTCCGTTTGTCTGTTCGGATGTATAAATATGCAGTTTCGTCCGGTCAAAATAGAAATGTCGTATATCCGATGCCTGGTGTAGTGAGAGTTTCACGCTAACTAAACGTTAAAGAACCATTTGAATAACTCTCTGAGGAGGAAATACGATCTACGCACAAGTCAAATGACTGAAATCTCTAAACAACAACAAAGGTCAGCTAAATCTTCAAATGAGTCGCATGACTGAAGTTAACACATTTTTGCGCCTTTTGCCAAAACAATTGTAGATGAAAAAACTTTAAATAACAAAACCACTCAGTAAGATAAATTGTTGCCAACATTTTTTATCCATTTTGCTTTTATGACAACTATACCAGATATAAAAAAATGACACTTGTCACCTAGACGAGACTGCCGTTGTTGTACGCTTCAATATATGAGTTATTGCCACTCAAAGAAGATTTTTCTGTTCTACACCCTCCTCCTAGTTTGGCTGGATAGGATACAATGTAACCCCTGATGTGGACTACGTTATTTAATGAGGAAAGAAATGCTAAAATTACGTTTAAAATATCAAATACGAATAAAAATCAAATGTATAAAACTGTTTGAGACAATTATCAACTGAAGACTAATGATTATACATCACTAAATGCAGCTGATTAATTGATTGCTCCCTTAATGTCCAGTGGCATATAATTATGTCGTGTATATTCACGACGAGATGTAAAACGGATCGACCTGAAGCAAATGATAACAATTTAAGAGTGACACTTTAATAAGATAGAGCGTTGACTAGAGGTTAAATGTAGCGGTTAAATGTATATCGTACTAGAACAAAGTTGAACCATGATCAAAATCGTAAGTTAAACTATAAGCTTCCCCTCCCCCCCTTTTCCCCTTTCACCTCTTTTTTCTCCACGGTAGACGAATGCCAAAAACAAAACGACTTGAATTTACAATCAATAACGGCCACTATAAGTAAATGAGATATGGACTTATTTTGTAAATAAATTCCTATTGCAGCCAACATTTCCCGGTTTCGGACAGGTTTGTATTTCCACTCAAATACCGTCTGATTATTGACCGGAGATATTAAATCAACCAAAAGCACTTTGATTCTCTGAAATTGTAAATTATGGTATTTCGCTGGCTGTTTTTTCCCGATCCTATTTTGGACCCCTGATTCTAAGGGCGTGTCTAATTAGTCATGCCCGATTAACTTTTAGTAAATTGAACCTCAACTTAAAGACCTACACCGGGTTAATAAGTTCGAGGTACAATAAGTAAACAAAAGAGATCCTTTATGAAATGAGATCGTCCCAGGTATCTTAGATAATTATTTTGCGTTGAATAACAATGAAAATTGCACGAACAGGTTTGTAAGGCATAAAAGTAATTACACATATTCAAATCTACATGACAACATAACACAATTAATAAAGGGTGACTTCATTGCGGTACCTTCCATGAATATTTACATCTGATCCGTTGAAATTGCTGATGGACATTATATCCCCGTTGGTATCATTAGTTATCAGAAGTTTTCAGCTGACATGAAATATGTTTGAAGCACTTTTTTCAGATAATATTATGTTCATAAGGACAAACCATGTTAGATATTTGTATGCTCATTTTTGACCGGACATAGTTGCCACAAGGGAGACATGAAGACAGATCTGCTTCTGACAGGGATAGGGTTAAGATATTTCAGATCAAAACTAATACTTTGTTCTTAACCTGTTAATCTCTGATACACATTATCAACGCACTCGTTACATGTATTCCATATGAGTGAAGACAGCTTAATTATAAAGTTTGAAAACAACACTTTATATATTTCATTCATCCGAAGCGCCTTATGGTCTTTACCTTCATCAGAAACGCAGAACCCCTAATATTTGAAAGCCAAGAATGTATTAGAACCGAACCAGTTGACCAGCTATATGACCAGAAAGGACATAATAATGATAGCCATATCTATCTACGGCCAACTTTGCCTGAGATAGTTGAAACAATAGTTTCTTAATACTTTTTAAATTTATAAACTGATAATTTAAGAAAGGTTTGTTAAAAATTATGTCAGAACCGACGTTCTGACTATTTATCTGATGGTACATCGGAGACTGATGATAGTTCACCAGCAGCGGTATCGACCGAGTGCAGTAACAAAATGGAAACAACACTCTATAAATGTCATGGTTTCGAAGCGTTTTTCTAGATTTCCCTAACGAGGAACGCTCAATGCCGAATATTTCAAAGCCAAGGATGTATCTGAACCGAAACATTTAAAGAGCTATATGAACAAAAAGGATCTACAAATCCATATAAGGTCAACTTTGCCGCAGGTAGTTGTAACATTAGTATTTTTAATTATGTGTTAATTTATAAGCGAACTATTTTCGAAAGTTTTGTAATAAATCAAGTCAGTACCGAAGAACTGATGATACCCTCGGGGAATGATAGTTAACCATCAGCAGTATCGACCCAGTGGTGTGAAAAATGAAAACAACACTTTATAAATTGTATGCGTCCGAAGTGCTGTTTGATTAATATTCATCAGGAACGGTCAAAATCAAATATTTGAAAGCCAGGGATGTGTAAGAACGAAACAGTTGAAGAGTTTTATGGCCAAAAAAAGACCTTAAAATAATAGCCATATCCATCTGAGGTGTACTTTGCCTAAGGGAGTTGGAACCTTAATTTCTTAATAATTTATGAATTTATAAACGGACAATTTTAGAAAGGATTGTTATAAATCATGTCAGTACCGAAGTACTGACTACTATACCCTTGCGGACTGATAGTCCATCAGCAGCGGTATCGACCCAGAGCAGTAAAATACCGCAAACAAATTGGCTCAAAATGACTTGACTTAACCCACCGTGTAGAACGCCACATGCGGGTGTCGGCTATGTGTGACATGGGGTTGCAATTTCGAAGCGAAGAAAAACTAACAAGGTAAGTTCAAGTATCAAAATTTTTTTTTTTTAGAAGTCTTAGTACCATATGTATTGCACGGAAGGAACCGAAACATAATCTATTTCCTGCAAGCAGAAGCAGTCGTTTTCAGTGCTCTGTTTTCTCAAACACCTCTCCTAGTTTTCCGTGTTGTAGATTTTGAGGCTTCATATGCAAATTTCTGGATAAAAACTACTTTTGACAACTACCCTCCGTATCATTTATATAGAATTGAATACCTCTCATGGAATTTTACCAAATACCAGCTTCTTAGTTAAAATTAATTGGTTTCAAAACTACTTTTCACCAAAATATAGAGTGTCGCTCGGGGTGTCAGATTTTGCGTCTCAAGGGGTAGAGGCTTGTAATAATAAAGAATACATTTGCATATTAATTGGTCTTCATATGATACTTTTTAATTCAAACACATCTACTATATTATGATAACACATTACAAAATGAGGGTACTTCATTTTGCCTGTTTTTTAGTCTTATAAGACATGAGCTTTTGATTTCATAAATAGTAAAAATGACTCAAAATATTTAGTTTTAAAGCTGGAAAATGATTTTCTTTCCTTTTCAGTCACTATTATGGTCAGAAAAAATCACGACTGTGGCTCAATAAACCGAAACATGGTGGAAAATCACAAAGCAGTCCTCAATATAAGATTTTCCCGAAGCCATTACCAGTCAAACTGCATCATAGTTCATCACCAGGTTCCTCTAAAAGCACTCGTGCACACCGCAAAATCCCTCACTCCAAAAGAATTACTCTCGCCAATGAAACACTAACCGGCATCTTTTCATCAAATGACAACACAGCTTCAAATAAACCTGAAGACGATGATACTACAATTCTTAATGATTTCAAAACAGCATCTGGCTGCTGATTTTCTATCTTTTATCCAAATGGTAAAGAAAATACATTTCCTTTAGACAATATTTCTCTTCTTCTTTTCCTGGAGACGATCAGATTAATGTCAAAAGAATAACATCGGAAATGTGGTATCGGGAAACAACAAAGAGGTTTTGGAAAACTGGCTACAGACTTTTCACGGTAAATTTTATATTTCATGGGTGGACCAAAAATATTGGACACTTAACAGAAAACTTGTCTGAGCGCGGAATGGCCGATCCCCAAGACGCAAGAATCAATTTTGCAGTTCTAAGCCAAAAGATATTATCAGACTTCATCGCCATTGACCTGGATATCCCAAAGACAACTTCTCCAGGCATTCGTTATCCTGTATTGAATATGTTACGTAACCAACAAAATGATGAGTTTATGTTATGTGCTGACGGAAAAAGGTAACAGCAGGGGTAGATGGCAAAGGTGAAGATGTAGATATGTTCGGTTTTGAAGATGGGATTACATTTAAGGAAAGAAAAACACTACTAGAAGACCAAATAAATATTTTGAATACAAGGCCAACAATTATTGGGTACAGACAAGTTTTGGAACTTTCTCTTTGTAAAAGGGTACATGAAGCACTTAAAGTTATAGGTATACGATTGAAAGACTGTAAAGAGCTCGCCATACGCCAGAAATTGGGTCTTCAAAAGTTTAAAGGAATGGCAGGTGACAATTGGCGTGAATTTAGATTTGTGTATTTGTGTATCAGATAGAGACCGATTTATAAGCAAATGTATTCTTTTTATTACAAGCCTCTAATCCTTGAGACGCAAAATCTGACACCCCGAGCGATACTTTATATTTTGATGAAAAATTAGTTTTGAAACCAATTATTTTTAACTAAGAAGCTGGTATTTGGTTAAATTCCATGAGAGGAATTCAATTGTATATAAATGATACGGAGGGTAGTTGTTAAAAGTAGTTTTTATCCAGAAATTTGCATATGAAGCCTCAAAATCTGCAACATGGAAAACTAGAGAGAGGTGTTTGAGAAACAAAGCACTGAAAACGACTGCTTCTGCTTGTAGGAATTAGATTATGTTTCGGTTCCTTCCGTGCAATACATTATATGGTACTAAGAATTCTAAAAAAAAACAATTTGATACTTGTACTTATCTTTATAGTTTTTCTTCGCTTCGAAATTGCCATACCGTGTCAAACATAGCCAACACCCCGCATGTGGCGTTCTACACGGTGTAACCATTACAAGAGAACGAATAATTGAAGATAATGAATTACTATTTACCAGTGTTGTCGTAGACCTTTTCATTGTACTCCTGATATTCATATTCTTCATAGGATTCCTAGGGAATATACAAAACTTTTTAAAAAGGACAATGACAATCAAAATCATGAAAAGTCAATACAGTTATTTCTTTCAGACATAATCTATAAGGTTTGCAAAGACAAAGAATAATAATAAATAATTATTAATAAAGTATACAGAATAAACATGATTAAAATTGCACCAGTTTGTTTATCATAAGAAATAAGACATCTAGGGTAACATTTTCTAAGAAATGTAATCCTTGAGCATAATAGCTATTAAAGTAACTTGAAGTTTGAAAATGGCAGCTTTTAGGCCTATTTTGTTCCAATGTTTAATGTTTAAATTTAACGTTAATATAAAATTGCAACTAATCGTTTAATTTTCAGATCAGGGATTTAATTGTTTATTTAAATAATGGTATGCAAATATAAGACCTGGAATTAGGGTTATTATGTTCACTGAAATCACCAATATATTGTATAGAAAATAGACGACTATAATTAATCAAAGCAAAACAAACTTGTGACAAAAGCTTGTTAATTAGTTTGTTTACTATTGTGTTTTATTGGAAAGCATCTTTTCAAATGCCTGACATTTACCATTACTTGAAGAAACAAAATGAGTAATATCACATATTTCCTGTAGTGTCCTTGTATTTGCATTGCTAATGTTGCCTAAACGAAAGAACTTATTAGGTCAGCGGACTGAAATTATTTTCATATATAGTTGAATGGGAGGACAATAACAGCCCTCGTTCGGTTTAGAGAGTCATGTACATCTTGCGAGACTTAAATTGATCTGAAACTTTATTACTATATTCATTACAATTGAATAATTAAATGACAGTTGCGGTGATACCTCGGTGCGATATGGGAGTTTCGGGCTGATACAAAGTCCGAAATGGAAAGTGTCATCCCATAATTTGTAATTAGATTGCTTGTAGGTTTCATTTCCGGTTTTAGCGCGATTCGTGTTACCCAGTCTTTAGTTTTTTATGTAGTGTTTTGTAAACTGTTGCTTTTCTTTTCGTCCCTTTTCATTTTATTGCAATGGCGTTGCCAGTATGTCTCCTACTTTCTTCCTTTAAATGTCCCTATGGCAATCATGTGTTTACATATTCATGGCAGATTGTCTACTCCAAAATAGTACTCAGAATAAAATCTTTGTGAGATTTCTTATTGAATGTCGGAATAATTTTTAATTGAAAGCTTATCCATATAGGTTTAAAAATTCCAGAAAGTTAAATTCAAATTTAACAAAGTCAGTTAAAATATATTCAATGTATTTACTTAGGAGCCTTGAAAACTGCTTTTCCATATCAGTGCAGAAATAAGACAATTTTCTCAACTGCATTGTAGGTTAACTTTGCCGAATGAACATGTTCTTTATTTGGTTGTAATGCAACGATGGATTTGTAGAAATCGGTACTGCGATCCATTTTTTCTAGATTGTTTATTATTCATGAAATGAATATGGAACACCACTAGTACCCTATGGAAATTGCATTACAAATAATTGCGTCCCTGTAACCTGTTAAGGGACTGAATGGCTATGGAATGAGTACAAGAGAATTATTGGAGTACACGGAAATATATGATAAAAGGGACATTAAAAAAATGTTTAATAGTTTTTATCATTTGCTCATTCACAACGTTTGGCATATGAATTGCCGTGAAAGTAAAAAACATAATAAGTTAACCCTTTTTCAATTATGTTTCGACGATTATATAAGAAGCAAAACTTGTACATGTATCACAACTGGTAAGAACACAATATGTGTCTTTTTGAATGATCTTTTCACATGCAAAATGTAGGATTTATCAACAAATTAAAAATTCGAGTAACCGTTATTTTTAATTTTCTTGGCTTATTTCATGTAAATTAAGCGAATAAATCAATAATGATAAATTAAAATCTATTCTGATAATTCATTAATTACTATACTAGTTCATTGTACTATGATATAACTGTAATCAATAAATCAAATAGTCAAACTGCTAAAACAATCAGTACGAATCACTATTCTTCCTTGCGTTTACAATCAGCCGATCGCAAATTACCTTCAGCCTTTGTTCAAATGCATGATAAGAAGGCTTCAGATAAATGTCAACAAAATAGTGGTTTCAATATGATCTCCGGTACTTACTTTGTGTTTTTAAATATAACAATGCAATGAGTTATCGGTAAAAGAAATTCAATTTCTGTATTACTTACATATTGTTCTTCCTGTTTGTCATTGAAGTAAGTATTGTCATCATAGGGATTTTCCGCTGAATATACAAAATGTATAATACTCAATATCATTTATTTGAATTTGATATTATTGACAGGACTGAAACAAATAAATATATGTAAAAAACACAGAAAAGATGCCATTTTCGTAGCCTCATGTCAAGGGATGTTTTGTAAGCTTTTGTGATCGTTTATTCTGGGTTTGTTTTACATGTTACAATTATCTATTGTTAACTGACAGATATTTTCAATATTTTATTCAGCCTAATATAATTTTGATTATTTAAATTATTCCTTCCAAATGTTGTTTCTATTTGTTTGATTTCTAATTGAAGAAAAGAAAGACTCAATCAGGACGGTATTTAATACGCAAGCTATGTACTATTTTCGACCGACAGACAAACAAAATCGAAAGAACTGTTTCATGTATTATTTTCTCAGTTTTAATCAATATATTTTCATTTTCTGATCAAATTTCATTCAAAAGGGAGGAAAACAACAGTTCGATAGCTAAAACAATCAGTATCTGTTGATAGGGACAGCTTAAAATGAAACACAATGTCAAAAATATACAGACCATTAGCATATATTTTGTAATTTGATGATTGAATAGCACTGTACTGAAAACACTAAAGTTTATCTTCTCCCTCATGTATAGATGCCCTAAGCCGTATTTGGCACAACGGTTTTAGAAAATTTGGGTTGGTATGTTCTTCAACTGCGCGTTTGTTTTGGTTTTCCATCGTTTGGGTCGAGCGTCACTGATGAGTCTGTAGACGAACGCGCGTCTGTAGTAATAGATTAAAAGCTTGATATCGTTAAACTTTTTGCTCATCCCACTGAAAAGACAAATTGATTTCATGATTCTGCTAGAAATCAAGGTAACCAAAGATCCTGTTTTATTACTACACACTCAAGTCTGTGCGCTGTTATAAGGTATAAAGATGAAAGGTAAAAATAAAAAAATACCAAACTCAAGGAAAATTCAAAACAAATGGAAAGTCCCTTATCTAATGACAATTCAAAAGCTCAAACACATCAATCGAACGGAAAACAATTGTCATATTCCTGACGTGGTACAGGCATTTCCTAGTGTAGAAAATAGTGGAATAAACCTGGTTTTATAGCTAGTTAAACCTCTCACTTAAAATCGTCACGTTTGTCATAGATTCTGGTACTGAAATGTCAAATTCGAGGTATAAGTCTAAAAATGAGGCGGAGGAAGCCGTGTCTGTTGTGTCTTTAATTTCTAGTTCTGGAAGATATATCAATGGAACCCAATCAGAAAAGCTTGGATTGTTAATGGGAAGAACATCATCAATATATCTGATTGTGAAATTAAATGATCAGCTTTTTTTTCTTTCTTTTTTTTTGACAAGTGTCTGAAGGAACTCAGACTCATATAAAAATAAGAGGAGGTCGACAAGGAGAGCCGCACAGTTCATTCCCATAGGAATGCCGACAATTTGTTGAAAAGTCTACCTCCAAGTTCAACAAATATGTTGTCAATAAAAACTCCAGCATACTGATCACTTGTTCCTATGTGTAGCATGTTTTACCTTTTATTCACTATTAACAAAATATGTCGTATGGCATCCCAAAGTAATAAATTTATAGCGTATGATACATTTGTATACTGAAAAGATTGTGGATTGTTTCTTTTAGACGACTTTTCAATTTCACATTGGGAATGGTGGTATACAGGGTTGAAAAATCACACGTTTTGATAGAATAAATTTCAGAGAAAGATCGAGATTTAAAATTATCCAGAAGTTCTTTAGAGTTTTTAGAATCCACATATGGTTAATACCACTACGCGAGTAAACAGTTTCACAGTATTTCTGAAGACCCTCTTTCACTGCAGACAGAATTTTGTCAATCTAATGAACAATTCCTTTGTAGAACATGCAGATGAGCCGGCAATGTACCGTTGTTTGTACGGAATTTTGTGAAGCTTGGGTATCCAATAGAAACAAGGTAAGTCATCAGATTTACTGTTCAATGTAATGTTCATTGAAGCCATGAATGACTTATGATTCGCCAAAATCTCATCTTTGTCAAATGATATGTTTTTGTATGTTGGATTATCTGAGTGCTCATTTATTCCTAATTCTTTTACAAGATATTCGTAGTAGTACGATTTACACACAAAGACAATAATACTTGAAGCTTTGTCCGCAGGAAGAACAACATATTTATCGTGTAGGGATGATAGACAGTTCACAGCTTCTTTGTCTCTAAAACGGACTTTGGTCAATTATTCACACAGCGTTTCAACTTTTGTTTCGACGTTTTATTAGAGACCTGATTGTTTGGCCCCATTCTGACAAAGTGTCCAGTTCAACTTCTTCTCGTTTAGCCCATGCTGGCGTAGTTCTCAATGGAATCCATAATTATTTTGAAGTTATGGTTCCAATTGCTGTGTTGGGGTTCTCTGAACTTAGGACCATGAGATATCACCTTTCGGAGATGTTAATGTTGAATTATGTTTAGATCCCCAGTAATAGAATTATGTTTAGATCCCCAGTAATAGAATTATGTTTAGATCCCCAGTAATAGAATTATGTTTAGATCCCCAGTAATGTTTAGATCCCCAGTAATAGAATTATGTTTAGATCCCATGGCCAGAGGGACTGTATATAAGGCTAGTGGGAACAGTCACATGTCAGAGTTTTATTTAGGTATTCTTCTAAATCAAGGTCCTGCAATGCTTGCGAACATTTTACGGACAAAATCAATTTATCAAAGCATCTCTATTTATATAATGCATATGATATTGATATACACAACACAATAGTTCACATAACAATTTTAAAAAGTTTACGAATTATCTTGAGATAGAAAACTATCGATACTAGAAGGTCTGCTTTATATCTTGTATTTCCTCGATATTGACATATATGGACGACTTCAAACTAAAACTGTTTTCCTACCGAAGTTTGGTGGTTCTCTCCAGGCACTCCGGCTTCCTCCACCAATAAAAACTAACCGCCACGAAATAGCACAATAGTGTTGAAAGTGGCGTTAAACACCAATCAATCAATCAATCAATCAAACTAAAATCTGTGATAATGAGATGATATCATCTTCCTAATTGTAAACTTCCGATTTCTCAGCAATAGCATACCCTCTGCCCAATCGTATGGCGTTTACATATATAAATTGATCAGTTACGCTCGTGCATGTTCACACTTTACGGACTTCATTAGCAGGGATGTGCTCCTTACACAAAAACTGTTCGTGCGATTTCTTCGTTTTTGTTTGACTGTAGTCTGATATTTAGTAAAACAAATCACAATTCTGACAGATCGAGTAAAACAGAAAATTCGATGTCAAATTCTGATCATTTTATACTTAGTTTTTATACTGCACAAGAACGTCATTTTATAACGATCTGATGCCTTTAAAAGTTTCTAGGTGATAACTTCGTACGAGTGTATGTTTGTGTATTAATAAAGGTGTTGTGCTATACGCAAATAAATACCATTAATATCTTCTGCAGATAAACGTGGAGGTGGCATGGGTCTCTTTAGTGGCAGTGGCGGTGGCAAGGATCTTCTTAGTGGTACATCTGAAAAATAGAAATTTTAAACTACTAGAATAAACCACAGTAGCATTACATCAGAATCTTGAATATTGTTTACAAGTAATAACAAAAAGCATGCACTTATATAAAGATATTCATAATATAACTGTTACAAATACGGTGCGAACACAACGCGGGAATGTATTTAATTGTAATGGGTATGGATTATTTCCCTTTTCATTACTAAATTATTTCAGGCTGTTAATGCATTTGTTAGATTTTATTTCATTTAAATTTGCTTTATTCTATCAAGTATTCATATATGGAGCAAGGCTGACATCTAAGTTCCTATATTTATATGACGTTTGCTATAATTGTGCAATGTTATCCATTTTGTTTACCATTTTGAAAGAACTTATCTAAATGAAATCCTAATAATTGAAAATAAGTTAATAGAATGAAAGCTTGTTTGAAATTGATAAGAATTAGAAGTGTTAAAATGAAAAAAAAAAAAAAAGAGTTAGAAGTGTGAAGTGCAATGCACATTGGCCTATATGCAAGCATCGTGGTGACATGATGACTAAGCTGACTTCGATAGATGGATACGATTCGAGGTTGGATTTTGCCTGAAAGTTGTTTTTGGTGTGTTTAATGTATGATTTAAATATGTCTTTTATTAAGGTGTCATTAAATTGTTAATTGTTTCACTGCCTTGAGTATCATATAAAGAGCCTTGTAAATAAACTCATCATATATACCAGAATTGAAATTTTGTATTTGCGCCAGACGCGCGTTTATATACCCTATACACTGTAGCCCAGAATCACTCCCTTGACAGTATTTTAGGCATTGTAACGTAAAGACTTAGTGACGTTTTACTTGTATACCCGGGCATTCTAGATCGAATACAATTTATAATACGTAGAACGTTTTCTTCATTTCTTCACGTTTCCCGACATTTTGGTGCCGTGCAAATGAATTCTAATCAGCCGAAATCAATCAAGTGTTGCGACAAGACATTCTAAAATATATGATTTGAAAAACGGACCGGAAGTAGACAGAATAGAAGTTTAGCAATATTCGAAAGTGTAAAACATACAGAGTTAAGACAATACGATTACAATTATAAAAATCAATAGTCTACTTTATCCTATGAAACATTGTATTATGAAGCATCACCTTTATTCCAACTACATGCATTGAAAATAAACAACAGCCATAACTGTCAACGTTTAGCAATCAAACACACCGCCTACAAACATTAACTTTGCTCAAAGTCAAAGAAAATATTCTTGAATGGCGATCTTTATAGGACTCCTTTGAATCTTCAGTACATATAATTCCAATTTTAACAGACATTCCGAAATTCAAGTATCTAAAATCACAACTTAAAGGTGAAGCATCATATACCATTGATGGTTTCGAATTGACAAACGCAAATTATATGGAGGCAGTAAAAGTATTAGAAGAAAGACAGGGACAATCGAGTGAAATGATTACAGGCACACATGCAAGCAATTCTAGACATTACGCCCCAAATAATGATTTAGCGAGTGTTACATGTTTTAAGATCGTATAGAGACATCCATACCCAGATTAGAAGCTTTAGTACTAGACAGTACTGGCCCCAATAATTTTGAGCAAGCTTTCGAACATCCAGCACGGGAACATGGATCACATACTTGGATGTTATCAGATTAACACAAAGTTGTTCTTATGAGATAAATATAATTGAAGCAGACCAGGATTATGGTATCCAACAGTCATTCTACCACGCCTACATATACGTTTCTCGTAGAAACAAAATTTTACGGAAACGAGTTGATTATGTAAAAAAATAACCAACGAGTTTTGACCACAAGACCAGGTATATTCTGTCAGTAAATTCACGCACAGATGAACTGTACACGAGTTAAAGATACAAAATAACGAATGAATATTGTAATACGCATCAATCTTTGCTTCAATTGTCTTGGTAGGCATCGTGTTAACAAATGTAACACTAGAAATGTATTCCGTCATTGCAAAAAAAAACCTATCGTAGTAGCTTATGTAATGAATCAATGGTCGGTAAATGAAATACACATGTCCAAAGTCGACCTTTCGTAATGAAGCGGAGAACTTAAACAAGTACATTCTACCAAATCATCACTATCCGTAAATATCATCATTGTAAATGATCATCTATCTTTAACAAATATTTCAAGAACAAATTACTGACTGTCTAATTCCCATATATTTTATATACATGTTTGTCATAACTCATTTCATCACTCAATGTCAGTTTATTGGTTCAGAATTGGTCAAGTATGATTCAATCTTAAGTCGAGTGTGGTTCAGACCCTATGAAATGGTTAAGAATTGGTCTACTAAAAGTCAAGTACTTGTTCAGACTGTTAGGTATCGTTTAGACTACAGTCGAGTAATATTGAGTAAGAACCAGTCCAATTCAGAATGGTCGATTGAAATTCAGTCCAATTCAGATGGGTTAAGAAAAATCAGAACAGTTGATTACAAACACTGCCTAGTTCAGATTTGGTTATTAGTGAGTACCAATGTAATTTCGAGATGATCTGGTAGTTTTTAAATTTGCTGGTTGATAGCTTACGTAAGTGTGTGTTTGTGTATAAGTTCAAATGATGTGTTACACTCATTTAAATACCGTATTCTGTAGGTGAAAGTGGTGGTGACAATGGCAAGGATCTTCTTAGTGCCACTTTGTCTGCGACTGAAACAAATAGAAATTGTTAAAATACTGGAATAAACAGATTCCTGTTATTACATCAGAATCTTTCTTTTTTTATAATGAATTTCTTTTATTTGCACATGAACATTATAGTAAGTTATACACATGTTATGCATAATACAATATATAGGCAGCAGGCAGAAGATATACAACATATTAAATAGACACAGCTAAAATAGTTTGATACATTGCAGAATATGATTGCAAGACAAGGGTTACTTTGATAGAGAATACATATTTGTAGTTTATACAACATATTGTGTTGTTGCTTATCTTTGCTTTTATGACAATAAAGGAGTCCAGAGATTCCAGCAGTTCTCTGTCCTACTGAGTCTTTTATTTTCATAAAAAAATTCTATTAATAAGTTTTCTTTTTTTTTTTTTTTTTAGTGCTATCATATTGGTTTGTTCCAATGATAGTTTGCTTCTATTAATATAGAATTTTGTGTACAGAATTATTAAGTTTCTTATGTCATTTTTATCGGTTTTCGTTAGAATACCAAATAAAACCAAATCTATATTTAAAGTTAGTTCTATTTCTATCTTCTCAAATATCCAGGATTAAGGTCTTTCCATAATCTTGATATATACGGACAATTCCAGAATATATGTTCTATTGTTTCGGCCCCTCACAAGCCCAAAACTGCACTTATTTGTATTTTTCACTTTTATTTGAAAAGAAGTTCATTCGTGCATAAAGGTCGATGTATTATTATGTATTGAAACCACTGCAGTTTTGAATTCTTGGTAATACAAAAGGGCAATATATGGATATTTTTCCTATTGTAGTTTGCACTGGGAATTATAGACCATTGTTACTCACATTTCTGTTTACGGTTTGACATTTTACTATTTAAAATATTATACATATCTTTTGAACCACTCAGGGATTAAAAATATTTTTATAACTGAGGGCAAAACTGCGCCGTTTTCTCCCACTAAGTCATTGGGACATATATATAATATTCTTTTAAATACTTTTTATTGCATGAATTAAGCCTTGATATGTAAAGAAATTAGTTTTTATATTGTATACATTTTAAAGTTATCAGAAATTATGTAATTTCCACATTCATCTAACAAGTCATTAATCTGCCAAACCCTTTTTAGTCTAATCTTTATATTAGACTGATTGATTACCAATCTTTATTTCATCATTCCATATATTGTATGTGGTAATTTTAGATTGATCTTGTATATTTTATAGATCATTCCAAGCATCAAACACTGCTTTCCAAAGTTGATTTTTCAGCTTTTTATAAGGGTCAATTAATTGTATTTCCAAACAATTCAATTTTTTGAAAAGTGGAATAGTTTCACAAGTTTTGAATTATTTCTATAAACTCTTCTTATCCAGGTTAAATTTAAACCTTTTATGTAGTTTTCAATATTTATCATTTTAGACACCCTGAACAGTGTGGTTTGGATAAAGTGTCTCTTTTGAACTTTATCTGGTTGGTTATCCCAGATAAAGGAACATATTTTATCAGTAAAATGTTTAAGCTTTGTACTATTTGGACTAGGTATGGATAGGAATAAATGGTTTAATGTTGATATTATAAGTGTTTTATCACTGTTATTTTTCCAATTGGGAGAGTATTTGGTTTGTCTAAGTTTTTTATAGCATTTTCGATTTCTTTCATCCTGGGGTTATAGTTTAAATTTTCAATTTCATTAAGATCCACGGATAAATTTATCCCAAGAAGTGTAAATCTGCTGGAACCCACCTCCAATTCCCACTTAGCACACATAGTTTCTTGGCTAAACCTTTTCTTTCAATCCAAACAACCTTGATCTTTTCTAATTTTATATTAAGGCCTGATAAATCTGCATACTGTAAATTCAGAAATTATTGCGTGCGTTTATTACTGCGATTTTCGAAAAATTAGAAAAATTGCGAGATTAATTATTACGATTTCAAGAAAACTTAATAGAAATATATGTATAAGATATCATAATGCGAGTTCTTATTATTGAGATACTCATACAATCGCATTGTTCGCATTAATAAAAACCTCGCAATAATTTCTGAATTTGCAGTATTTATCAAGAATACGGAGACATGCATCCAAAGATTCTGGTGATCCATCAAGTATAAGAGAAGTATCATCTGCATTCTCTGAGTCATCTATAGTGATTCCTTTAAGGTAGCACAATACAAAGATTTTTATACCTCCAATTCCCCTCTTTTAAACTGCTGTAACTTTCTTAATAATGCATGGATATTTATAAAAGTGGTATGTATGGATAGCTAAGAGATTTATCTTTCAAATGAATGCAGTGTCAGTATTATGCAACCATTATGTAATCAATTATATTGCTATTAGTGTAGAAATCTCAGTCTGTGTACTTAAATGAATTTAGCTTTGTCATCTTGATTGTAATTTAAAAAGTTCTTATCAAATCTTATTCTACACAGCATGAGCTCCAAAACCATGTCTCAGATTTTTCCTATGATGTTCTATTCTCTCTCAGACCTCTAATTAGTGTAAACACTTTAACATCAATATAGTACACAATGATTAGTTGGGTGTAAAATCTGTTCTATACATTCCATTAGAAATCTGAGACACGGTTTTGCAGATAATAGGCTTAGGAACAACATATACCAAAACCAAGCCTCTAGGGGTACCAATGAAGGAGCTAATTTCGATCAAAGGTGGAAATTCCATGTAAAATGATATAGTGGAAAAAAACAAAAATACTAGTTTTCCTCTGTGTAACCTCAATTTTCTGAGACAAATGAACCATAGAAACAGCATAGGATTGACCTTTAATCATAAAACAACAATAATGTGACCAGAAAGAACGAATCAATTTACACAAACTATAAATAAAGCTTAAAATGCACACCCTGTATACAAAAATCCTGGAATTGGCGGGAGAAGTTACATCACTTTAACCCAGCTTGGGGTTAACAGCTTACAGATAAGGTCACAACTCCTCCCCCACTGACTAGACATGAACCATTAATTATAACAGGATAACAACAGAAACCTGAGATTGCTGATTAAATACATTCCTCTTCTTTATCAAGGATTATAGTCTTTCAAAATATTAACTGTATCAGAATATATTCCTTCACAAAAAAACAACTTGTTTCAAATGGTAGTTAACGAAAAGTAAAATTATTGATGCAATCCTCCCCATATCAAATGGAATCTTCCATTAAAGTGGAACAAAAAAAATTTCCTTGATATTTTAATATTTCATCCAAATTCCATTTCAACTTTAAAGACAATTGACAAATTAAACATGCCAAAAGTACAAAACAGAAGACACAGGCATCATCTAAATGAAGAAGATGAAAAAAGAACTTTTGTACAAGCAGTGGATGATTGTGGGTTACTGATAACAGGTCAAACCATTGTCCAATTATCTCAAAGATAAACAATTACAAAGACCGCCCACATGTTTTATCTACTCTTGGTCAGCCATGTGTGTTTGTTTACCAAACTAATTAGCATCAATAGTCATTAACAGTAAAGAAATTATGATTTATTATTTCTTCTATAGTTCAAGTATGTAAATAAGTATTAAAAATGCCAAAATTGAAATTTTGATATAAAATGTATCTTTTGTATTGTGCTACCTTAATTTGGTAATTATTTCGTATAAGTATACCAAGTATCTCTGCACTCAGTAAAGATATATATGGTGAAAAGGCTATTCCTTGTCGACAACCTCTCTGAATCTCAAAACAAATTTGAGTTACTGTAGATTGAATTTTAGTATAAAAAGTAATGATCCAATGTATAATAGCTGGTCCAAAATTGAAAAATGCGCTTTTAATAAAACTCCAAGAAATTGAGTCAAACGCCTTTTCAAAATCAATAAGGAGGAGAATACCAGGTATATTATTTTCTTCTGTAAACAATTAAATAAACTAATCTAGTATTTTCACCAATATATTTTCCAGGAATGAACCCTGTTTGATCGTTGTTTATTAAATATATATATGGCCTTCCAAATACCGTTTCGATTCCTTACATCACTGAAGAGACATTAATTGTCGAAATCCGGATATGGTGTACCAATTTTGCACCTTATGTTTGCGGTATACCATCTTTTCCTCAAGTTTATTGTTTGCTGTTTGGTATTAAATTTATAATTAAGATCCATTTTGTTACATCTGGTGATCCGTTTTTTTGGCAATCGCCATGGCAGTCAGCAGGGTTTAAGAACATCTGTTGTTCGACCTCCTAGTCAAATGCGTTTTGTTAAAATATACTTCTTCACTTTTTGGTCTTTTGGTAAATGTTGTTTGTGCTGTATTTAGACCCTCTACAAAGAAATTTGTTTTGCATGCACACGTATAAAATTGCGGTTTTTATCTAACGCAATCATAGGTTTGAACGTTCTTTTCAATTTAGACTTGTTTATATTTTTTAGTTTGGGCTTCTACTATATTTGCCTTCAGGTTTATATAATTCGTTCATCCTATTTCGACTTTTCAAAATTCAAGAGTCAATCCTAAATTGAGGTAAATTATATGGCATTCAAAATATCGTTTCGATTCCTAACATCACTGAAGAGACATTAATTGTCGAAATCCGGATATGGTGTACCAATTTTGCACCTTATGTTTGCGGTATACCATCTTTCCCGCAAGTTTATTGTTTTTCTGTTTGGTATTAAATTAATAATTAAGATCCATTTTGTTACATTTGGTGATCCATTTGGCAATCACCATGGCAGTCATCAGGGTGTAAAAATCTGTTGTTCGACCTGCTAGTCAAATGCGTTTTGTTAAAATTTACTTTTCACTTGTTTGGTCTTTTGGAACATAGATAAATAAAATCGTATAATATAAGCATAATGAGGATGTTAAATTTGACGTATGCCTTTTGTGCTTCTTCGTTACATTTGTTTGTTTTATAGTGATTAAGATGATAACACAATGTTGACTGCTGTAACCCTATTTTGACATTTTACCTATTGTGTCTGTTTGTTTTGATTATGACTTATATCTAGAAATTGACTATGAGGGTCAGTTGAAAACAAAATTTTACGACAAAAGAGATGATTTCGGCTTCCTAATTGTGGATTTTCATTTTAAACCAAGAGTTCCAAATGGTGAAGTTGAATTCATCACTTCGTAAATTTTACGGACGCCATCACGAGTTGGTTGACCGTTATGGAATATCCGTTTCACAGATGATATCGGATATGTTCCTTATGTCGTAACTACAATCCCGTTCCCTTTTCACGAATGTGACCTACCGAATTAGACTATTTACCCCTATTTGTGACATTTTACCTATTGTTTTGTTTGTTTTGTTCACACATCGTTGTCAATATAATGGAATTTGATGCGACTGTCATACAAGTGAGAGGTTTAGCTAGCTTTAAAACCAGGTTCAATCCACCATTTTCTACATAAGAAAATGACAAATCAGGAATATGACAGTTGTTATCCATTCGTTTGATGTGTTTGAACTTTTGATTTTGCCATTTAATTGGGGACTTTCCTTTTGAATTTTCCTCGAGTTCAGTATTTTGTGATTTTACTTTTGGAAAATGTTGTTGTGCTGTATTTAGACCCATCTACCAAGAAATTTTTTTGCATGCACACGTATAAAGATTACGGTTTTATCAAACGCAATCATAGGTTTAAACGTTGTTTTCAATTTAGACTTGTACATGTATATATATATATATTCAATATGTGGGACAGACAGGACGAGCATATTACAAAAGAAATCAAGGGCACCTTTACCTAAAAATTCACAAGTTTAATATACCAACATTTAGATAAGCATAATCACAATCTTAAATTTATAAAATTCCATTCACTTGAAACCGTTCAGAAAAACCAAGACAATCACACAAACAATTTGAAAAATCCGTGAACTTCGCGAACTATTTTGGATGAAAAGACTTTAAACTGCTTATCCTCTCGGTCTCAATGACAAAATATTACGACAGGGAACATATCTAAAACTTCTATCGATGTCATGAATATTGTCGATAAACGGCTAAGAAATAATATGTCTCATGATAAACATAAAAACCGTAATCTACGTATTAAACATCGTATAAATTATACACTTGCTGATCTGTTATCTATAATAAAAAATAATGGTAGACATCAATTACTATGCAAACTTGGTCATATACCAATAAGTAAACTATATGATATTTTTCTGGAGTGTGATAAAATTTCATTTTTCAGCCCTTTGTATGAATACACCCGTATTATTACAGCCTTTTGTCATCACAGGCTGTTTCCTAATATCGATACACCTGAAAATAATAAACGGAATTTTTGAATTAAAATATATAAATAAAGGCATTGATTCTATTAACTTATCTAGTATATTCAATGACTCTACCATCCATAGCCAAATACCTCCATATTTTGATCATACAGAACCACCTATTATTTTGTATTCGTACAAAAACCAGCAGAAGTTTGATTTTTAATTATACGTCAGTAACATCAGACGTCAATATAAAAATAATGCTCCTTCCACTTGAGACTGTGAAACATCTAGTTTAAGATATGTTCCTTATGATCATGTCATTACAGGAGATATCAACATAGTTGAAGACACTTTTCTTAAGAAAGGACCTTAATATCGTCCTCCATCTATTATAGATTGGAAACAGTGTCGTCAGGTCATTGGGGATAAACGTGAAAAATCTTATAAAAATCTCTAGACATTTATTTGAATAAAATTATGAATACTGTTGATATTCGTATATCTCATTTTGAAAACAATTCAGAAATTAATAATAGGGTCCATTATACCCATTTCTAGAATAAAATAAACTCCAAGTACTCGTAAAGCGGTTTGTGTTCGTACCGGCAAACAAAGCAGCCAGTAATGTAGTGGTGGTGTCACACATATACTACACGGAAGTTCTCCAAAACGAAATGATCAATTCTTCTACATTCAGGTCCGTACGCTCCACAGAGAGTCAAGCTTAAAGTTCTACTACTAAACTGTCAGTGCTTTTAACTACCTCCTTACTACTATCAAAGAACTTGTTATTAACTTTTGTAATAAAGTTTATGAAAATAATGGTATTAATTATTTTGGAGTGTTAAAAATTCTTTAGAGGTTTTGGATAAAATACGTGCTTTTGATGATCCTTTTATTTCTGTTGACAGTTATGATTTTTGTACTCTATACTTCACTTCCACACAATCTTATCAAGAAAAAGTTTTCATATTTAATTAAATGGTCTTCTGAAAAATCTCATTGCAAATTTGTTTGCTGTAACTCGTTTAAAGCCTTTTTCTGTAACGAAAAGGAAAGTATGCTAGATACACTTACTGGAAATGTAAAGATATGATTGAAGCTTTAAATTTTCTCCTGGATAACATATATGTACGTTTCGGCGATAAAGTGTATCGACAGATAGTAGGTATTTCTATGGGCACTAATTGCGCTCCTTTAATAACAGATTTATTCCTATATTGCTATGAATCACAGTTTATGGCCAAAATCAGTAAATACACGTCATTGTTACATTTAGTTGACACATTCAACAATACCTACCGTTATCTTGATGATACTTTTCGTTGAATAACCCAGGATTCTCTAAATATACTACCGAAATTTACCCAAAGAAACTTACTTTAATTAAGTCTAACATAAACAGCAGTAGTTGTCCTTTTCTAGATTAACACATTTCAATTTCTAAAGGAAACTCCATACAAAATTTTACGACAAAAGAGACGATTTTTCATTCCCTATTGCTAATTTTCCTTTTCAGACGGCGATGTTCTTTGGGCTCCATCATACGGTGTTTATATATCCCAACTCGTTCGTTATGCCCGTGTGTGTAGTGATGTCATAGATTTTAACGAACGTAATCAATGTATCACTGGTAAATTATTAAGTCAGGGATTTCGTTACCATAAATTACTTAAAACATTTATTAAATTATTTCATAGATACAAAGATTTGATTAGTAAATTTGGCTGTACCTGTAGAAAACTTATCAAAATGACATTTCACATCCTAAATTTTACGGTAATATTGTACTAAAAGCGCGGAAATCACTATGTGGTCCTTGTAAACTTATCGAACCTTAAAAAACTAATTAGTAAAGGTTATCTTCTTAATGTTGTAATAAGATCTTTGAATATTGTGTTTATTGGCACTAATTTCGATTTTGTCATCAACAAATTAAAATATAACTAAATTTGTATTCTTTTCGAATGTTTTTGGGATGTATGTATACACATCCACGTTTATTTTCTATTTAGAAATTGCTTTATCTATACATAACATCTTACATATCTTTCCTACTGCCTGTCGTTACTTTTATATTGACATTGCACAAGTCATGTCTTCTTTGACTGTCCATGGCGTTAAAACACTAAATCCCTGTCTGGGATGTGTTTTAATTGATTTTAGTCTCTGATGCATGATTTGTCATCATTAATTGTTTTGGCTTTTAACTAGCTTTCAGTAACTGCGAGTACTCTCAAATCGTACTTTCGTGTTAATTTGACCTGTTGACACAATTTGTAATGCATTTCTGTTATTCAATGTTTACTTATTTTGTTTTATATCTCGTCTTACTATTATTAATTGTACCACCTTTGATAAGTATTTAGTATGACGAAAAATTTTCACTTCTGTTCTAGAGTTTGTCTCTAGTGCTGTCTGGAGGCAGTAGAACGTTTCCCGTACTTGAGTTGTATGCTCTTATAATATTTACAGTTATGGTGTGCTTGTTCATGTGAGAATTTCTCATATTAATACACCGTCAAAATTTCATGTTTGGTTAAATTTCTTCAAAATACTGGTCTGGTCATCTGTTTTGTATATTGCCCTTTCATACTTTTTAAACTGCTAGGTTTTCTTACATTTATTTCAATGTGCTCCGTGCTGTCTATCATTTGTTGTTTAGTTTTATATGTATTGTCCATCATTTGTTGTTTCGAAGTTATTGGTCTTTTGTTGGGCAATGTATGACAAATATATGTTGAAAACCTCGCCCGTAATTATAAATTATGTAATTCATTGACCGCTCCCGACATGTGTAACTTCAAGGCATATTTTAGCGGCGATCGATGTCTTTCAAAATTACTGCACTTTTCTTGTATCCCTAGTGCTTTCGACTGGAAAACCGTCGTACACAAGCATCGCACAAGTTGGCACTCCGAGGCGGGTGGGGAGCAAGAAGGTGAACTGTGGTTTATTTTTATCAATAGTATCGCTTAAGTCGACGCTAGGAGCCATCTTGACCTTGTTGTAGGGTATGAATGATTCGTTCATTGTTGAAGACCCTACATCAACTGTCATGATGAAGAACAGGAATAAAAGCCCTGTTCATTGATAATTTTCTATGTTTTCTATGTATTGTGTGCGATTTTGTCCCATGTACATTTACTCCATATCCTTTCATTTTCTATGAATATCAAATTTATTTTGTAAAAATGTTTCTCTACTGTGGGTTCGTGGTCTAGTGGTTAAGACCGATGGCTACAGTGCTGAAGGTCCAGAGTTCGATTCTGACTCGGGGCGCTGGAAATTTCAGAGCATCAGAAGGATGATTATCACCCTCCCACACACATCTCTGGTACCCAGACCGGAGTTTAAACTAAAATGGGTATTTTGGGGCCTCTACTTTGACCTGGAGATCAATCTTCTAAAATCTCTACGGTTTGTCTGTTCCCGCCGAGCAGCCCGGTGGTTCTCTACGAGTACTTCGGCTTCATCCACCATAATAACAGACTGCCCGGTGTCTTAGCACTCCTTTGTGTTGATTTGGGGACTATCCTTGTAAATATTGTTGTAAAAACGTGAGTGACACATCTCCGTTAATTCCGATTGGGAGTGTACATGGATTCCACTGTACCCTCGCAGCTCTCGAGGGTGCTCCGAATAACGGAGGGATCTACGTAGATACATACATACATACATACATACTCCTTACAACAAAATTATTATATATAAATTTACCTGTGTACGTTACTTTATTTAACGCCGTTTTGTCCTAGGTTAAAGTTGTCTTTTGACATTGAAACATCTTTTTATTTATATTGTGTCATAGATCAAACTTATTCGTTCATTGTATATTTACTTGTTTTTGTATTGTCTTTTGATCGAGTTAAGCCATTTCAATTGATATTTTATTGTGTGTCTTTTTATGTTGTAATGTTATACCATTTATAAATATATATATAATGCATAAAAGTGTACAAAACAACACCAATATTAAAATGAAACATTAAATGTAATTATCTATAAATATTTCGGATAACAGATATCCTTCATGAGTATGATATGATGTATCTATAATCATACTGATGAGGTATATCTGTTATCCATAATATTATAGATAATTACATAATGTTTCATATTTTGATATTGGTGTTGTTTTGTACACTTTTAGGTGTTTATATAATTTATCTATTGTGTTCATGTATTGTTTCTCGTAACGATCAAGCGCCCTCGTAAGAAATATCGTTGACGAATATCTAGACGTTTTATATAAATATATATATAAGCAATGCAAACATGTCACCACAGTAAAGCATGCTAAGCCTAAAGCAAATAATATGGCCATAAGGAACAAATACATATTGGGGTTTAACCCAAAACCCAAAACTATCCTCTTAAGTCAGTTATCAATTAAACAATAACGTGTGTGAGAATGTTACACTATACAAAATATATATATATATATATACATGTATATACGGTATATTGACTACAAATACGGAACTAATTTAATAATTTATTTCTGAAATTATTTTACATTGGTTCATTGATATTTAAATAGTTAATGGAAGTTATATAATAGAGATTTTTCTTATGTTTGATTGTATACGTAAGAGTTAAGCAGATAGTTTTAGGCTTGTATCCATCGCTCGTTTGCAGTATAAGTAACAAAAGCTAGCACAAAAAGCACAAAAAGCACATAGAAGCACATGAAAGAACATACATATACTTACTCTCATCGTAGTATTCTAAAATGTATAAGAAGAGTAAATTCTTCATAAAATAGTAAATATATACAAACCTATATATAGCATTATATTTATTTTGTTGGCGACAAAAGCAGATATATGAAGTTTATAATAGCAGAGTCAGTAAAGAAAGGCAAAAGATACCAGAGGGACATTCATACTCATAAGTCGAAAATAAACCGACAACGCCATGGCTAAAAAAAAAGACCACCAGACAAACAATAGCACACAAAACACAACGTATTACAGTAGGCGACGGAGTACCGAAAGGTTCTGTACAAGTTAGCGACAACGGAATTCCTTGCGAACTTGCCAATGATCTCTTGAACTAATGCGTGTTTCGAGGATCACAGTGATTCCTGAATGGCGAAGACGCGTTTTGATTTTTCGTCCGACCTTATCTTATAGGCGATTTTGGCAAGTTCGTTCAGGGCTTTCTTCATGCACGGAGGCAAATCATTAACCATGCGTATATTCTTTCAGCTAAATTTGACCCATGCGATAAGAAAATTGTTTATCAGCATAACGCATAAATCTCATTATAATAGGGTTTGGGCGTTTTCTTTCTCCGTATTCTGCCTAGCCGGTATTCTATGAGAATTTGCCAATGGGAAACTATCTACTTTATGTTTATCTATTTTTAAATAATTGATCAAAAGGTTATCGAGTACTGCACAGATATTTTTATCACTCTTTTCTGTCATTCCATACATTAAAACATTATATTTGCGGTCATGTTTTAAAGCAGTAACTGCTTTTCTTGTAAATTACTCTTTTTTGTTTCAAAACTCTACCTCATTGACTCCAACTTTTCTACCTCTAGAGATTGCACATTAGTTCTCTAGCTTTATAACTCATCGTGATCTTGTCTTAATTCTTTTATTTCTTGTTCTGTTTTGAAACTTCTAACTTTACTTGTGTCACATCCTATTTTACCTCCTGTACTAGATTGAAAATTGATGTTCGATTGTATCTAATTTCTCACAAAATTTGTTTACTTTTGTGTCTACTCTCAAAATTAGAGTTTTCAAATCTTCTAATGTTGTATTTGAAAGGTTTGTCATGATGATACCAGTATTTTGTGTGTCAATTTCAATGTTACCTTTTTGATTGACATGTACATGTATGATGTAAACAGGTAAACAAAATATGAAACGATGAAACGATGTCACAATATCACGATTGAAAGTGCATACATATACTTATAAACTGAGGAAAACATCTAAATCATTTGTTTGTTTTGATTTTCGCAATTATATTTCAATGGGTATTTTGTTGATTTTCTAGCTTTTAAAAATTACATGGAGGCTGCCATGGCAGGGAGGCGATTACATCAGAATCTTGACTACTGTTTACCAGTAATCACAATAGGTATACACTTATGGAATAAATCCATTACATGTATATCATAGCCCATTGCTTTCTATGTTAAATTCTGCAATTTCAAGCATTCTTAGAAATTTCGTCTAACGTTCAAATAAAAGGACAGTCATTTGATGTCAAAAGCATACCTTGTACTGACTTGTGCAGAAAAATTCAAAATACATTTAATTGCATATTGGAGCGCACGGATTCCAGGAATTTGGGTAAGGGCAATCTGGGCAACAGGACACATATGCCCTCCTATTCATATTTCACATATTTTGTATTGATCAACAGAAACTTTCAACAAGGGTTCTTCATGATCCCGAGTCCATAAACTTTCGTTTGATACCAAACGTCCCAAAATATTTTACTTATCGTCAAAGTTACAGCTATGCGTAGGAATTATTTTGTTCAAAATATATACTGCTTTCTTGTATTTTCTTTCTGACCACACCCGCATTAGTGGTTCTTTGCCGTATATAAAGATATCAATAAATATAATAAATTTTCAAAACGTTACTAAATATTTACATCTTTCTTTAAGGTCCAAAAAGTATGAATTGATATGGTGCTTCAGAGCTAGATATATGAACTACATCAGATTTTGCCTATTTCGAATGAGACAGAAATCCAATGACAAATATTCATATGTTCATGGCAACATAAAAACTTCATTAACAGGTATCATGACTTCTTTTGATACGTTACATGAATTGTTACAATCACTGGTCCGATGATACTGATGTTGGACATTCCGTGGTATCGTCAGACCAGTAATTAGCAGTTCTGAGATTGATGCAGTCTATTTGGGTTAGGTCTATGTTCATGGAGACAAACCATATTAGATATTGGTAGGTCTATTTTTTATCTTAAATAATTGCTGCTTACCTTAGGGACATGACGACAGATCTGCTTTTGTCAGGGATAAGGTTTAGATATATTTCAGATCACTATTATTACGTTGGTTTAATCTATTAATCTCTGATTTAAATGATCCAAGCACTCGTTATATGATTTCAATGTAAAGGAAGAAAACTATACACTGAAATAATTTATGATTATAAGTCGGTAACAAAAACTGCTCGATCATTTGTTTATCAACCAAGCATGTACTATTTTTGAACTCACTGAGTAATACATGCCTACATGTTTCCATTAATTTCAAAAACATGCATAAACATATGCTACAGAAGGATAATCAGATCCTGCTCCACATGCGACACCCTCACAACACCTTTTACAATATGTTTATTGATTGATTGATTGTTGTTTAACGCCACTTTCAACACTATTGTGCTATTTCGTGGTGTTCGTATTTAATTGGTGGAGGACGCCAGAGTGCCTGGAGATAACTACCGACCTTCGGTAGAAAAACGGACAATCCTAGTCAATTAAGATTGGAGTCGATCCCACCTGCCACGTGCGGGATTTGAACTCGCAACTGCAGTGTTGACAGGCTAGTAATACAGTTGTTCGACTACTTAGACCACTCGGCCACCGAAGCCCGCGTTCAATATGTTGATAAGTTATATCAAGTGATTAGGAATCACACCATAGCGGATTTGTAATTGACTCTTATCTAGCCCTTAGACATCACCAAACATTTTATCGAACCCTTAGACTTGACAGGATGTAAAATTTGAAATAGAAACACATTTGTAATGCCTAAGGATAAACAGCACAGACATAAAAAATTGAAAAGTACAAAGAACAACACTTAAAACTAAAGCAAGAGCAACATGAATCACTTTTAAACAGAAAAAGGGGTGATCTCATGTGCTCCGAAAAAGTAAGCAGATCATGTGCCACTCGTGACACCCGTCGTGTTGCTTATGTAAGTAAAAACTCCGTTATGCCATTTATGTGGAAATGAGGACGGGAGTATGGTAAAAATAATTGGAACATATCCGTCGTCATCTGTGAAAAATATATATTTCAATTAATAAATTACGTTTGTGCAAGTTCACACTATATAGTTACTACTATAAAACTGATCCAATCATCAGGAACTGATAATATTGGATTTAATCATCAGGAACTGATAATATTGGACCCCAAATCCTTAAAATAAGTGCCCCATATATTGCCTCTCCTCTCACATATATATTCAACAGAATGATAGATACTGGTATATATCCTTCATTACTGAAAATGCTAAGGTAACACCAGTTTACAAAGATGGTGATAAGGTTTTAGCAACAAATTATAGACCAATTTCTGTACTTCCATCTCTATCAAAAGTATTAGAAAGGCATGTCTCAAATAACATGTACAAATACTTTTCTAAATTTAAACTTTACATCCTACACAATCAGGTTTCAGGCCACATCATTCTTGTCAAACTGCACTTATTGATATCATTGACAAATGGCTGCAAGAAATGAATGATGGTAACTTAAACCTAGCAATACTGTTGGACTTCAAAAAAGCATTTGATCTTGTAGATCATGACATTCTTTGCTTAAAGCTTGCTATTTACGGATTCAGTGAGTCTGCAGTAGGTTTTTCAGGTCATACCTAAGTAATAGAACACAGCAAGTAAACATTTGCAATGTTAATTCTGATAAAAAGATGTGAAATTTGGTGTCCCCAAGGATCTATATTAGGTCCTCTATTATTTGTCTTATTTATAAATGACCTTCCCTTTGCATTAAAAATTGTAAAACAGACTTGTATGCGGATGATACTACTCTTCATAAATCCGGGAAAAGCATAGAAAATTTACATGATGAGTTTCAAGAAGATTTATGCAGAGTTGAAGAATGGTGCAAATTGAATATGTTCATCAATACCAAAAAACAAAATGTTTGGTTACTGGAACAAGTAAGAAGTTATCAACTCAATCTTTTCAACCAAATTTAGTAATAAATTCAGAAACACTACAAAATTCATCATGTGAGAAATTATTAGGTGTTAAAATTGACAGCACACTTAGCTGGACAAATCAAATCGATCAAATTTGTGCTAGCATTTCATCAAGAATATACCTTCTTTCTAAATTAAAGAAATTTTTAGATATTAATGCCAGGAAAGCATATTATAATGGGTATATTCTGCCTCTCATCGATTACTGCTGTATTGTTTGGGAGATTGTAAAATGAAGGGATAGTAAGAATATTAAAACTTCAAAAAAGAGCAGCAAGATTAATTCTTGATGCAGACCCATTATCCCCATCAGCCCCCTTATTTAAAAAACTTGGATGGATGACAGTAGAAAACAGAATCAAATACCACAAATATTTATTGCTATTTAAATGTATGCGGAAAGAAGCACCACAGTACCTACTTCAAAAGTTTCAACTTATATCTGTTAATAATCCTTATGCTTTAAGGGGTGTTACTCATGGTAATTTGATAGTTCCGAAGCCGAAAACTGAACTGTTTAAAAATCTTATGCTTATTCTGGATCAGTTTTATGGAACGGACTACCATATGAAATGCGTAAAGTGCAAAACACTTATTCTTTTAAACAAATTATAAAACAATACTTGAGACAGTCCCAATATTCATTCTTGAAATGATTGCAACTATTACAGATATTTTAGAATGTATGATTTTGATTTGTATATTATATATATTTACTACATGCAATCTGTAACTGTTTTATATGTTTTAATTATGGTACATGTACATTGAACTATTATGTCTATACGAATTGTGTTAATATGTTGTATGTTTGCTTTTTTCTCTTATATTATTTTTTGTACTTGTATTGTATATGAGGGCCTCAGGGAAGATTAGTAATTGTAACTAACTGTGTTTACCCTCTTTAAATAAAGAATTTATTATTATTATTATTATTATAACAGGGTTATGTGGAGGAGCGGCTGACATCTACAGTACATAAGTTTTTACGGTTTTTGTTGACCGAGACGATATGTCTGTTTCTCAACTTAACTGTGACATGTTTTCACAGTCTTAGAATTTTAAGAAACCAGATAAGTAGTTTATTCTGTTTTTTTAACCGATTGTATCCTTTCCGATTATCGGATTTTGACTGAGTGAGGATTTGCATTGCGGGTGAGGCATGTATAGCAGGAGCCGTTTACACTTTCGATGAACCCGGTTTCGCTGTAACATGCTGGTGTTCGTCCGATTGCTTCATTTTTTTTTTTTTGTTACCTTGATTTGTCTTTTAATCGATTTGTGAGATTTGAGCATAGGTAACTAAGGTTGCCTGAATTTATCAAGATAAGAAACTAAACATATGTTATGAAATGAAATGTATCCTTAAGACTAATAGTTCAGAAATGATAAACAAAAATTATATATAATTATAAAGGGTAGGGATCGGCGGATTTCTCAAAATATCGCAACAGTTGATCGACGATTCGACTTGAAAATATATATAAACAATATATATGAACTAAGTGTTTACCGTGTGAAAACAAATTTTCAAGTCAGGTGTATATGCATGTAAGATAATGCAGGTGAGTAGATTTCAACTGACAATCCAAAGAGATTAGATATTACAGATCTTAGGTTAACAATTATTAGGTAGCAATACACAAATTTATTACATTGTTTGCAATGAATTACAGTGATTTCCCAGTGAAATAAAACCGATAATTTCACATGTGAAATAAACTTGATAATTTCACTCCTCAGATGTCACACAACAATGGGTGTTGTCATGACGTTGTCGATGACGTTACATCAAAACAAATTGTGAATGCGTAGAAAATGATATAGTCCCTTGGATTTTTATTTTATTTCCATTAAAAAGCTCACTGTCAATCTAATAAAAGAATAACAAATCAAAGATTTCAAATATCGAAAATATTCAACTCGTGACCGAACAAAACTGATAATTAACTCGTGCGCTACGCGCATTCGTGTATTAATGTGTTGTTCGCTCACTCGTTGAATATTTTTCTATATTTGAATTCTTCGATTAGTTATTCTATAAATAATTCACGTTGTAAGAACAACAAGATTGAAACAGCAACGTAGTATAAATCGTGCAGTTGTTTCTCAGTTATATATCATTTATGTACTAATACACATTTCCCAAACAGATGTCCAATTAGTATATATGAATGGGAATGAATTTGAAAAACATATCATCACGTATATATTCATAAACATGTTTACTTAACCCATTACATCACTCTAACTGTCAGTTTATTGTGGTGTATGATTCAGTCTTGGTAAAGTATGGTTCAGACTTTAACAGGGTATGGTTCAGACTCTATTAAACTGGTCTAGTAATGATCAAGTACAAGTTAGATTTTTGTAATATTGAGTAAAACAGTCAATTCAAAATGGTCGAGTAAAAATCAGAATAGTCGGGTACAAATGATGCCCATTTCAGATTTGGTTATTAGTGTATAAAACATCATTTTAAGATGATCATATACCTTTTAAAGTTGTTGGTTATTAGATTCTTTGTGTGTGTATGTGTGTGTGTGTGTGTGTGTGTGTGTGTGTGTGTGTGTGTGTGTGTGTGTGTGTGTGTGTGTGTGTGTGTGTGTGTGTGTGTGTGTGTGTGTGTGTGTGTGTGTGTGTGTGTGTGTGTGTGTGTGTGTGTGTGTGTGTGTGTGTGTATGTGTGTGTGTATATTAATTCAAATCGTGTGTTATACGAAAGTAAATACCGCTGTTTATATATTCTGTTGGTAAAAGTGGCAAGGGTCTTTTTGTTGGCACTCTGTCTGTAACTTAAAAATAGAAATTGTTAAAATACAAGAATTATTAAATACCACAACTGTTTTACATCAGAACCTTGAATATTGATTACCAGTAATCACAAAAGGTATGCTTTTATATAAATATATCAATAAATATAATATTACGGTTGTGATGTACTTTCAAAAAGTTTTAGTTTTATTTTTACTATTTACATCTTTCTTGAAATTAAAAAAGGTATCAATTGATAAAATGCCTCAGAGCTAAATATGAACAATATCAGATGTTGTGTTTATCAAATGAGACAGGATCCCAATTAAACATATTCAAATCTTCATGGCAACAAAAAATATTTATCAAAAGGTAGGTGATTTCATACGGTACATTTTGTAAATATTTACATTTAAGACACTGCTGATGGACATTCCGTCTCCGATGATATCATCAAACCAGTAAACAGCAGTTGTGAGATGATATGCAATATGTTTGATGCAGTCCTTTTGGGTTAGGTCTATGTTCATAAAGACAAGTCAGATAAGTTGTTGTTCGGTCTACTTTTGACCTTAGAGAATTACATCCGGTGAGACTGACGGCAGATTATTTTGTAACGGAGCTATTTTAGATCAAAGTATTACTTTGTTCTCAATTTGTTAATCGCTGGTATAATAACATTAACGGTACCAAATTTACTGCACCAGATGCGCATTTCGACAATAACGGCCTCATCAGTGATGCTCGAGGCCAAAACATTTGAAAAACTTATTAAGAAAATGAATAGCACAGTGAAAAATATCAACACACTCGTTACACGATTTCAATATCAAGGAATAAAACTACACAATGCAATAAATCCTTATTTTAAGTCTGTAACAAAAAGAACAGAGAACACGACAGCTAAGAAAAGAGACAAACAAAAGCAAACTAATAGTACAAAAAACGATACACAGTATCAACAAAAATTACACCGAAAACACAACCAGAATTGGGCCAGGAAGATTATTAACATTTCAGATGCTAAGAAGGTGTAAGCAGATCCTCTTCAACCAGTGACAGTCGACATGTTAATCCGTTGGTGAAACTAATAAGTCCATTAAATCAGCATTGTACTACTGTATATTGATAAATGAAGTTTAGTAGTGGTCAGCCTAAGAATCAGGCAGATACTAAATAATGTTAGGAACTCGAATTTGGTCAATCTGATGCATTATTAATATATAAACAGTTATTCCAAACTACTTTCAGCTGCTAAGATAAAAAAGTTGTTTATATTATAATTTGTCTATTTAAGAATGTTAGATTATGCCTTAATGCCTTTAATTATCTACCATAAAAGTACTGAAATTAATATTTTCATTGAAGAAATACTTGAAAAACTTATGGCAAACCCTAATATTTTTACAAATTAAAAAAATATGGTGTCATAATTTATTTATAACAATCATTGTTTCTATGTGATTTTGTTTCGTTAGTACACATATTGTCCTTATAAAAGACTGGACATGGCTTTGAGATATATGTTAGAGTTATCTTTCATTACCCACAATGCAATAGACTTCAATAATGTCAGTCCCCATGGGCTCCTGCTCAATTGATTTTCTTTCCTCAACTAAGTGTGGAATATCATCCCTGCACGCTTCAGATACAAGTTTATCAAGATTAAAGGACTGCCAGAGGATTATCCAAGCTCATTTGTTGAATGTTGGATTGAATTCAGGTGTAACAGGAGATGCAGACGTCACATACCAGGGGAACTTATTTCAAAAGACTGGGTTTGTTCACTGTTGAGAGTGATTTCAGTGTTTGTCCATACCATAGGGATTTCCTTGGAATAAAATGGCGACAAAAGGCCTCGTGCCAATACCCAATTCACGAGGGAAAGGTCAAGCCTTATCAGAGCTTTCCAATGGCCAAGAGCAGACGAATGCTATCTGACTTTGGTGTACTGGTGTCCATACACATGATCGCTATTTAGTCCAATCCAGAAAAAACAGTCACTTAGGCAACTTCCTGTTTAGGTCAAGGGACACAAGAACAAATGTCATCAGCAATAAACTGAGGGCGGAAAACGTGGAGAAAGTGAACATTTTAGAAATTCGTATAGTTTTATGATCCAATTTTTAAATACAATTTAAAATAAGAAAAATGCTTTGTTTGAAATGTATACAATTCTTTAAACATAACTCTTTGAAATGTATGCACAATACATTGTTTAAACAGGGCCGAGATAGCTTCAACTGGTTTGAAAGAGTTGTGTAATTTTAGTACTTTTCTGGATTGGAATAAATAGCGATTAGGTGTATTGGCTTTTTTTTTTTTTTTTTTTTGTATTCCAATTCATTCAATTGCATTTGCAAATATATACATGTTTGCTCAGATCTGATACATTGAATTTGTTTGGTAACAAACCTTTAAACAAGTTCAGATTATGGCCAAAAAGTGGCATGCATGATAATACAAGATAAATAAATACAATTATAGAAGATACAAGGAAAAATATAACTGGAGCCAAAAACAGTTATTGGGAAGAAAAACAATAATTGTCAAACCCATAATTAAGTTTGTTGTTTACATGTATGTATTTTTTCTATGCGAATAAAGCTTAGTCAGATTTAGTTACTGATGTAGCATAACCAATGAAATGAATGAAAATGTACATGTGTCTTCAATTTGGGGAAATTTTGTTTTATATATATATAATTACAATTCTTTGCATTTTTATTTTACTTAAAAATGGCACATACATCATATATTTATGATCATACAAGTATTTTAATTTTTTCTTTCCAAATTTTTATTTAGGAAAATGGTGCATAGCAAAGATGAAATTTTCATGGACATTTCTCTAATTGATATTATATGTGTAATATTAACCAAATTACAATTTTTGTGTTAACAAGTTCCCCTACATTTACATACACGTTGTCAAAATCTGCCTTGATATGATTAACCCCTCCCCTCAACCAACCTTAACCAACATTTTTTTAAACCTTTCCTCAAAAGTTTTAAATCAGATAACCAAGGTTATTTTCGCAGGTGCGGATCCAGGATTTTGAAAAAAGGGGGCTAGTCAGCTAATGTTTTGATTGATACTTGTAAAAGTCTATGCATTTATCATATATGAAGCTCCATAAAGGGGCTCCTCCCATAAAAGTATGTTTCCTATCAACATGCTTTTGCGCCCACTTTATAGTCATGTTATTTAGCTAATATCTAAGCTAAATATGTAATCCACTATGAAATATATTTTCTTTTATATATTTAATTTTCTTTTCTTTTAATGAATATGCAGAAAATGTAATGGAGAATACTTGAAAGCATATATGTCATGTACAGAAAAAAGGTTACATAGTATTATTACATATAATACATATAGATATAACTGCAAACATTTCGGGTTTTCTAATGGTATCTTTACTAATCGAGGGTTATGATTCATTCTCCTACACCTCAGGTGAGGTGGATCATTACCCTGTTCTATGTAACTAAGTTGCTTAGGAACCACCATAAAACTTGTTTTATTTTTCATGGCATGCATTGAAGCTTATTATATATTTTTTATCACGTGAGGCAGGATTTAAAACAAAAGAAACTAGCATTAAATTTAATGGCAAAACTCTCGATAAGAAAATTTCCATTTGTACTTATTCCTTCTACCTGTAAAACATAATCTTTAAATTTGGGAAGCAGAATATTTACTAAAATCCCCGCTAACAGAGTACCCATTTGGTATGAGAACAAAATTGCAGATTTCTATTGGTAATGAATTACACACATCTGTCTGCAATGGATTACGAACCAATGCAATTGACATGTAATATGTTTAACCTTGCCACATTCTTTATGTGCCTGTCCCTATTCAGGCGCCTGTAGTTCAGTGGTTGTTGTTGGTTCGTCTGTCATATTTGTTTTTGTAAATTGTTTTGTTATAAAATTAGTTTTCTCAATTGAATTGTTTCATATTTTCATGTCACGGCCTTTTATAGCAGACTATATGGTATGGGGTTTCTCTTTGTTGAAGGCCGTACAGTTGGCTATAATTGTTTTATCCACTTCATTTGACATTTGTGGATAGTTGTCTCATTGGCAAATATACCATATCTCCTTATTTTTATATGATATGCAATACAATATAAAGATCCAGTTGTATGTTGACATATTGTTTAAAACATTGTTTACAATAGAATACCAACATCTGCTCCTTTAAATTTAGTTCAATACATGTATATGATATGCCATTAAGAATTGATTGCGTTTTTGCTTATAAAATCTTGGGCTGAAGTAAATTTTGTATGAAGCGCAGATTTTAGTCATTCTCAAACTGGTATAAAACTGTATTTACACTTGTTGTTTTATTACAATGTAAATATTTTTCATATGATTTATTGTCTTCACTTTGTATCCATCAAAATCAAATATCATAAATGATGAGCATTGTATTTTTTTTTTTTTTTGTAGGATAACAATGGCAATGACATGAATAAACAGAATGATGAGCCAAATAAAGACAAACCTAATATTTATAATTTTGTAAGTATTTTTCGGGTTGCACATATACATGTATTGTTCAGTATGGTGAATTAGTAGGCAGGTGGATGGGGAGCCGGGTTCATAATTTCTATAAAATTTCATCATAGCCAAATGATGTTATACCTGTATGCAGTTGTAAAAGATAGAAGAAAGATTCCAAAGGGATATTCAAACTCATAAGTTGAAATAAAACTAACAATGCCATGGCAAGAAACGAAAAACGAGGGAAAGACAAACAACAGTTCACAAAACACAACATAAAAACTAAAGACTGAGCAACAAGGACGAAATAAAAACCTGGGGTGACCTCAGGTGCTCCGGAAGGGTAAGCAGATCCTGAGGGTTTGTTTTGTATCTTGGATATTCTAGTCTCAACAGTTACTGAAATAGTGGCCTATAAAAGGAGGAACTTGCCTATCAATTCTGATTCAGAGCAAAATCATATGTTGACATTTTGGTCGTATAATGCTTCGCTCGGCATAGCTATTTATTTTGAGATGTTAATTTCTCAGTTATTATCACTAATAAGATAAATATATTTTCTATACATGTAAATCATCCTTGCAAGGTCTACATGTCTATCAGACAGGTAACATCTGAATTGAACCTAATTTCATGGAACTGTGAACAAAATAAAGATTTTGTGGTCAAGTCAGTATCTCACATACTGCAAGCATTAGGTCAACTTTGTTTGGTATATGGATTATTGTAAGGTGTACATATCAGTCTGACAATAGATATAAGAAGATGTGGTATGAGTGCCAATGAGACAACTCTCCATCCGAGTCAAAATTTATAAAAGTAAACCATTATAGGTCAAAGTACGGTCTTCAACACGGAGCCTAGGCTCACACCGAACAGTAAGCTATAAAGGGCCCCAAAAATTACTAGTGTAAAACCATTCAAACGGGAAAACCAACGGTCTAATCTATATAAAAACGAGAAACGAGAAACACTTATGAACCACATCAACAAACGACAACTACTGAACATCAGATTCCTGACTTAGGACAGGTGCAAACAAATGCAGCGGGTTTAAACGTTTTAATGGTACCAAACCTTCACCCTTTTTCTGAAACAATAGTATAACATCACAACATAGAAAACACACTATAAACACATTTATCTGATCGTGACCTTATTTTCATGGTTCAGTGGTCATTGTTAAACTTTAGTGTTTTGTCTGTTTCTCAGATACTATAAGCAATGGGGTATTTGTATTTAGTATATGGAAGGAATTAAACAGGTGAGACATTTAGTATGTGCACTCTTGTTGTTAGGAGAAGAGTTGTATAAGATAGATATATTGTCGTTACAATCATCAAACTTGTCAACAAAGCTTGCTTTCGTTATATTATAGTCAGAATTGATGGTTGCAACAGATGATGAAGATGGGCATTGTAACTATAGAATACACACGAGAAAAAAATTCATCTACCTTTGAGAAGGCAAGTTTGTCACTGTTATCATACTAAAACCCATTGAAATGGGCATAAGCTACGAGATGTAAAAAGAAATAAAAGTGCAATTTTGTTTTTGTTAAATCATTTATGAAAGTGAAATAGTGAAATAATAATTCATATTTAGCAGCCAGTTTGGTTCGATTTGGTCAAATTAAGATAAGAAACATCGCTGATGAATTATTCACATGCAAGTGAATAATTCGACCAAATTGAAACTGTATTCATCTGACCTTCTAATTAACCCTTAGCTAGAAATGGGTTACGCATGAACTAGGCGTGTTCAGCTATTAAAAGGAAAGGAATGTCAACATTGAAAGTGAAACAAAGATAAACCATTTGGTTGACCGAATCGATCCACAAAACTCATTCTCATACAGGTAAAATGTTAATTAATACATTTTATAACCTATAATATGAAATCAAACAGACCTAGAAAATTCAATTGCACAAGTTTGCTATCTATTTATATCTATATTTATATTTATATCGGGTTATATGACCGTCGGCAGTCTTCGGAGGTCACCTCGATGGTTAATTAGATGGCGTCTAGACTAAAATACACACGAAACGCTGATTCATATTATCGAGTACATGCATGGTAAATTGCTTATTTTTAGACTTTTATATTTGGATACACGTTTTAGTATGTTATAAATCATTTAAGAGAATTTGAGTCAAACTGGTGAACATGAACTTGTCAGTTATGCCCCTTTAAGAACTATATAACCAAACAAAAAGTTGTAAACTTCATGCCTAAGAATTGTATCCATCCAGATATCTTCATATTCATCAAAATTACTATTATCAGATGTATAACATACAAAAATGAACATGCATATATATCTTGAAATAATTCTGGTTAAAACTTAAAAGAAACATTTCCTCTCGAGCGATGAGTAAGTTGGTACAAGAAAACATAAAGAACCCATATTAAAAGCAGTACTCAACAGTTGTATACAAGACAAAAAAAAAAAAAAAAAAAACTATATGCAAATTATTAGAAAAAACCTCTTACAACATGAACACCCATATAAAACAAATATGGAGACCATATGCTCCAGAAGGGTCATCATTTTTATTCCATATATGGTACCTGTCATGTAGGGGCAGCACTAAAGATAATTTGTTTTTGTGAAATCGTGGTTATCACAATACTATAATAAATGCATGCAGCATAAGCTTGGACAAAACTACCTTACAAAAAGTAGTAAAATAAGAGTTACTTCATTTTGGCCCTTGGTTAACCAAATGTTAAGATTTTTTTCGCCTCAAAGAAGTCGAAAAAGGAGACTTTAGCGTGCTGTTTCCAGAAAAAGGAAGGTTGGGATTTATTCTGGGGTTATGGTCCTAACCGTTTATGAAATAGGGCCAAAACAATACTTTTCTAATACTTAAAAATATAAATTGCTTATTTCTTGACCGATTTCAATAGTGTTTAATTCAAAGTCTTTAATTGTTGTGGTTCTTAATATGCTTAATCTAACCATGTATTTAGATTTCGGATTTTGGGCCCTGATTTTAAAATGATCCACATTGAGGTCCAAATAGTCCAAAATTAAACTTAATTTGATTTCATCAAGAATTAATTTATAAGGGATCTTTGATATGCCGATAGATTTTTTATTTTGAACCCTGTTTTCAAATTGGTCCACATTAAGCTCCAAAGGGTTCAATATTAAACTTTGTTTGATTTCATCAAAATTTAATTATTGGGGTTTTCGATATGCCGAATGTAACCTTGTATTTAGATTTTAATTTTGGGCCAGTTTTCAAATTGGTCCACATTAAGGTCCAAAGGGTTCAATAGAAAACTTTGTTTGATTTTAAAAAATTGAGTTCTTTGGGTTCTTTCATATGTTGTATCTAAACATGTATTTAGATTTTTGATTTTAGGCCCAGTTTTAAGTTGGTCCAAATCAGGATCCCAAATTTAAGTTAGTTTGATATATAAAAAGTTAAATCTATGGGGTTTTTAATATGCTGAATCTAATCGATATTAAGATTTTGGACCTAGTTTTTAAATTGGTACACATTAAGGTCCAATGGTCCAAAATTAAATTTTAGTTTAATTGTAACAAAAATTTAATTTTAGGGTTCATTGATACGTTGAATCTAAACATGTATTTAGATTTTAATTTTGGGCCAAGTTTTTAAATTGGCCAGTTTTAAATTAATCGGGATTGTTTGATATCAACAAAAAGATGAACATTTAGGGTTAATTAAGATGCTGAATTTAACCGTGTATTAATTTTTTGATTTTGGGCCCGATTTTTTATATGTTGAATCTGAACATGTATTTAAATTTTTAATTGTGGGCCCAGTTTTCAGTTGGTCCATATCGGGATCCAAAATTAAAGTTTGTTTTATATCAACAAAATTGAACATATGGGGTTCTTTAATATGCTGAATCTAAATGTGTATTTAAATTTTGGATTTTGGGCCCTGTTATTAAATTGTCCACATTGAAGTCCAAAGGGTCCAAAATTAACTTATTTGATTTCATCAAAATTGAACTCTGCTGAATCTAACCATGCATGTAGTGTCAATTCAGAAATTATTTGGTGAATTTATTATAATTGCGATTTTTAAAGAATGGACAAAATGCGAGATTAATTATTGCGATATATTTCATGATAATCTGCATACAAATGTATGTAACGGTTATCAGAATATGAGATACTAAACCAGTCGCAATATTCGCAATAATAAAACCTCGCAATTATTTTCAATTTACAGTATTTAGATTTTGGATAAATGTCTAATTTTAACTTTTAAGTTCTTCGACCACATTTATTCTGTGTCAGAAACCTATGCTGTGTCAAATATTTAATCACAATTCAAATTCTGCGCTATATCAAGCTTGAATATGGTGTCCATACTTGCCCCAACTGTTCAGGGTTCGACCTCTATGGTCGTATCAAGCTGATCCCTACAGAGCATTTTATTCTAACCTTTGATAACATCCTTACATATGTGATTGTTAAGCTCTATTTGAACGCCAATTGTTATCTGCATGATTTTTATTTATAGAATTTATACACATATTCTCAAGACAGTGAGGAACAAGTCAGTACAGTGTGCAGTCTAGATTCCAGCTGGAGCCAAGGAGATGAAGCATTGCCTCTTAAAGATATTAGTCCTTTACGATCAAAACTTCATACAAATTTTGATGAAACAAAAGACAGAACAATCAGATACTATAAAAGAAAGGCTTTTGCTCTGATAGGAAATCCAAGATGGTCACATTGCAGTCTTAGGTCTTGGTTTTACAATGAAGCCTATCTAAAGATCTTCAACTGTTTCATTCTTGGAAACTTAAGAGCATGTTTAGACAAAACTATGTTTGTTGACTGCACCAACCATCATAGATGGTCCCTTTACTTAATATCTGAAATTTGACAAATATTCAGTACGGTTTTAAAATGTCAATATTTTTGTGATTTTTCCAATTTCTGCTTTTGCTTCGAAAGCTGTAGTAGTTTGATGAAAGAAGAAAATAGATTAAATGATCAGAAGGATGCGATCTACAAAACCTCTTGATTTCATAACAGTCTGACTATCTTTTGAATTTTCGCCTTTAAAATGTTAATTCAAGATGTTTTGCAAATGTTTGCCTCCATGTGAGCAATTCGGTCTCTAGGAGCCTGTAGTTTTTAAATCTATTAAATATACCCAACCATGAAGACGACTGATTTTTCATATTGCAATCTCCTTTTTCTAACCAAGTTCATGTTATTTTGCTTGTCTTCATTGTTTGAAGCATTGTTAAATAGCAAAAGGGTTCCGAGAATTCAATTTTCCTGAAATTTTAGCAGTTAGCCAATATTGTGAAGGTCATTATATTAAGGTCAAGGTCATAAAGAGATGCAAAGATTAACAGACTTGAAAACTAAAGTCATTAATTGACAAATGTTATGATTCAGTTTACTTCGGTAAATATTTTTATAATTAGCAAGTTCAAGGGTCAAAATGGCTATTTGTTGTACCGTGTGATTTGAAGTTTTTCAATAAACTTTTTCAGGTAAAAATGAAAAAATACATTTTTTCCCATAAGAATGTTAAAAAAGCCTTTTTGCGTCAATAGATGAAATGTTCCTGTGAATGTGTTTTTCTTAAAACCATCTTTCCAAAATGTCAAAAACAGCCTTTTTGACAACTTCGATTTTTCTGTTTATATGTTCAACAAGAAACATTAGTGTGTACATAGAAAATAAGATAGGGATGTTTATGTATAGAAATGCATTCTTGAGTGTAACTTTTAACAATTACTTTCGTTGTTGTTGGCATTTCTTACCTCGATTTGATTATTTTGCATTAAAAATATAGTCAAATTAGTGTATTTTGGTGTTTTCAATTACCTTTCAAGCAGTATTACCTTATCTTGCGTTACCATGGAAAGGGGAAAAATCAGAAAGATTTGGACAATGAAAATGATAATATAGGCGAAGTGTTATTAAAGAGAACTTAGTTGCAATTTTGTGATATCAGTGTACCATGTTTTGCCTGACGCTTAGCTGGAACAGTACTTTAAAAGGCACAGTAATGCATACAAGAAACCAGACTGGTCTAAAAATAAACTAACTATACTGTTGTCTCTTTGACACATTCCTCGTTTCCATTCTCAATTTAAACACAAATGCAAAATGAAAATTGCTAGCAAAGGCAACACGAATCTTTTCGTTTTAAATACGGGTTGTATCATGCACATCATAAGAGTACTCTGTTTCTAGATTCTAGGTACTGACGTTGTTTATCATCTTAATTACGTGTTATAATGTTCTTTTATTTGTCTTTGTAAATTATTAACCTTACTGTTTAGTCCATTGTTGGTAATATCCTCTTGGCGTTGCTCGGTTCTTATGTGCTTTGTCTATATGCCATTTTGTTTTCTTGGTTGACATTATATAAATGATACATAGCTGAGAGGGTGATAGAGCAGATTGTTACCCGAGAAAACATTGTCAACTGAGGCGAAACCAAGGTTGACAATGTCTTTTCGAGGGTAACAATCTGCTCTATCACCCTCTCAGATATGTGTTATTTAATTTATAATGCTGAATTTTCTGGTATTACTGTCTATTAAATTTCAAATTTAAAGTAATAAATTATGTCGTCTTGTACATAACAATCATCCGTATTTATTAAAATGCACACTTGAGCAAGCGTCTCCGTGAAGGGTAACAGAGTATTTGACATGGGATAGAGTAAATTGTCTCTCTCGTATTAACCAATCAAAATCTAGCATTTTGACATGAAGTATGATAAATTTGTTTGTTTTATAGTGATTGGGATTATAACACAATGTTGACTGCTGTACCCTATTTTGACATTTTACCTATTATGTCTATTTTGTTCACACATTGTTGTCAATATAATGAAGTTTTAAACGACTGTCATACAAGTGAGAGGTTTAGCTAGCGATAAAACCAGGTTTAATCCACCATTTTCTACATATGGAAATGCCTGTACCAAGTCAGGAATATGACAGTTGTTTTTCCATTCGTTTGATGTGATTGAGCTTTTGATTTTGCCATTTGATAAGGGAATTTCCGTTTTGAATTTTCCTTGAGTTCGGTATTTTCTTATTTTACTTTTTCTGCATTACTAGCAGTTCCTGTCATGTTGTTTATAGTATAAAAAATGTTGCATTCGCTATCGCTGCTATCATAAGAAATAAAAGAGAACGGAACATAGATGGTCATCTGTTGCACAAATATCGTATAAATGTTTCTATATAAGTAACGACCAGTTACCCAAATTGTATGAAATATGGTGTCCGTGCCTTTTTTCTTCGCTATTGTATACTTCTTATTTATTTAATAAATTGGTACAAAATCCACTTTCGGTCACAGCCAAATTATGTTTTGAAAAAACCCCAGACTTTTTGCTATCAGATCAGCAAACCTTAAACAATACAATATAAGAAACTTTTTGTTTTGCCTACTAAGATTTGAATCAAATGGCAAGGACAAGATCTTTTAACAACATAATGCGTATATAATCAACAATGTATATTGCATGCTGCAGCGTTGAATCTAATTAGGCCAATGCAAACACTATAATCATTGTACATATTACGACATATCGGATATTTGGACCAAAAATTGCGGCTAAAATACATTTCCAAAAAGAAATACACAGGAAGATTTTAACCAGTGCTGTCACCTCTGCTGGTTGACTATAAGTCCCGAGATTATCATCAACTCAGTAGTCAGTGCTTCGATACTGACAAGATTTATCACATACCTTTCTTTTACTTCTCCGTTGATAAATGCATGGGTGAAAGTCAGTTTAAAACAATTATATCATAAGTAGGAGCGACTGCTGATTTCAAGTCTCTATGAACAAAAAGAATTGACAAGATGTGTGAATGGTTGGATATTAGCGACAATTTGTCCATCTTTCTCACTTTTAGAATCTTTGACTTAATTAATTTGAAAAATGGTGAAATTCACATGGCCTGTTTAATATAAGAGTACATTAAGAAATCAAAGACATCTTAATTTTTTCACCTGTTCTAGTTGCACCTGATTAAAATATATAATTCAAACTTGCAAGAGTTGTTATCATTGCTTTAGCATGGTTTTACAATTCCTGTTTGTTATTTCTTTTAAATTTGGCGAATTATCAGAGAAATATTACACGTGTTGGAAAGAAGGTTAAGAATTTTACTGCTTTTGCAGCATTTCGTATATATACAACTGCTACATATTTGATGTTCAAATAGAAGTTTACTCTATCAGGAAGTAAAATGAAAATTCAGAGATATCCTAGGCTAGGAAAATTTTGTTCTTTCGATATTGCATTAATTGATTTTCTTCTAGTTTTACAACGTTTCATTATATCAGCATGTATAAGGAAACTCATGAAACAGAGTTCGTTACAGTGTCAACTTTCAAACTCATTTCATTTTGTTAAATTTTTAGTTTCACTTTTTGTGACGCCCTATGAACTGAGTTTTGACAATATTATATTCTTATTACATTTTATATTGTACATTATAATAAGTTTAAGATAAATGAAACATATCATAATATTTTAGTGTCTCCGCCACATAAAGAATGCCGCGGCGTTAAGTAGGAAGGGCGTGACAGATTAGATTTGCACTAAGTTCAATTGTTTCACTTTAATTTTAAAGTTCTCTTCCCATATTTTTCCAGAAATAAATAAAATACAATCAACTTAGAAACATGAGGATCACCCTCCCATCACCAAATTGTAATATAATGAGAAACAGAATGTGTATCATTAATCGATTATAAAACAATATATTGTACATACTTCCTCCTTGGGTTGATGTCTTTCCTTTGTATCATAATCATTCATATCAACATAGAGCGGTTCATTTTCTATCTCTTGGTAGCAATCACTTTCATGGTGTATATGTCTGCATTAAAAATATAGTCATTATTGAAATACATAAAATCTAAATGCCAAACTGTCAGAACTTCCGACCTTAAGCTAGCAGATCTGGTACAGTTATTTTTTCTATATTCTATTGCAATTTTTCTTTAATTTAAAATACACACAAACAAACTGAATTTTTAAACACAACTTTCACAAGAAAAGTTCATAATTGCAGTTTGTTAGTTTTAAACAGTTCTCCAACGCACAATATCTTGTTTCCTATTTCACGGTTCCCAAAGCACCATACACCACTCCCAAATGCACAGTTAAAGAGTTTCCAATTTCCAATTACACTTTACGCGTTTATAGGGACGTTTAGAACATTCTAGAGCTTACATAAGGAAGTAAATTTTTCAAATTTTGATAAAATTTTAAACAAAGTCTTTCACTAAGCTTCAAATAAAGTACAGATGTAGGCAACAACTCTGATAGTATACATGTTTCCTTCGATAGGTTATTTTACGCAAAGTTCTATTTGCGGAATAGATATAATAGTTCCTGACCAGTTTCCATTATTGTGTAGTCCTCATTAAATAATATTGTAAAGCATACAACACTAGATACAGTTCAGACGGAGTTTCCTCTAACGACCTATCAGTTAGAAAAACTCATTGTACATTTACTTACTCTAGATCTTCACCAGGTACGTCTTCTCTGTTTGGCATTCTTATTTCTTCTCCGTTTGCATTTTTCAATTCGTTTTCAATCGCTCTTATCCAGAACTACAAAAATACGATATAAATTTTTGTACACTATTTGGACAATGCTTTGACGAAATAATTGTGAAGCTACTGCAATTATATTTTTTTAACAAACTTTGTAAAATGTACTGCTTTTTTAAACAACATTCTAAAACAACTTTGCAAAATATACTGTATTTAACAATAATGTAAAAAGCTTTATAAAACGTTTATACCTTTAAATCATTTGAACTTGCAGCAGAAAAATACTGAGAGCGGAATACAGACGGATGAAGATGAACCAGTTTAAATGTCCACAATGCTTTGTTATCCACGCATTCTGTTGCCACTTCGACACTGAAATTAGAAGAACAAATGTTAGAACTTAAAGAGATCATTTTATACATTGTGTTACACTCGTAGATACCTTGAAAATTGATAAGCAAGAATATGTATCCATAGATATATAAAAACACAATGAGCTGCTCACATTATTACGTCTTCAATTTGGTTGAACCACGGTCAAAACCCTAGTTTGACATATATTCTTTAAAAGTTCAGCTTGATGTTACAATCACTGAAAGGTAAACTACATAAACCCATACAATTGATCTGATACGGGACAGACTAATGGACCAACGGACGAACGAATGGACTGGAAATCATAATGCGCAGAATAGATTAAGCCGC
>CM029607.1:69437028-69759414 GCA_017311375.1 Mytilus coruscus
ATTTCCATTCTCATGATGTACAAAGATATTATAGAGTGGCCTTCCAATGATAGTCATACATGTAAATCATCGTCTCATTGGCAATCATACTACATCATCATATTGTTATACATGTATGTAAAAACTATGTACATGTATACTTTGTAAATGTAAAGAAGACAAATGAAGTTGAACACAAGATATTTATTTGCATTTTTTCCATATAGTCTCTGCACAACTGCCACTGTGTCACTTCTGCTTCAAATTCAATAGATTGAATGCAGTCTTGTATTTGTTCTTAGTTCAGTGATGTCACCATCACTTGCACAAAAATCGCATACACATGTACATTAAGTTTGGCATATGAACTATACTATATGAACTACAATAATATGGCGGATAAGCACATGTAATTTTCTCTCCTACATAACCATTTTAAGTATCACATTGATAGTAGTAATCGGTCCAATACAAGACTGTGCAGTCACATTTGAAAAAAGTCATCACTAACAAATAGTAGTTCCTGTCTGCCAGGGAGTCTTATTTTCAATCAGAAAGGCTTGGGAGTCCTAAATTCAGCACATGTATGATATTACATCTCTTGTAAATGTATGCTGCACTGTTAGGTAAATTTGATCAACATCTTTGTTCTTTTATAACATGCAGGATCCTGTTAAAAAAAAAAAATGCTGTCAGATACATGTACTGAATGTAAATATATATAAAATTGTAAATGTCATCAAAGTGGTGGAAATAATGAAAAAAACAATTTATATACACAAAACCAGTATGTCTTGGGAAAGGAATACCGGTGATGGGTACAATTGTTCTTTAAAGATGGACAATTTTATAAACTGTAGCCATGGACAGGTGTCTGTCTTTATATTAAAGAGAATGAACATGGCCGACAGCTTGAATAGTGATTTTAAATTGTAAATTGCATCAAAGTGGGTGGAAATATGGAAAAAACAACTGTTATACACAATTCCAGTATGTCATAGGAAAGTTATTCATGTGCTGGGAACAATTATTCTCTAAAGATGGACAAGTTTATAAACTGTAGCCATGGACAGGTGTCTGTCTTTATATTGAAGAGAATGAACATGGTCGACAGCTTGAATAGTGATTTTAAATTGTAAATTGCATCAAAGTGGGTGGAAATATGGAAAAAACAACTGTTATACACAATTCCAGTATGTCATAGGAAAGTAATTCATGTGCTGGGAACAATTATTCTCTAAAGATGGACAAGTTTATAAACTGTAGCCATGGACAGGTGTCTGTCTTTATCTTGAAGAGAAGGAACATGGCAACAGCTTGAATAGTGATTTTAAATTGTAAATTGCATCAAAGTGGGTGGAAATATGGAAAAAACAACTGTTATACACAATTCCAGTATGTCATAGGAAAGTAATTCATGTGCTGGGTACAATTATTCTCTAAAGATGGACAAATTTATAAACTGTAGCCATGGACAGGTGTCTGTCTTTATATTGAAGAGAATAAACATGGCCGACAGCTTGAATAGTGATTTTTAATTGTAAATTGCATCAAAGTGGGTGAAAATATGGAAAAAACAACTGTTATACACAATTCCAGTATGTCATAGGAAAGTAATTCATGTGCTGGGAACAATTATTCTCTAAAGATGGAAAAGTTTATTGACTGTAGCTTTGTATAAAGCTGTATAATTTGGATCACCTGGCTGTGGGGCTTGCTCGCTGTTTGAAAATGAATGTACCTCATGATTTGCATGAAGCGATCCCTTTTCATGACTTTACCAAAGTACGGGGTCTCAAGCATTACATCTGTGGTCCAGTAGGATTTTATATCTGGTTTTACATTGATACCCATCAGGAAACATAAACCAAGAAATGCCTTCATTTCCTCAGCAGTAGGCGTAACCCATGGGGATTTATTTTCATCAGGATACTCACGAATTTGTTTATTAGCATACCTGTCTGTCTCCTGTATGATGTATTGCAAAATTGCATTGGTAAACAACAATGAGAAAAATCAACAGGCTCTTTATTTGGCTCTTAAATACTGTTGTAGGACCTGTATTCCACGTGGTAAAAATAAATGTGGTAAACCCCTTTCATAATAGTTAAAGTTATCATGCCACCCATCAGCTTCAGCAGGACGGTCACCAGCCTCATCAACAAGGGGTTCATTTTCACTTTCAACTGCATCTAATTCACCTATTCCAATTTGTTGAAGCCTCTGATTGTACCGCTGTGCAGCAGCATCAACTTCATTTTGAGAAAATCCTTCAAACTCTTCATCCGAAGATTCAGACATTTTTTTTATTTTCACCCAGACGACAATACTACGTGTTTTACTACAATTTTACTATGGGACCGCCTTTTAGCCTAGAAAATTTTGATTGGCTGCACAAAAATATGGATTTCCTTATTTGGGAGAACACCTGCATGGTCGTGTGAAATTTATTTGTCGGCTAAAACCGTAAACTTCCGATCGTCAACAGAGCGTAAATCAAAAACATGCAAAGATGAAACAGATAGAGACAGAAATTACCTGCTTATCTTTTATTAAACACTCCTAAGTACAGATTATTAATTTTAAATCAGCGATATATAAATGGTTTAAAGATTTCGCGTCTTTCAATTTTAAAGCGATCACGTTGACTGCACATGTCAGACAAAGTTGAAAATGGCGACACATAAACTCAAAACGAAAGTACGATGAAATGACATAACTATGATTATTATTGTCAAAATTTATACATAATATTTAAATTTGAAACCTGTTAACATACTATGGTAACGTACGCTTTACAACTTTACGTAATTAATCTGATATTAAAACTGAAAGTAGGAAGTGCATTTTTCACTTTCCATGATGCTTTCAGGCATCACGCGGCCGTTACCAGGTGATGCTTTCAGGCATCATACGGCGTCTACCAGGTGATGCCTTGATGCATCATGCGCCTTGAATGGGTTATTAAAACCCGCAACTCTTTTCACAAAAAATCTTACGAGAAAAAATACTCGTAAGTCATGAACATTTCAGTATAACTTACGATCAATTTTAGTCGTAAGATTTTTTGTGAAAAGAGCCCCGGACAATGTAAAACACTGAATTATACGTGAAATACAAGGAAAATGTAGGTCGTTTGTGCTCAAAACATGTATAGTATTCAGAATAAGATAACGACTCACGAATAAAACTATTATCCATGCGAAATGTCAGTAAATCGGTCTGATCGCATGTAATATCAATAAAAAAAAACATGGTCTACACTAAAAAAAAATATGGACCGATTCACTTGTAAAAAATGAGATCCCAGCCGGACACTATACCTACTGTGATTATAGGCATAGCATTTAAATTTAAATCAATTATCCTTTTACAATTGTAAAAATATGGGTCACATACAATTTTCGATTAACCTCTTATGAATGAAATGAACTTTCGGATAACCACTAATGCGACAAAAACCCAGCGTAACATATAATAAAATGACATCTCGAGTTAGAAAACCGGAGAAAGTGTCTACCCAATATGACAAGCATTAACTATCGTTCCGTGTCCAGAATAGTTGTAAATTTGGTTGAACGTATACTATCAAGGATGGATTTGTCATAAATTAATTACTACATTTCTTAAATGATAAACAACATTCGTAAATTGCAGAAGACAACGACAAACAAGTTACCAGTCCTGATTTTGGACAGCCACGTGTTTATCTTGCTCGAATATCTCGATCCTCTCCTTTTACACCTCCCTCAGTTAAATGAAAAAGAAATGTGACACACAAATGCGTGAACGCACGAAATTGGTATCACGTTTGTTGATATCAAAACAGGCCAGGACTTGATTACACAAACAACAATAAACGGAAACGCTCGAGACCAAAGTTTCAATAGCTCAAAATATCAATCGATTCGAAGCGATGTATACGTATTAGATACAAGTAAGTATTAGATACAATACAAAGGTAACAAAGAAACAGGCCGGTAACAACCGTTGCCGGATAGTTTTTCTGCACGAGTACCGCCTCGGACCTTGACCTGACTACAAGTGCAGACAAACTATACGGCAGGTTGTTTCCGGCCTATTTTTTGTTACCTTTGTTTTGTATCTGACTTGTACGACGTTTCAGGAAGGAAGTAGTACATTTTGCAATTAGAAGAGGTAGCAAAACTAAACATATTAGAAACTTCAATGGCCATATACCAGTTAATGTAAGTTACAGTTTAAACACATTTTTTTTCACTTCCCTTAAGCCGAGAATTTTTTTTCTAAAAAAATTTCAAGAATTTAATAACTTTATAAAAAAAAGAACCATTTCAAGGAAAAGATGAATGTTGTTTACATTTGAGACTTTTTAGAATGCAACTTCGCTAGTAAGTAATTCATAAAAAAAAAACAGAGCTACCATTTGATTTTTTTTAATGTGGAAAACGGAAGGAAAGCGAGGGGTGGGGTTAATCCATTTAAAATAAACAGAACTGATATTAAGTGAATGAAATGTTATGAAAACTGGATTTTGTCTTATTATTTGATATATATATATATATATATAGGCATTTATTTTGGATTTTTTTAATAGTTCATGCATATAGGTTTTTTTTATATGTCTCTGATAATGTTGATCAGGATTTAACACGTGTCACTATATGATCCAATCGCAGCTTACCGTTCAAAATTGATGACATTAGTTGAATGATTTTCTTCACGATTTGCTGCATATTTGAACATGTATTACATGGACACTTTTATTAATAGGATCAATGGTGCATTGGTGAGTTGATAGGATTTTATCTTTTATCTTTTGATTAGATTTGATTTTTTATATATATTTCCTGTCTTTTTATTGAAATATAAACGTTGGTACCAGCATTTCTTTACTTTCAGCATTGTCCAGAATACTATTCATGTCCATATGTTGAAGGAAAAAAACACTTACGGACCGACCATTTAGCTTCAAAAGCCTGAAAAGGGGTATCTTCTTTTCTGAGTAAGAACATTATTTATTTTTCAACGCTATCACCCAACTATTTTCATTTTTTTCGAAATTAGACGATTATATACGGTATACGGAAAATCGGGAATCAGAACATTATTTTGTCATCTGCTTGACCACAATATATTTTTCTCATAAAATTGGGTATCACAATATTTTTAGAAAAAGACATACCCCTTTTTTAAGTTAAATGGTCAATCCCTTAGTGTACTGATATGAATAGTAATTTACTGGAATTGTTTGAAATATAGTTATTGATGCTAACGTAAATATTTTAATCAAAAAGACAGGAAATATGTCGGTGAAACAAAAAGTTCAAATCTAATTGAAATTTAAAGTGCCCATGAACTCTCTGATCATGCACGAGTGATATTCCATTCATAAAAAGTGTCCGTGTATCATCTAAAAAGTGTCCGTGTAACACCCGTTAATGTACTGTTTTTCTATAGCTCTGCTGGGGTAAAGTCGTACAATTAATTAGAGCTCGCATCCAAAGTCGTCAATGGTCAATTTACCTTAGGTATTTGCATACCTAGTTGTAATGAAATTAAAAGATTTACTGTTTCAATTTAAAAGATAAATTTACAACTTTGAATATGACTAATTTCCACCGCATTGGCTTCTGGTCGAATGCTTCGTATATAAATCTTTCGCATTTTACACAAATTGAGAGCACATTAGTTATACCTATAGCATCCAATTCTGAAATGGACAAACACTTAGTCACAATGGCAAGAATGGACGAGGCAGAAACATATGACAGATATAGGGTACATATGAAAGACGGGTTGAGTGCTCAAAATAATGAAACTTTTCTCCATATGTTTGAGTGTCTGTCAAACATCTAATCCATATAGACATAAAACTGTAAACGACGTATATATGTAGGACTCTGAACCGCGATGGTACTCCGAACCGCGATGGTCACGCTGAAGTGCGATGGTGACATTGTGACGCTAACTTGTTGTTAGATACGCTGAAGTGCGTTGGTGGGTTCGCTGAAGTGCGATGGTCTAACTGTGACGTTGTGTATACTAGCTAAATGCGATGGTCTGAAGTTAAAACCCCATTTAATGTGGCGGTGTAGTGGTTAGCGTGCTAGCCTGGCATTTGGAAGATCGGGTTTTATTTCTGGTCGGGTCAAACCAAAAACTTTAATTTTTAATTTGCTAATTATTCGCTTAGCACACAACAGTATGGAGTCCGATACTGGACTGACAAATAGACTGGATGGCTCAGATTAAGAATAATAGATTCGAGTTGGGAGGACATGTCTTTATATTGAGTGTTCAAGTGCAATAAAAAAAAATACGGGTTCAGTGCGGCGGTCTATATTCCAAATAAGTAGGATCCATCTAATTTTATCAAATATACTAGTAACTTGTTCTTGTCATGTCATAGCTAAGAAATTGCTCACAACACTCATCCCTCCATTTATATGATATCAACAGTTTTTAAGAAATAAAAACCACCAAGTACAGAGACGTGACGCATATTCTGTCAAAAGCTTGAGAATTAGCTGTTTCTCCGTTGAGCAGAAGAAATTGAGAAGTACACCAAGTTGGGACCATTCGGGTTTATTTTGGCCTAACCCATTGCAGAAGATTAATACTGTAAACACAATAAAATTACTAAGATTGCGTGTTTTTATCACAAAGCAGGATTCATCTCAAGAATAAAACAAAATTATCGCTACTTGATATAACGAAAACATTGCTAATAATTAATCTTATTTTATTTTTAAGTTGTCCACACAAAATCATGTGATGTATACTTGAAGAGAAGTCAAAATTAATATTAAGATCAAGACATTTTATTTGTCGTACAAAACGTTTGCGGCATACATCATACATGTTTCCGAACACTGGTTTGTCCATCTGCAGACCAAGATCATCTTTTAGCAGCTTTGTTCCCCATAGTTTGCTGTCTGACTTAGTTTTACATATTTTCGTAACCTCCACCTCTAATGCTCAAAAATGTTCGGGACTTGAATCGTTCGTTTCATTCTGTTTCCTTTTTACGCATGAAACCTTCATCTACAAATCTTATCCTCCTGCCTGTGAATCCATTTAGTTTAATAACGTTGTTTAAAAAAACGTCACAATATCCAAACGTCATGCAAAACCATCGCACGTCAGCGAAAGGACCATCGCACTTCGGCGTAGACAATCGCACTTCAGCGTCCCCATCGCACCTCCAAGTCCTACATATGTATATAAAGCAAACGTGTGAGTATCAACTCAAATTCGCCTTCTTGAATTAAAAAGAGCCAATAACAAACTTACTTTAACTTTGTTTAATAGATATAAGAAGATGTGGTATGAGTGCCAATGAGACAACTCTCCATCCAAGTCAAAATTTATAAATGTAAACCATTATAGGTCAAAGTACGGTCTTCAACACGGAGCCTAGGCTCACACCGAACAGTAAGCTATAAAGGGCCACAAAATTACTAGTATAAAACCATTCAAACGGGAAAACCAACGGTCTAATCTATATAAAACGAGAAACGAGAAACACTTATGAACCACATCAACAAACGACAACTACTGAACATCAGATTCCTGACTTAGGACAGGTGCAAACAAATGCAGCGGGTTTAAACGTTTTAAACCTGTTTATTTACTTTGATCTTAATTATTTATCCCTTATAATTTTATTAACTATGTATTTGCATTCATGTATCACAGATCAAATTTATTCGTTCGTTGTGTGTTAATTTACGTTTTTTGATTGAGTTAAGCCTTCCAATTGATATTTTATAGTGTGTCTTTCTATGTTGTGATGTTATACTATTGTTTCAGAAAAGGGAGAAGGTTTGGTACCATTAAAACGTTTAATCCCGCTGCAAATGTTTGCACCTGTCCTAAGTCAGGAATCTGATGTACAGTAGTTGTCGTCTGTTTATGTAGTTCATACGTGTTTCTCGTTTTTATATAGATTAGACCGTTGGTTTTCCCGTTTGAATGGTTTTACACTTGTAATTTTTGGGGCCCTTTATAGCTTGCTGTTCGGTGTGAGCCAATATACAATGGCCTGCTGAGGAGGTGTATATCCAAAATTGTCAACCCGAGTAAGGGTTGACAATTTTGATATTCAGTCGGAAAGCTGACCCCGGTTTGACCCCATTTCTTAAAGCAACAATGGAAGTCATGTGATTACCATATATGGGCATTTTTACAAAAAAGTGAAGCCCGTTTTTTGGAATTTGTAGTTTTTTGCATGAATTAAAACTAATTTGCTTTTAAGTGAACATTCTTGAGTATATAAGAAATATATTGATCCACTCAATTATGGATTAAACTAATTTTCTCTCTCAAAATGTGTCTTCAAAGTCTAGGTGTTGACCAAAAAAATCGGTCACTGGAAATTTAAATCGTAATTTTCTTTCTTAACTTCTCGGAAGCTATGCTGAATTTAAATTATGTTATGTAACATAACTTTGACTATGATATGTCAAATTTGTGCCACTTAATACGCTGTAATACGCAAATGTGCCACTTCGATGTGTCGATATTTCTGACGAAGCGGGCCGATAGTAATTTACGAGTTACGTCCCTTTGTTTGACACTCTCATGATCAAACTATTATTATATTAAGCACCATATGCTGTTATTTACATGAGGATATTATTAAAATAATTTTATTGAATATATTTTGATACTAAAGACATGTGCAAAAATTAGCGAAACACATTTTATCACTTTTCAGAACTCAGTCACAGTGAAATTCTCAAATAGGCCCTAGGCTATGTCAGTATGTGCCATAATATTATTATTCCAAGAGTTAATTTAATATTTATATTTTGGTAAGTATTTATACTGCTGTAACCAAATTATTTCAACACAGAATATAAATTTCTACCTTAATCATACAAGGGTAGCCAAAATATTCATGAATAATGGATCAAGACAGGATTAAAATGATCAAATACAGGAACTTCTTTTCATTACTCATACCTGATCCTACCTTTTCATTTAAACTTAAACGATACCATAATGAAAGTATTCTGAATGTAAATTCTTCATTATTTGAAATGAAAGGAAATTAGTTTGCAATTCTTGTATGAACAAACTAAATATAACAATAAATTTTGTCTCACTGATTCCATGCAGATTCTAATGAATGGACTCAAATTATAAAAAAAGCACTAAACCAATAAATAAATGGTTCTAATCATGAACTTGAAAATAGATAAGAACAAAAAGACTGGGTCTAATATTTTCTTCTTCTATTTATTTTTTTAACAATTATGCATTTTATATTTATATAAAAGTATTTCAGAGCAGATTCTGAGTGCTAAGTCAACAATATTATGATTTAGATCACAAGTCATAAGTAAGACTTAGTTACACTTCATGTCAGTATGAACATGCTTTGAATAAGAGTGATTAAAATGCTAGTCTGAAAGAGATGGTTTTAAGTTCATATTTAGGACAAGACTTTTTCATTTACCTTTGGCAGTTTTGCAGGATTACTTCATAACAAATTTTTTTTATAATATTATAAACAATGAATGAGTTTTGGTTAAGGTTGTGTAAAGACAGTATACGATTTCCTTACCTTGTTTTAGTTAAGTCAAACAATTAACTGACTTAAAGAGAATGATTAATCCAGTCAAATATTCACAGCTGAACTCGCCATTGCTTTTTCAAACAAACACACTAAATGTGTGTACATTGTGTAAAGATGCAAGTTGACATCGATGTGTAAGATAAAAAACTACAATGTCAAAAAATGTCTTTCGTTTGGAATTTAGTTCGAACGGGGTTTCCTAAGGGTTGATAGAACGTTAGACTTGATTTTTGTTTTAACTTTGAGATACTTATTATTAATTTTTATATAGTTTGTATATTCTTTGTTTATCTGGAAAAAGAAGAAAAAATAACAGACAATTTCGCATAATTCTTAAACGATGATCATAGGCATTACGTTATTTTAAAAGACGGACAATTTATAACATGTTTAAGTATTATTTTCTTTGATAATAAAACCATGCTTGAAAAATCGAAAGAAATCTATTTCTGACCCTAATGGCAAGTAAGAAACAGAAAAAGAAAAATTCCAAATTGGCGCCAAATTATTTTTTCCGCGAAATTAACGCAATTTTAGAATGGCGGGTTTTAATATCAGTCCCATTGTTGTCTTAAGAAAGTAGCAACAACGGTCGTTTCTAAGGGCTTGCTTTCCGACTGATTCACCGACTCAATGGGCCATAACTGTTTTATTATACCGAACGAACAAATAACAATAAAATATTGTAACAGATTGTCAAAACACTTATTCTATTGTGTGAAATTTCGCGTATGTACAACAAAGGTAGATTCTTTCTGTAAAATATAGATTCAAGGCCGTTTACAAGAGATATCGTCGACACTAGATGAACTTCCAAGTCTTGTTTGGTCTTGTTTCTTCGTCATTTGATGGACTTCTAACCTGGCCGTTGCCATATTTGTTTTTGTTTATCTGACGTTAAGTGACGTCATACTTAAAGGGAGTTAACTCGTGATCATTGAGGTACGACAAGGGTTATTCACCGGGGAATAATAGGGTTGTTCGATGGAGGCTTCAATTTTTCGGGGTTATTCACCGGGGAATAATAGGGTTGTTCGATGGAGGCTTCAATTTGATGGTGTTATTCATCGCTCCTGCCAATTTTTGAAAAAAACATCGAAATTAAACTATGACACGTGATTCCGTATTAGCCAATCAATTAATTACTATATAATGTAAGGTATAATAATGCTCCGTGTTGAAGGCCGTACCTTGACCTATAATGGTTTACTTTTATAAATTGTTACTTGGATGGAGAGTTGTCTCATTGGCACTCATACCACATCTTCCTATATCTATTAAACATCGGAGGAATTCAGCTAAAAGTACAGGAAACATCTGACATGAACGCCGAATTTTGAGGGGGAAAAAGAACAAAATATTGTTGCTAATACAGATGAGTCCTAGGAAGAAACAGTATTGACACTCATTGTACAAGGAAAATGTTCGTCAAAGTTTTCTTGGCTTCAATGAAAAGGAATGATCAGTTGTGCTCCAGTATATATATGTTACCTCAATCAATTGCATACAGCCAGCGACGCAGATCCAGACCTGGTATTGGTCTTGTTTATTAAGCACATACATGAGGACAATTTTATATAAACATGCCATATTTAAAAAATGTTAAAAAGGGGAAAACAGTAATTTTAATGATTTTTATGAGTAAATCAATATACTTTCCTTGAGGAAGAAATTTCGAACACAAAAACCAGTCAAAGACCATCTTCACATATTGCGGACAATCTTTAAATAGTATTATGTGTTGTGAACGGACATTTTCGAATGTGTCAAAATCAAAGCAATAATGCAAGTGTAAAATTACTGTCTACTGGGGCAATGCTATACACTGATGATAGCATGTCATCGACTTAGTAGCTATTGATGACATTCAATAAAAGTGATTAAAAAAACCTTATCAAAATCAATATAGAAAGACCAAAACTTAAATAATAATTTAATTAATGAAATGATTTCTTTAACATAATTGGCTATAACTACAGGTTATAAAAAAACGAACAAACAAACAACAGCCCACAAAACATCTTCTATAAATTGTCGGTAGAATGTTTATGTTTGTATCTATTATGATTTATAAAATTGTGGTGTTTAGTGTATAATATTTAAAAATATACATTCGAATCTCATTAATCGAGGAAAAGCTGACAACGCCATGGCTGATAAACAAAAAAAGACAGACAAGTCCATCAAACACAAAATATGCAGCTAAAAACCGAGAAACATGAACCCTATGAAAACTGGTGACGACCTTACCTGCTCTAGAATAACCAGATCCTGCTCTACGTGTGGCATCCGTTGTCTGGTGCATGGTAAGTACCAATTCGGTGATGGCACAAACGAAAGAAGAGAACGGGATTGAGGTTACAACAATCGGATCACATTCGTGGTTACAGATATCCTATAACGGCTAACCAACTCATGATGAAATCATGTTAAACTATCAAGGATAATTTCAAATTAACAACTTGGTACCTCATTTCAATAGTTTCTTTATAAGCAGCAACTACTACCAAAGAAATCATACACTAGTTCAGAAATATTTTCTACAATTTTCCGATAATTTCATATTTTCAAACATCATACGTCTTTCGAGTCAATATGTATATATTTCAAGTCCTCATTAATCAACGTCCTTTTGTACAAAGCATTTATAGGTATATTAGTCCTCAAAAAAAATGGTTTTGATTTAAAGGTAAATTGAAATAATCATTATTTTAAAAGCGGCCCTTTGATTTTCTCGAGGGTTAATGCTTGCTGCCTTTGTTTTGTATACCTGAAATTTGTTGTCAGGCACCATTTACGAGCAATAAAGAGGTAGAAACTCGTATATTTATTTCTTTAAAGACCAATTTCTAACAGCCAATTATTATCTATGTTCGCAGAATGATAATTTAACACCTCAACATCTGACAAAATTACACATAAACATTCAATTATCTTATTTTCATGCAATCTGTGATTAGAGTAAATTGAAATTGCCGTCAAAATGATAATAATTGTCGTCAATACCAATGTTCCACGGAAAACATTTTGATTTGAAAAAATATATATATATAAAACTCCTGACCAACTTTAAGCATATTATTTATACCATTTAGTATTCAAATACCAAAACAAAAAGTTTCAACTGTCTGCTGTTCGCTCTGTGAGTGAAACAAATACAAAGAAATGAGGCAATATATCTTTCCAAAAATGCACATAAGGGTGCATTTAATTAAAACTACGTTGTCTCTTCATTACGTATCAAGTTAGCAAAAGATTCAAAGTAAAATCCAATTAAATTATGTAAATAACAGAACTAAACCAAGTACAACCACCTGCATGCAAACTTTTTCCAGCATAGATATATTAGATATAGTTCACAGAAACAAAAATCACTACACAATATTTTATACCAACCAAGACATCCGGGAACAGCTAAGGACGATTTTAGATACGAACAAAGACTGTGTGCTTATGGTCGAAGGATTGTATTTATTGTCGAAGGATTGTGCTTATGGTCAAAGGATTGTGTTTATGGTCGAAGGATTGTGCTTATGGTCGAAGGATTGTGTTTATGGTCGAAGGATTGTGCTTATGGTCGAAGGATTGTGCTAATGATCGAAGGATTGTGTTTACGGTCGAAGGATTGTGTTAATGGTCAACGGATTGTGTTTACGGTCGAAGGATTGTGCTTATGGTCGAAGGATTGTGTTTACGGTCGAAGGATTGTGCTTATGGTCGAAGGATTGTGCTTATGGTCAAAGGATTGTGCTTATGGTCAAAGGATTGTGTTTATGGTCGAAGGATTGTGCTTAAGGTCAAAGGATTGTGTTTATGGTCGAAGGATTGTGCTTATGGTCGAAAGATTGTGTTTATGGTCGAAGGATTATGCTTATGGTCGAAGGATTGTGTTTATGGTCGAAGGATTATGTTTATGGTCGAAAGATTGTGTTTATGGTCGAAGGATTATGCTTATGGTCGAAGGATTGTGTTTATGGTCGAAGGATTGTGTTTATGGTCGAAGGATTGTGCTTATGGTCGAAGGATTGTGCTAATGATCGAAGGATTGTGTTAACGGTCGAAGGATTGTGTTAATGGTCAAAGGATTGTGTTTACGGTCGAAGGATTGTGTTTATGGTCGAAGGATTGTGCTTATGATCGAAGGATTGTGCTAATGATCGAAGGATTGTGCTAATGATCGAAGGATTGTGTTTACGGTCGAAGGATTGTGCTTATGGTCGAAGGATTGTGTTTACGGTCGAAGGATTGTGTTTACGGTCGAAGGATTGTGTTTACGGTCGAAGGATTGTGTTTACGGTCAAAGGATTGTGTTTATGGTCGAAGGATGATGTTTATGGTCGAAGGATTGTGTTTATGGTCGAAGGATTATGCTTATGGTCGAAGGATTGTGTTTATGGTCGAAGGATTGTGCTTATGGTCGAAGGATTGTGCTAATGATCGAAGGATTGTGTTTACGGTCGAAGGATTGTGTTAATGGTCAAAGGATTGTGTTTATGGTCGAAGGATTGTGCTTATGGTCGAAGGATTGTGTTTATGGTCGAAGGATTGTGCTTATGGTCAAAGGATTGTGTTTATGGTCGAAGGATTGTGCTTATGGTCAAAGGATTGTGTTTATGGTCGAAGGATTGTGCTTATGGTCGAAAGATTGTGTTTATGGTCGAAGGATTATGCTTATGGTCGAAGGATTGTGTTTATGGTCGAAGGATTATGCTTATGGTCGAAGGATTGTGTTTATGGTCGAAGGATTATGCTTATGGTCGAAGGATTGTGTTTATGGTCGAAGGATTGTGTTTATGGTCGAAAGATTGTGTTTATTGTCGAAGGATTGTGCTTATGGTCGAAGGATTGTGCTAATGATTGAAGGATTGTGTTTACGGTCGAAGGATTGTGTTAATGGTCAAAGGATTGTGTTTATGGTCGAAGGATTGTGTTTATGGTCGAAGGATTGTGCTTATGGTCGAAGGATTGTGCTAATGATCGAAGGATTGTGTTTACGGTCGAAGGATTATGTTAATGGTCAAAGGATTGTGTTTATGGTCGAAGGATTGTGTTTATGGTCGAATGATTGTGCTTATGGTCGAAGGATTGTGCTAATGATCGAAGGATTGTGTTTACGGTCGAAGGATTGTGCTTATGGTCGAAGGATTGTGTTTATGGTCGAAGGATTGTGTTTACGGTCGAAGGATTGTGTTTATGGTCAAAGGATTGTGTTTATGGTCGAAGGATTATGTTTATGATCGAAGGATTGTGTTTATGGTCAAAGGATTGTGTTTATGGTCGAAGGATTGTGCTTATGGTCGAAGGATTGTGCTAATGATCGAAGGATTGTGTTTACGGTCGAAGGATTGTGTTAATGGTCAAAGGATTGTGTTTATGGTCGAAGGATTGTGTTTATGGTCGAAGGATTGTGCTTATGGTCGAAGGATTGTGCTAATGATCGAAGGATTGTGTTTACGGTCGAAGGATTGTGTTAATGGTCAAAGGATTGTGTTTATGGTCGAAGGATTGTGTTTATGGTCGAAGGATTGTGCTTATGGTCGAAGGATTGTGCTAATGATCGAAGGATTGTGTTTACGGTCGAAGGATTGTGCTTATGGTCGAAGGATTGTGTTTATGGTCGAAGGATTGTGTTTATGGTCGAAGGATTGTGTTTATGCCCGTAGAAATCCATTGAACATGATCATGCATGTTTTACGGAAGAACCAATTCCAATTAACGGTAGCAGCAGTTTGGAAGATATGTAAAAGATCAGCTTCAGCTAGAAGTTCAAGACTTGCAACAATCAATCCACCAGTGAATATGAATATGAACCGTTTTGTATAAAATCTGGAACCTTCATCACATGAGAAAATTTGCCTGTCGATAAGAAAATACATTTTTGTATTCTACACTTCAAAATAGATTCATGGTTTAGCCAGAGATCAATATTGTTTACCAGTATAATCATTATCTTGGAATAAATATCAGCGAAATCGGTCTTCCTACTGATTCTAGTTTCACTTCTGCAATTGGCATTCTTGTCAATAACTAAACATGCTGATCATATTATATATGCGCACAATTAATGTTTAAATTTTAAAATCGTTAAGAATTACTAGTTTTGTACCACTTACTCCCCATAATATGCTACTTTTTGGCTGAAGTAACCAGCCTTTATCAAATGCGGGTACACTGATAAGGTCTGCTTACTTCCGACTATTTTGATGAAAACACATGTGATTTAATTGAAAACTGATCGACATTATTGATATACAATGCATGGTTACAACAAAATAGCCGACAATATTTTACTCAATAATTGCATTGTATATAAATCACTGAAAAAAATATCGAGTTAATAAATTTGTTCTCATTTAAGTTCGATGTGCTAGTATTTTGCATGGATCGATGGAAGAGTTCATTTCTAAGCGTTTGCTGGGGTCTGTTTTGCTTAAACTTTAGTTTTCTGTGTGGTGCTTTTTTATTTACTGTTACTTGTATTTTCATTTTGGCTAAGGTATTATCATAGTCTGTTTTCTGTTTCTGTAAAGAGATTAAGGAATAAAACATTATTCTATTTTTATACATAGAAAAAAAAAAAAAAAACAGCATGTCGAGGCCTTTTATAGCCAACTATACGGTAATAGATTATGGCTTCTAGTCGGTTGTTACTCTATTGTCAGATTTACATTTTAATTTCACTTATATTTTCACGGAATAAGCGTTATAATAAAATCAGTACTTCATCATTTAGAGTCGAAAGCAAAACTTTTAGAAAGCGTCAAATGAACAAAATATATAGAAGAAAGGGCGAAATGATTTTACCAAAATATAGTACGTCAGCATCAGAAGGAAAGCTCTCTTTTTCCTTTTAGTATAAATATTTGATGCTTTAAAAATAAGTATCAGAATTCGCCAAACAAAATTAAAGTTTGAGATAAGATGAAATGACAATATTTCATTGTAAGTCATAGTTAGCGCATTAAAAAGACACATATATAAGTACAATTGAGTTGATTCATGACCTTTGAAACCGTTACAGTTTGTGCTCTATGACATAACGTAAAATACTTATTTTTCTGGTTTTTTTTTATCACTACAATATATAATTGAAATAATGTCATGTCAGATTAACACTGTAACATTTTCGGTTAAATGTTTCCTATTTTGTATAATTACAATTATTTCAAAATATACTGTTTAAAGCTTACACAATTATATCTGTTTGGTGAATTTCATTCTCACAGGAGTGAAATGTAAAGTACTGCTTTTAGTTGTTTGCTTTTAACCTTTTTCCACTGCCATAGCTTTGTTACTAATGCCACTACTACTGCGTCGTCGTCGTCGAACAGCTAATGTTCGAATGTCCTTTGATACTTTGGTGTAGGCAAGATTTAAAACATCCTCATTTCTATTTTTTTTTTTCGGTTCATAACCTATGCATTCTGCCAAGGAAAGGTTCATGATGTTCTGGTTAGTTTTTTCTGGTGTGATATATTTGGATTAAGAAACTCTGGTCTCGAATGCACCCGAAAAAGTTTTTTTTTTACAGTTTCACGTGTCATCCTACTAGTAACTGATATACATATCGAACGTTTACATTTTCCCTTTTTTTTCTAGATGCAAAATCATCCTGGTTAACAAAATATATATAAATGAGATTCTTGTTACCGTGAACTCCTTCCTACAGCACACCATGCAAACTAGACTCAGGAGCCTGTAATTCAGTGGTTGTCGTTTGTTCCTGTGTATCATATTTGTTTTTCGTTCATTATTTTGTACATAAATGAGGCCGTTAGTTTACTCGTTTGAATTGTTTTACATTTGTCATTTCGGGGCCTTTTATAGCGGACTATGCGGTATGGGTTTTTCTCATTGTTGAAGGCCGTACGGTGTCATTTGGTCTCTTGTTGAGAGTTGTCTCGTTGGCAATTAAACCACATCTTGTTATTTTTATAGATGGTGTTTGCCATGTAAAACCCCCCGTTACATTTTTGATTTAAAAAAACTCGAATTTAGAAGTGCACTTGTCTATTTTCGAGATGCATCAAAGTAATACCATTTGTTAATGATTGAAAATATCAAAATAAGGCAATGTGTTATGATTGCCAATGAGGCAACTTTCCGACAGAGACCACATTACGCAGATGTAAGGTACGGCTTTTGACATGAAGCATAGCAAGCTATAAAAGGCCGACATGACAAATGTTAAAAAATTCAAAGGAGTAACTAACAAGAAACTAATGGCCTGAATTATGTACAAAATAACAAACGAAATTTAAAAACGATATACAATATATACGGTTTTTATTGGTTCATTTGATACTTATAAAAAAGCAGAAGATAATAAAAAACAGACAGACAGCCTTTTTTAAGTCCCAAAATATTTCCCCCTTGATATAGGAATAAGGAGACGTGGCATGGTTGCCACTGAGACAACTATTTACCAGAGTTCAAAGGACAAAGATATAAGCAATTAAAGGTCAATATACGATCTTCAAGAATGAGAAAAACCCAAATTGTATAGTCAGCTTTAAACAAGGCCCCGACGTAAAACAATTTGAAACTATTCAAACGAGAAAACTTACGAACCTAATACATAACAACACAATTTACTAAATTAAAAAAAAACAAAACAAAACAAAACATGAATCTACGACAATCACTCAATAACAGGCTCCAGACTTACGGACAGGCACATAAAGAATGTGGCGAGATTAAACTTGTTTATGAGCGCTCAATCCTCCCATAAACTGAGACAGTGGTGTAACAGCATAACATATAAACAAACTGTAAAAACATTCCTTTCCAGCAGGTCTGAACAACTTTCTAATTCGACATGAAAGTGAAACAAACACAGGGAAAATTTGTCATACCACTAGTACTTTATTCTCAAACTTATCTACGTCAATCTCAAAACACATAATAGTCAACAAAAGTAACGATACACAAGTTTGAACTTTAATTTATCATAAAATATAATAAATAGGAAAAACTGTTAAATTATCTCATTTGCAAAACAAATGCATATGATTAAAAGAATCTGACCAAATTGGAAAGTGAGAAAATACCGTGTTATTGAACTCAGGGGTCAAATTTATTTTGCGGGAAATGATGACAAAAGTCGGCACTTCATTTCGAAGATGAGAATTAAGTATTCAAATATCTGCACAGGCATTCAAAATTTTAGGCAAACCATGTTTAAGTTTAAAGTTTTAAGTTCTAATGTCGATTTTTGAATTTTGGGGTGAAAATACGATTTTTGAAATAACAAAAATTGCAAAAAAAAAAATTCGCGTATTTGCCTTAAATCAATGGTTTTGATAAGAAAATAACACTCTGTAAATATTAGACCAATTAGGCAATTATTTACCTTGGTACAGTATTTCCAATTTCATTATCTATGGAAAATACATTGCCTTGTATCGTTTCTTTTGTTGACTAGTATATTTTTCCGTTATTACAATGTCAAATTAAAATGCGAGTGTGACAGTCCTACGAGGTCATCGAACTTGCTAAATGGTCGTTACAAATTTCAACATTTTTGCTGTTTTATTTTGGATTGAACCAATAAAATTTCCATTAGTGACCATTGAGAAATTCTTGTTCATTTGAATGCCCTTAAATGATTTAAAGAAGTCTCAATAGTAATAGCGCTGATTCTTTGTTTGTAGTCCGATTCCAGTAGATTGAAATATAATTGATAAAAATAAGGATATGCGGTATGAATGCCAATGAGACAACTATTCACCGAAGTTCAAATAAGTGGATATAAGCAATGATAGGTCACCGTATGGCCTCCAACAATGAGAAAACCCTATACCGTATAGCTGGCTATAGATTAAAAGGCCACGACACAAAAAAATGTGAAACAATTCAAACAAGAAAGCTAACGGCTTAATTTAAAACAATTTACGAAAAACAAATATGACGGACATGATCCAACGAAACCAGTGAATTACAGGTTTCTGGCTGGGGACAGGCACATACATAATGTGGCCAGGATGAATATGTTTATGAGCGCTCAATCCTCCAACTAATCTGGGACAGTGGTGAAACAGTACAACATAAAAATAACTGTAAAAATCAAAAGATTCATACGACGAACAAAAACAACTTACATAAAAACAATAGGCACCAAGCACCGATATAAGAGTTATCGCAGTTACCGAAAGCTAGTTCAAAGCCAGTTACAACTCATAAATAAATCAAGAAGTTCTCCAAGACTTTTAAAGTATCAATCAGTACACATCCAACGATTTAGTTTTAAAACGTCATAAACAGTTTAAGAAACAAACGACCTTGTGCAAAGCGAAACTATAAGTAAATATCGACATGGTGTAGGATCATGAGTTCCCATAACTGTATATATATATATATATATATATATATATATGTAGGACTCTGAACCGCGATGGTACTTCGAACCGCGATGGTCACGCCGAGGTGCGATGGTTTGACGCTGATGTGCGTTTTTGATTACGCTGAAGTGCGATGGTGGCATTGTGACGCTATCTTGTTGATAGCTACGCCGAAGTGTAATGGTGGTAACACTGAAGTGCGATGGTCTACAAAAACTACATTTTCAATGCTTTTCATGTCGATGTAGAATTCAATTTGTATGTTATAGCAGTTTTTAAGGATTTTAAGTTTGATAAAGGGCTTATAACCTTTTAATACTACGGGAAGCGGGGATGATTGGTGGACAGGGGAAAGTTAACCTTCTGTGGTGATTTTTTTTTTAAATCTACAAAAGATTTTTTTTTTACGTACGATGGTGCGTGACATTCTCTTAACATACGGGTCCGCAGACAGACTCTCTTCATTATAATGTTACGGTAAAAGAGGAACTCGTGAGAGAAACATCGTAAAGATAAAATGCTAATGCAGAATTATGTCCACATGTAGAAAATCAAAGAGGACGATCTCTTATTTAATATGCAACTGTAATTAAGGACAGACATAAACAATAATGAATATAAATTCATATACTAACTATTAAAATATCTACTTCTCATAATAATTGCACGTCTGTAGATTTTAAACTAGCCATCATGAGTCAAATAGACTATCGCACATCAGCGTACGGACCATCGCACATCAGCTTACGGACCATCGCACATCAGCGTACGGACCATCGCACTTCGGCGTAGACAATCGCACTTAAGCGTGACCATCGGACTTCAGCGTCCCCATCGCACCTCCGAGTCCTACATATAAATACTTAGTTATGTTTTAATTATTAAAAACTCAATGTAAGTACCGATAAAAATAATATTTAAAGATCTTACTACTGCTTTAAATTGATGACCTTTAAGAATAAGATTATTCAAAGGATCAATGAGTTTACATGGATCGTATCTTAATTAGCGGGCTTTATAAGCAACTTCATCGTATATGATGTGATATTTCGTTTTTGATAAGAATTCTACAGACACAGCCAAAATATATGTGTCAATGAAAGAAATAAAGAATGATATCGACTAAAATGTTACCATGTTAACATAATATGTGTTTTTGATGTAGTGTCTTAATAATAATCAAGTATTGATATTTTGTTTGCTGACAAATCGCTATATTTAGGTGTGAAGCAAACAGAAGACCTTCTATACATTTAAGACATCCGCAAATCGCAGTCATGTGCATTTGATTAGTAATGTTTATTTTCCAAATTTACAAAGTAAAGTGCATTATAGTTATTACTAATGTTGCAAAAAGTAGGTAAACTTTTTTTTTATTGCCTTTTTTCCGTTTTCATGCATCAAATTTTGTAAGTCTTGGACGTATTTTCGTTCTGTTGAAGGTAGGTATGATGCGTTGTTGTTTGAAATTTTAGGTACGTTTAAGGCCCAATCTTCATGCTTTAAATTCATTGTTTTGCATTTTTGTTTGGAAATGTTGTTGTGTATTGTCTACACAGACACCGTACTTACCCTTGATTGAATCCGAATCGGGGCTAGGACACGGCATTGTTTTGTCAAAAATCATGCAGTTTGATTTTTCTTTTGTTTCACATTTTGCGGGGCCTTTTATAGCTAACTTTACGGTATAGGGGTATTTCATTGTTGAAGGTCGTACGATAATCTATCGTTGATCTTTCATGGACGTCCTAATTATCTGATGGATAGCTCCATCATTGTGGATCATACCGCATCAGGGGCGGATCCAGCAATTTTAAAAGGGGGGTCCCAACCCAGGATAAAGGGGAGGTTCCAACTATATGTCCCCATTCAAATGCATTGATCGTCCAAAAAAAGGGGGGGTTCCAACCCCCGGAACCACCCCTCTGGATCCGCCACTGCGCATCTTATTTCTATATTATTTCAAGTTTGACGACAGTTAGTCGTTAAATGAAGGCCGTACAGTGTACTATAAACATCAACTCACAATAGGTACAAGAGAAAAAAATAAAACTGTTTCGGTAGTTTACAAGTTATTACTAGTAAATGAACTATTTGTTGTTTTGAGAGATTGTTCGTATAATTAAATAAAATTACCCGAACTTTAAACTAAATAATTTGAAATAATTTGAAATATCCGTTTAAATGGTGACCAATAGAAGTTTGAGAATTTATAACTACATTTTATTTTTAGTATAAAAACTGTTATCGTATTTGGTCTAACTACAGTATACACTACAGTCATTATGGAGATATATGTTCTTGTATTGAGTCTTGCTACACTTGGTGGCCAAGCGTATTCGTGCTGTCTGCCACAACAGTTAGAGGGAACGGTTGGGATGTCAATCGGTCTGAAAAATAATGGCAATCAGCTGGCAATTACGGTAAGTGCAAATTTCAAAATGTATAAATCAGACAGTTGGTTTTCCTGTTTGAATTGTTTTATACTAGTCATTTTGGGGCCCTTTATAGCTTGCTGTTCGGTGTGAGCCAAGGCTCCGTGTTGAAGGCCGTACTTTGACCTATAATTGTTTACTTTTTATACATTGTGACTTGGATGAAGAGTTGTCACATTGGCACTCATACCATATCTTCTTATTTATATTTGGAACTTACATATACTTTATGTTAGAAGTCTTGATTCTAAAACAGGTCACCTTTATAAGTATTTACACCAAGATGTCGTTAAATGAAATTGGATACCCTGCACTTATCATGCTTTTCAATAACATATTCGATCAAATCGGTGACCCCCCCCCCCCCCCTTCCTAAATTATCGTCAACTATCATTCTGCATTGACAATAATATCTTGGTGTTAATTAGATACACCCATTGGGCTAATGTCCTAAAGGTGTATCTAATACTTATAGTTGGTATGGTCAAACCTGAATATAGTATACTCTACTATTACAATTTAAAGGATGATTTCATTGTTTCTGTAAAGTGGAACGTCAATCATAACGTGTCGTATAAACAATATTGACGTTTTAATCGATTGTTTGGGGAGTCGATGCCACTGTAAAAGAAAAAAAAAAAAAACGACGAGAACTAGAGAACTAAAATAGTAATAATGATATTAAAGCTTTGTTTTCGTACGATGTTAATTCTTAATAACACAACAAGATGCATGTCTCATTCCCTCACGTTCGTTGCTGGAGGATGATTGTATCTCTTGAAGATAAAGATTTTATTCTTATCCATTTTATATAAAAAAAAAAAACAATTATCATTATATCATAAAGATTGATGTGTGGCCCATTATGTATCTTACAAATCAGAAGAGGCAAACGATTTTTGGTTTCTCTACTATTTTGCCTTGGTAGTAGATATTTTTGGTTTCTCTACTATTTTGCCTTGGTAGTAGATATGTCTATTCAAAAGACGGAGACATACTATTGGCCAAAAAAAAAAAAAAAAATGAAATATACCAGAGGAACAGTAGCAACATAATCATATTTCTGCAATATGAAGTTCTCGACATTTTTTTTATCGGAGTCTATATATGTGTCTTTAAGAACATAACAACAACGATACCAATTTTACTGCATCAGGTGCTCATTTCAAGAATATCTCTTCAAAATATTAAAAAAAAAAAAAAGGCCTAATACAGATGTTGTAGAGCTAATATTAACATATATCCTCGTAATATGGGTTTTCGTGCTATTAAGATGGCATTGTGACGTTTTAATTTCCATTGAAAAGCATGCATAGTACGAATTCATATGACGTACGAAAACATATGATCTGACCATATATAAATCATTATCCTTTGTATTTTCAGGCTGTGTATGACAAGTGGGCAATGGATACTGCTAAAGGAAAAGGTTACCTTTCTGGAACAGTCTTCGTCATGGGTCATGAAATTCACCAAGAAATTGTTCAGGATTTCAATAATGTAAGTCTAGGAGAACCTCATATTTTTGTATGCAGCTTTTTGCTTTTTATTTTATCATTTTGGTTCATTTAAAACACCTGTTGCGAATTTTGCAATTAAGAAGTGGATTACCAGATAAATGGTCTTTTTATTTCAATTTTAATTATAAATTCAACAAATCTGTAAACCATCGATCGTTAACATATTAATTGGAATGTAATACATCATACATGTATAGAAGGTTATAAAATGAAAAAAAAAAGCACATCATAAATTTCGCGCGTCCGAAGTGTTTTTACTGGATTTACCTTCACCAGGAACCCTCAAACCTAAGCATTTGGAAGCCTACGACTCATTTCACAAAACAAATTGATGAAAAATACTCGTAAGTCATAACCATTTCAGTATAACTTAAGATCTATTTCAGTCGTAAGATCTTTTGTTGTTTCCAAGAATACGTAGCGATTTTGTGTTATAAACAGTTTACTGGTACACCTAACAGTATCCTTTCTCTTCCTTCTCAGCAAATACAGTATGAAGCTGCTTTGGGAAACTGTACCGTAAAACCTTTACCATTTGAGTTTCGGACAGAAGGAGGAATGATTTGTTTGCCATGTAAGTGCTATAGATCATAATGATGACACTTTAACAAAACACATACGAATTCGATTGATAATGAATCAATGTCACTCCAATGAATAACCATTAACGAATCACTACGTGTATAACTAATCACATCTACTTATAATAATTTTGTAGTTTTTTCTACCGTCGATGAATTTAATGAATTTGAAGGATGGTACATGAATGCATAAGGAGAAAGAAATGAGGGATACCACAAGGTAAATTGAAAATATAAGTCGAAGAATCAAGAATAAAAAATACCATGCTGGACGATAAACAAAGAAAGGAAAAAAAAAATAACGATGAGCATGTGACACTTTTTACTATCAACCAGGGTTAGATGGCTCCGGATTAGTAACAATTTCCGGTTCCACTTTTGGCACCTGTAGATGTTTTTCTGTGTACGTACTTTGTATACTTTTTATTCATGCAATACTTGTTTATACTCAATAACCCACACTCAGTAATATATCCCTGTACACTTGAGATTAAGGATACTACAGAAACTAGAAGGTTTGCTTCATATCTTGATCTTATTGTTCGATATCGACACGGACTTCAAACTAGAGTCTATGTACAATGTGATTATTTCAACTTTACAATTGTCAACTTCCCATTTCTCAGCAATATCAAACAAACCGTCTGTTCCATCGTATGGTGGTGTTAACATATCTCAGTTGATACGTTACTATCGTGTTCACACTATATGAACTTCATTTGTAGGAGTTGCTCCTTACATAATAACTGAGTTAGGAGGAAGAATGACTGAAATCGACACTACATAAGTTTTTTGTTCGGTCACTATCACGAATTGGTTGACCGATACGATATGTCTATGTGTCAATTCACTAGGACATATTTTTGCAGTGTAAGTAGATATAGGAAGATGTGGTGTGAGTGCCAATGAGACAACTCTCCATCCAAATAACAATTTATAAAAGTAAACCATTATAGGTCAATGTACGGCCTTCAACACGGAGCCTTGGCTCACACCGAACAACAAGCTATAAAGGGCCCCAAAATTACTAGTGTAAAACCATTCAAACGGGAAAACCAACGGTCTAGTCTATATAAAAAAAAGTCTTTATATATTAATAGAGTCGTCAAATTGTAATTTTACATATTGTGTCCTATTCTCGATTGGGACATTTTGACTGAATGTAGATTCGCATGGCGGGTGAAGCATACACAGCAGGATACACTCACCCTGTCGATGCACCCGGTACCGTTTCTTTTATAGTTCTTAAGTCTTTGTTTGTTACATTGATTTGTCTTCTGAAATCGATGTATGAGGTTTGAACATCGGTAAACTACTGGTCTCTTTTTATATATGATTACTTAATCATGGTTTCTTTGTATTTTAATGGTATATACAAGGGTCTGGATAGGGGGTCCGTCAATTCTTAATTCTTTAATTTGTTTTAGCTGTGTTGCTCTGTTCTTCATTAATTTTGTCCATTATTCTCTATTCTTTATATTTTAGCGCCCAATTATTCCCTATTCCTTATATTATTATCCTTTTTTTCTCTATTCTTTATTTTTTAGCCATTTATTTTGCACTTTTCCCCATTATTCTCTATTCTGGAAAATCCATCTAGACCCTCATATACATCATGTCTTTTCCTATATATAAATACTTAATCATGGTTTCTTTGTATATTAAAGGTATATACATTCTATCTCTTTATTTTACAGCTAGCTCAAAGGTAATGTCGAGCTATCAGGGTTTAGGAGAGGACACGCTCAATGTTGACACGTACTATATTCCATTTGATGCAGGACATTTGACCATGTCATTGACTACGAAAGGATGCGCACCAGTATCCGAAGGTTTCCAAACAAACGATGGCATCTTCAATATTGGTTTCATGGGACTAACTAGTGGCATAACAGACCCATCCGTGTTCGAATTGCCTTCCCCTTGTAAGGAGGGGTCGATGGAAAAGAGAGTATGTATTAACATCAGCATCCTTCAAAGGATCCAATTTTATTTAATCAATCCCTCCTAAAGTTCAACATATGGCAGATCATTAAACTTCATGTTAACAATTTAAATCTATTCAATATTTTATTTAAGTCTCATTTCTCAATAATATATAATACAACATTTACATTAAGTGGAAAATATAGATATCGTTAAGAGAGCCATTTTGTACAGAATTATAAGAGACTGTAACATTGAACATTATAGAAAATTCGTTTATTATAAAACAAATATATAAGTACATTATTTACAGTATAAAACACTTCTACGTCTTTTTGAAATTAGATAACAAAAAGTCAAGCTTTGACACAGCAACCAATCATATTTACTAAACATTCTTGACATAGTAATATTAACAACTGAAGTACTATCAATATATTCTGTAATGTTAAACTAATATTCTACGTTGCACTCAGAAAATGTTTTCCTTACATGATAATTTCATATTTGTTTTATACTTGTGTTTTCTACTCATTATATCTGCCCATATGAAAACCTTTCTGTTTAACCGATTATAACTCATATCAAAACGGAACCAAAGTCGAATTAAACATTGTCATTGTTTTTTTAAAATAAATATCCATCCAATACCCCCAGCTACTGCAGCATTTGGAGTATATTAACCGACCCCAAGAAAAAATCTGCTAGCTCTATAATTATGTATAGCATTAATAAAAGAAAGATTCTATAACCCAAATACCGGTACCATATTCAGCCAGTGGGAACACCAAACTTTCAGATAGTTTTGAAAAGACTGTATGAGGAACATAATAATAACATGAAAAAAGCCACAGATACAAATGTAATAAGATAAATCTAACAAGTAAATATTTGGAGATAGCTGATTTCTGTTAGATTTATACAATATAATGGAACAAGAAGAACCAATTACACATGTGCAACATGGAAAGCAAGAGATGTATACCCTTCCGGAGCACCTGGTGTTGGTCAGGTCTTGTCTTGTAGTGTTTTGTGGACTGTTTATCTTTTGGTCGTTTTTCGTGTTTGTCTTTGACGTTGTCAGTTCATTTTCGACTTGTAAGTTTGATTATCCGCCTTTCTTTTACAAAGGCACTATAAAAAAAAAATGAAATGCATTAAAATCATGTTCTTATTTGTCATTTACTCGCAGGTAGATGTGAAACAAAAGTACAAGTTTAAATGTAATCTTGTGTTTTCCTTATGTAACACATAATGTGTTTCTTTAGACTTACGCAGCCAAAGCGATTGGCAGCCATTGCAAATAAAAGCTGAATGCTGATAGTATTACTATAAGTTTTCTTCTTTTTGAAAGTTATATCAAATGCATACCAATTTAAATTCAAAGGCATATATATACGTTGACGATGATACACCAGAACTGTCAGTTTATTTTCTTTTTCAGGAAATACGACAATCGCCATTCGTTCCCATCTGATGTCAAAGAACGACGAAGCTTGCTTATATAACATTGTATAACTTCTCTGAAATCAAATGGACCAATTCAATACTTTTTTCCTTCTGAAGTCTACAAATTATGAACACTTTAACCATGTACAACATATTAACACTTTACCCATGCACAATTAAAATAAACATTTACTTTTTATCTGCACACTGCTTTAGTTATTTAAAACAAAATAGCCTTGACAAATTAAATAATTACTGTCTAAATTGGGGATTAAAGTTGAATACTTCAAAGAGTAAAATTATGATTTTTAACAATACAGGAAGATTAAACAAGAGGCTCTCAAGAGCCTGAATCGCTCACCTGTAATTTTTTGCTTAAATCTTTCATCAGTGATTATTTTTGCTTTTTAATATATATTAATGAGTGGCTTAAAAATTCCATTGAAATGTTCTTTGTATCTGTCATATTTTCTTCAAAAGCAAAGAAATACATTTTACCGTTATGTTCCATTTTAGCCATAGTGGCTATGTTTCTTGGCGTACAAGAAAATAAAATACAAAATTTATACTAGATACTCTGAAACTCATTCAGCCCAAGTTTGGCTGAAATTGATTCAGCAGTTTCAAGGAGAAGATTTTTTAAAGTAAGCAAACTTGATGAACAAATTGTGAAAAATTGTTTTTAAAGGGCAATAACTCCTTAAGGACACATTTGACAATTTGGGTCATTTAACTTATTTGTAGATCTTACTTTGCTGAATATTTTTGCTGTTCACAATATCTTTATCGTTAATAATATTCAAGATAATAACCAAAAACTGCAAAATTCCTTAAAATTACCAATTTAATGGCAGCAACCCAACAATGGACTGTTGGATTCATCTGAAAATTTCATGGCTGATAGAACTTGGCCTAATGAACATTTTAACCTCTCATCAGATTTGCTCTAATTGCTTAAGTGTTTGAGATATGAGCCAAAAACTGCATTTTACCCCTGTGTTCTAGTTTTAGCCATGGCGGCCATGTGTTTTGACGAAACAAAAAAATAAAACACAAACTTTATTTTAGATACCCTAAGGATCATTCAGCTTAAGTTTGGTTGGAATTGGTTCAGTAGTTTCAAAGGAGAAGATTTTTTTAAAGTTAAAAAACATGATAAACAAATTGTGTAAAATTGTCCTCAAAGGGCAATACTCCTTAAGGGGTCAATTGACAATTTTGGTCATATAAAACTTATTTGTAGATCTTACTTTGCTGAACATATTTGCTGTTTACAGTTTATTTTTATCATTAATACTATTCAAGATAATAACCAAAAATTGCAAAATTTCCTTAAAATTACCAATTTAGTGGCAGCAACCCAACAATGAGTTATCAGATTCATCTGAAGATTTCAGGGCTGATAGACCTAATTAACACTTTTACCCCTGTCAGATTTGTTCTAACTCCCTTGGTTTTTTAGATACGAGCCAAAAACTGCATTTTACCCATATGGTTTCTATTTTTAGCCATGGTGGCCATGTTTTTTGACAAAACAAAAAATAAAACACAAACTTTATTGTAGATACCCTAAGGATCATTCAGCTTAAGTTTGGTTGGAATTGGTTCAGTGGTTTCAGAGGAGAAGATTTTTAAAGTTAGAAAACATGATAAACAAATGGTGTAAAATTGTCCTTAAAGGGCAATAACTCTTTAAGTGGTCAATTGACAATTTTGGTCATATAAAACTTATTTGTAGATCCTACTTTGCTGAACATATTTGCTGTTTACAGTTTATCTTTATCATTAATACTATTCAAGATAATAACCAAAAATTGCAAAATTTCCTTAAAATTACCAATTTAGTGGCAGCAACCCAACAATGGGTTATTAGATTCATCTGAAAATTTCAGGGCTAAGGATATGGCACGCCTGAACCACTTTTATTAATTAATCTTAGATTATCTCAGATAAACTAGGATTATCTCAGATAATCCCGGTTTATCTCAGATAAACTAAGATTATCTCAGCTTAATTCAAATTCCAGAAAATCCTAGTTTATCTCAGAAAAAACAGAAAATTCATTATCTGGAGAAAATCCCGGTTTATCTCAAAATATTAAGAAAATCTAGGTTTTTCTGAGCGATTTTCAGATAATCCTAATTTATCTCCAGATAATTAATTTTCTCAATTTCAGATAATGAATTATCTCATTTCTCGAGAAAATCTAGGTTTATCTCGGATTCTAAATATACAAAAGAACAATGTAACGAGCGTTTTAATTGGACGACAATCCGGCGTTTAACGTTTTACTTTCTCTTTGAAACCATGATGGTGACGAATTCACTTCCTCTTATTGGGTGAACGGGGATATGCCAAAATATGGGTCATAATTTTGCGAGACTTTATATAAATATAAGCGTCCTTTTTCAGAGGAGGGGCGACATTCAGCATACGGCACGCAATTTTTACTTATATTATTGATCGATCGCTGTGTTATTGTGTCATTTATCACTACTCGTGGTGTGAACATCACCGTTATTGACACCTGGACAAGCGAAATTTGTTGAATCAATTATAAAAACAAGTAATATACAGAAGGGCTGATTATATACAATATACATATACTTTGTACATATATAATAAACAAATTTGGTAGCTATTTCTTTTACACAAACTGACTGTTTATTACCGACGGCTAATTTCGACATCGATAATCATTGAATTCTCATATTTTAATTTATTCAGTCGGTTTTAATTTTAATCGTGACAAAGTTTTGTAAAATATTTAATTTTAACTATTGCATTATTTCGTCATTTGTCAGTAAACAAAATAGATAACACTAGAAAGAAGGCAACTAAGTAATCCAATACACAAATAATGCACGATTCAATTATGGAAAAAACAATTATTTCATCATGGTTATTCATAAGACAAATTTTCATTTTGTTTTCAAAATAATTAAATACATAAGAGTTTATATGCCATGAACCTTAAAGCGTCAGTTATTAATTGTAGGATATAAACAATAAATGTACATTGTCTGAGATACAAAATGTGTATGTACTCGCTAACACGGGTGTCATTCGGTTTTTCGAGAGAAATGATCGTGAAAGAATATCTAACGGTGGTCAAGTATTGCGAGACGATCGTGAAAGCTCTGGTACCGGATCGTGAATGTAATTAAATTTAAATTCTACTTCAGAATGTGTGAAAAAATCGCTGAATTTTAAAAATGCGGAACAAATCCGAACAAAAAAATATGTCTGTCAAAATGATTCAACTTCCTCAACATTACTGTGCAATAAGATAAAGAAAATATGCAGTACTTTATGAAAAAACACAAAAAACACAATGCATGTCTATGGGATTAATTAAAAAAAAACACGTTTTTTGTACCTATAATGGTCATATTTCAATATATCATAATATATTTGAAATTTAATTTTTGTTGTGTCCGAAAGTACAGTAAAAATAAAAGTATGCTCTTCCCTTAAAATCGTTCATTTGTTTATGAAAACCTTGAATTTTGTTGATTTTTCATCAAACTTGATCGTGAAAGATCAGGCAACGCATTATTTTGATCGTGAAAGATAATGCGTGACCAGCCTTAATAATCAGAAATCAATACTTCTTTTACCACTTGATATACCTGCAACTGGTTGAAGCCTGTAACTTTTTTGATAAGAACGAACATGAAAGCTATCATTTGTTTTTTTAATTCAACACTTTACCTCTAGAGTTAAAAAAAACCCAACTTAAAACGTGTCTAAATCAGTGTGAAAAATTCAGCTCTGAGAATCGGACTAGTACAATTCAGGCAGAACGCCACTATTTAGCTAATAATATGGGTATGCAACGTTTAAACCAAAAGGTTTACCATCAACCAAAAACTTATAGCAAAAACAGCATTTTTCATGAAAAATTTGAGATTGAACGATAACCAACATTTTGTGCAACAATACTTTCTTAAGTTATATGTATCTTTGTATACAACGTAGCAGATGTGGATTGATTTCTAATGAGATAACTATATATTACAGACTAAAGAATACCAGAGCGCAAATGCTGAAATGTCTCGTCTACATTATTTATGATAGTATATTTGTTGAACTTCTGTAATATTAAGGGTTTTACTAGAAGTGTCACATACGCTTAAAATTGTCAATGATTCATATATCTACGCCCATTCTGTATATCTATCATCACTCTGTATATCTATCACCACTTTGTATATATATCACCAGTCTGTATATCTATCACCACTCTTTATATTTATCACCACTCTGCATATCTATCTTCACTCTGTATATCTATCACCACTTTGTTTATCTATCACCACTCTGTATATCTACCATCCCTCTGTATATCTATCAACACTCTGTATATCTACTACCACTCTGTATATCTATCACCATTCTGTATATCTATCACCACTTCGCTTATATATCACCATTCTGTATATCTATCACCACTTTGGTTATCTATCACCACTTTGTATATCTATCACCACTCTGTATATCTACCACCACTCTGTATATCTATCAACAGTCTGTATATCTACTACCACTCTGTATATCTATCACCATTCTGTATATCTATCACCACTTCGTTTATATATCACCATTCTGTATATCTGCCACCACACTGCATACCTATCACCACTCTGTATATCTATCATCCCTCTTTATATCTACCACCACTCTGTATATTTACCACCACTCTGCATATCTATCACCACTTGGTATATATATCACCAGTCTGTATATCTATCACCACTCTGTATATTTATCACCATTCTGCATATCTATCTTCACTCTGTATATCTATCACCACTCTGTATATGTACCCCCCAATCTGTATATCAATCACCACTCTGTATATCTATCAATACTCTATATATCTATCTCCACTCTGTATATTTATCATCACTCTGTATATCTATCACCACTTTGTATATATATCACCACTCTGTATATCTATCAATACTCTATATATCTATCACCACTCTGTATATCTATCGCCACTCTGTATATCTATCACCACTCTGTATATCTATCACCACTCTGTCTATTCGTCACCACTCTGTATATCTACCACTACTCTGCATATCTATCACCACTCTGTATATCTATCACTACTTTGTATATCTATCACCACTCTGTATATCTTTCAACACTCTATATCTACCACCACTCTGTATATCTACCACCTCTCTGCATATCTATCTCTATCACCACTTTGTATATCTATTACCACTCTGTATATCTACCATTACTCTGTATATCTACCCCCACTCTGTATATCAATCACCACTCTGTATATCTATCACCACTCTATATATCTATCTCCACTCTGTATATCTATCATCACTCTGTATATCTATCACCACTCTGTATATCTACTACCACTCTGTATATCTATCATCACTCTGTATATCTATCACCACTTTGTATATATATCACCAGTCTGTATATCTATCACCAATCTGTATATTTATCACCACTCTGCATATCTATCTTCACTCTGTATATCTATCACCACTTTGTATATCTATCACCACTCTGTATATCTACCACTACTCTGTATATCTATCACCACTCTGTATATTTATCACCACTTTGTCTATTTATCACCACTCTGTATATTTACCACTACTCTGCATATCTATCACCACTCTGTATATCTATCACTACTTTGTATATCTATCACCACTCTGTATATCTTTCAACAGTCTATATCTACCACCACTCTGTATATCTACCACCTCTCTGCATATCTATCACCAATTTATATATCTATCACCACTTTGTATATCTATTACCACTCTGTATATCTACCACCACTCTGTATATCTACCTCCACTCTGTATATCAATCACCACTCTATATCTATTACCACTCTATATATCTATCTCCACTCTGTATATATATCATCACTCTGTATATCTATCACCACTTTGTATATATATCACCAGTCTGCATATCTATCACCACTTTGTATATTTATCACCACTCTGCATATATATCTCCACTCTGTATATCTATCACCACTCTGTATATCTACCATCCCTCTGTATATCTATCAACACTCCGTATATCTACTACCACTCTGTATATCTATCACCATTCTGTATATCTATCACCACTTCGCTTATATATCACCATTCTGTATATCTATCACCACTTTTGTTATCTATCACCACTTTGTATATCTATCACCACTCTGTATATCTACCACCACTCTGTATATCTATCACCACTCTGTATATCTACTACCACTCTGTATATCTATCACCATTCTGTATATCTATCACCACTTCGTTTATATATCACCATTCTGTATATCTACCACCACTCTGCTTACCTATCACAACTCTGTATATCTATCACCACTCTGTATATCTATCATCCCTCTTTATATCTACCACCACTCTGTATATCTACCACCACTCTGCATATCTCTCACCACTTTATATATCTCCACTCTGTATATTTATCACCACTCTTGATATCTATCATTACTCTGTATATCTATCACCCTTCTGTATATCTACCACCACTCTGCATATCTATCACAACTTTATATATCTATCACCACTTTATTTATTTATCACCACTCTGTATATCTACCACCACTCTGTATATCTATCAACACTCTATATATCTATCACCACTCTGTATATCTATCACCACTCTGTATATCTATCACCACTCTGTATATCTACCACCACTCTATATTTCTATCAACACTCTGTATATCTACTACCACTCTGTATATCTATCACCATTCTGTATATCTATCAACACTTCGTTTATATATCACCATTCTGTATATCTATCACCACTTTGTATATCTATCACCATTCTGTATATCTACCACCACTCTGTATATCTACCCCCACTCTGGATATCTATGAGAACTTTACCTAATGAACACTTTTACCCCTGTCAGATTTGCTCTAACTGCTTTGGTTTTTGAGCTATAAGCCAAAAACTGCATTTTATCCCTATGTTTTATTTTTATCCATGGCGGCCATGTTTTTTGACGAAACAAAAAATAAAACACAAACTTTATTCTAGATACCCTAAGGATCTTTCAGCTTAAGTTTGGTTGGAATTGGTTCAGTAGTTCAGAGGAGAAGATGTTTGAAATAGTTTACACCAGACGGACGACGACGACGACGACGGACGACGACGGACGCCAAGTGATGGCTAAAGCTCACAGTCCCTTCGGATAATAATAAGTTCACTTATGGCATTTTGGATCTTGAAAATGTTCGAAATTATACTTATTTGGGCATTACTTTTAGTATTTCAGGTATCTACACTGAAGCTAAGAAAAATTTATACAAAAAGGGTCTCAAAGCTTACTTTAAATTAGTTAAAAGTTTTAGTGGTTATAAACCAAAATTAAAACTTTATTACACATTTTTGATCACACTGTTAAACCTGTTTTATTATATGGTAGTGAAATCTGGGGGTTCTTTAATAGTTTTAAGTTAAAGGCCTCAAAATGACTTCTGTTATTTTACAAAACTATGTAATGACCTCCCCCATCAGAGCATTCATAGAAAAATGTGCAAATATTTATTAGAGGTAAATAAAAGAGCTACCACAACAGGAGTTATGGGAGAGTTGGGTCGCTTGCCTCTTATGTTAGAAGTAATTGTTAATATGATTTCATTCTATGTTAGATTACATGACAGCAATGATATTCTCTTAAAAGATGCTTTTCTGACCTCAGAGAGTCTCCATCAAAACCATAAATCTTCCTGGATTGGCTGCATTCATGTTTTATTGAGTTTTTTGGGCATCACTGCTAGTAGAGCAATAAATAAGACAAAACCTAATAGAAAATTAATCTTTCAGTTATTAAAAGAAAAATATAAAAACATTTGGCACGATCAAGTATTTAAAGATTATCCTAACCTAGATCATGGAAGTAAATTAAGGACATACAGAAAGTTTAAATCTAACTTTAGTTTTGAAAATTATTTATCTTGGGGGGGACTACAGAAAAAGAAAAATATTAACCAAATTTCGAATAAGTGCCCATGATCTGGAAATTGAAAAAGGTAGACATTCTGGAATTAAATTAAATCAAAGATTATGTAAATTATGCTCATTGGAAGTTGAAGATGAAGTTCATTTTCTCCTTAAATGTCCTAAGCTAGATATAATAAGAACTTCTCATTTAAACCAAATAAGCTTAAAATTTAAAAATTTTGATCAGCTAAAATGTGATGAAAAATTTATATGGTTAATGTCCTCTGAAGATCATTATATATATAATCAATTATATACATTAATATGCAACTTAAAGAATGAAAAGTTCAAATTGCTGAATACTTAGATTGAATCACTTTACTTGTAATATATATATTTCATTGCTATATGCATCTGTTTTCATGTTCCTTCCTATGCTATTTTATATCAATATTTATAATTTTATCTATATTGTACCAATCCATATTGAATTTTGTATTTTGTATAATTTGTGCTTGTATTGGAATTAATATTTCTGCTCCTTTGGTGCGCTCATTGCAAAATAAAATTATTTGTTTTTGTATTTGTAATGTAAAAATAGTATTTAAAACTTGATGTAAACTCAATTACGTCCAATTGTCATTTAGCAGTTATCCTAGAAAAATAAAAAGCTATATTAAACAGGAAACTGGTTCAGGAACATAGATGTGTATTAACTACGTCAATGTTATATAAATGTATCTGTATCTGTTCGGTTCGGAGACTTAGTGGCGTTAAAAAACAACCAAAAAATAAAATTCACCTCCGTGTACACAATGTACGCAATTGACATTCAGAGGTAACGAAGTTAGATAGAAGTCAAATTGATTAACCTTTTAGAGCAATTTTAACCAATAGAAATAAGAAGATGTGGTATGAGTGCCAATGAGATAACTCTCCACCCAAGTCACAATGTGTAAAAAGTAAATCATTATAGGTCAAAGTACGGTCTTCAACACGGAGCCTTGGCTCACACCGAACAGCAAGCTATAAAGGGCCCCAAATGACTAGTGTAAAACAATTCAAATAGGAAAACTAGCGGTCTTATCTATATTTAAAAAAAAAAACGAGAAACGCGAAACACTTATGAACCACATCAGTTAACAAACGACAACCACTAAACAACAGATTCCTGACTTAGGACAGGTGCAAACGAAAGCAGCGTGTTTAAACGTTTTAATAGGCGATAACCTTCACCCTAACCTGAAGTAGTAGTGTAAAATTACAACATAGAAAGACACACTATAAAATATCAATTGAAATGGCTTAACTCAATCAAATAAAAATATATAATCAGCGCCATGCCCTTTCTACATCTTTACAAAACGGAAATTTAATACAGGACCACTAACACAGTATGTGACCTCTCTAACAGCTGAGTTAAAGATCTTCATATGAACAGCTATCTTATGGCTATTTAGAATCTACAAGGTATGAGGATGCACCACGACACTGCCTCGCCTCAATAGACATTTGATATTATAATTACTATTTCCACCATTTGAATATAACCGAACTCCTTTATTCAATGTTAGTTTTTCAGTCGGGCGCCCAACGTAACAGCAGAAGGGCATGTTCGCCTGCTATCATTAAGACGATTGAACTCAAGACCGCCAGAATAGCCAGCGTTCTCACGACGTGGGTAAAGTAAAACATGTTAAAGGAGCTAGCACTTTGTAAGCGCATGATTCAGGGCGGTTATATAATTACTTGGTCGAAGAAAGAGTGCGTACTTATGTTTAAATAGTGCAACTAAAGTTTTTTATCGTTTCAACACTACGAATTACGTTATATTAACATTGAATTCAAAATGTCAAATATTTGGTTAATGATCAAATTACTAAATGTTAAAAACTGTAACGATATATGTAAATATGTGTTATGACATTCACTTGACAGTATAGTTCCATTATGATTATTAATATCATCATCATCACAATGTAAAATTATGGTTCAACTAAAAATGATTTAAGGTACAAATAAATCAGATATATTCAAAATGCTACAACAATTTTTATGCTGAATAAATCAATTAACCTAACCCGAATAATTTAGGCCCTCCACGTTATCGCGAGGTTTATGAAGTAATCGTTGATCAGCGGAATATATAAGGACTGAATTATTCGGGTTACAATTAACCATACATTGTTATACGTGTTGTTTTATATATAGATCGGGAACGTCGTGAGTGTAAAAAAGGAAAGAAAAAGAAGATACCAAAGGGGAATTAGAAAATCACAAGTCCAATTAATAACATGACCAGAAATTAAAGGGGTCGAATTCATGTTAACCGATGTGACTCAAATTTTCATATTTGATTTATTACTTACTAAAACGTATATCCAAATTACTTGCAAGTGAATAATTCATCACCAATGTTTCTTTGCTTATTTTGACAAAATTGAGCCAAATTGGCTGCTAAAAGCGAATTATTATTTACATTATTTAACTTTTATTAATGATTGAAACAAACAAAATCATATTTTTTTTTTTCATATCTCGTAGCTAATGCCCCTGAAGGACGAAAAAAACAATCAACAATAACAAAACATTAAATAAAGAAAAAAACTACAGACAGTTCGCGAGCAACACGAGCATGAAAGTAAAAAATATCATGAGATGCTTTGACATTCCCAAGAAAAAAAAAATTCAGTAATATAACGCTACATTGGTGAACAGAAAAAAATTAAATATTTTACAGGGATTTAATTATTTTTTCGTGGGTTGTTATCCTATGTATATTCTATGTATAATCTATGTATCAATAAAAACTGAGATAATCGAATGATCTCCAAAAAAGAGCAGGGAATGTCGAGAGTGTAAAAAAAAAGAACGGGATCTGGAACGTCAAGAGTGTAAAAAAGGAACGGAATCGGGAACGTCGAGAGTGTTAAAAAAAAGAACGGGATCAGGAACTTCGCAAGTGTAAAAAAAGAACCGGATCGGGAACGTCGAGAGTGTAAAAAAAGAACTAGATCGGGAACGTCGACAGTATAAAAAAAGAAAAAGAAGATTTGATTTTCGATTTTTTGGTGTTTTAACGCCACTTTTAAGCACCGCTTTTGGGCTATTTCGTGGCGGCCAGTTTTTATTGGTGGAGGAAGCCGGAGTGCCCGGAGAAAACCACCGACCTTCGACAGGAAAAAGAAAAAGAAGATACCAAGGGGGAATTAGAAAATCACAGGTCTGTACAAATCTCCTCTGAGGCACTTTCACCACTATTGCGCTATTTCGTGGCGGTAACTTTGTATCAGTGGAGGAAGCCTGGATGCTCTCAGAGAAACACCGACCTCAGGGGCGGATCCAGACATTCTAAAAGGGGGTTCCAACTCAGGGTTAAGGGGGGGGGTCCCACCATATGTCCCCAATCAAAAGCATTTATCGTCAAAAAAGGGGGTTCCGGTGGTCTCTGGATCCGCCACTGGACCTTCAGTAGTAAAAACTGACAATTATAGTCAATTAAGGCTGGAATCGAACGCACCTGCTACATGCCAGATTCCAACTCACAACGTCAGTGTTGACAGGCTAGTGATACAATGGTTCGCCTACTTAGACCAACCTTCATCGAGGCCACGATTGTGAATTTGACTACCCTTATTATAGGTCTTCAGAGATAATGGTGTCCGAAGAACTCTGGAATCGATATCAGACATTTATATTCTACATTAGTCAAATGCATTTGCTTGAAATTGAATTGCTTCACTATTTAAATATAATAATGAAAATTCACTCGAATATAAAGATTGGGTAGCAAGATATATTTTTCTCTTCGTTTGCAGAGATAATGAAAACCATTTAATCATTTAACTACTGTAAACCTTTAACAAAAAGCACAAAAAAAGTAGTAAAACATTCAGACTTTGTGTCTGTCCAACAAACATAGCATTAAATACCCAAAACTGACGAAAAATGGAACTTGGAATTTTCAACCCAATCAGCCTCAATATGGCGGTTACAAATATCAAAACACTATACAATAACATAAGACATTTATCCTGAATAAAGGATCATAAGAAAACACAAAGATTAACATAAGTGAAAAAGTCAAATATAATGTTTTGGAGAATGTCCGTATAGGAGGGTCTTCATTTAATTTGTTGGGGATATTTTCCTTTACAAACGGTATCTGCGAAAATGACGCATATTCTGTAAAATTCTCAAATGAATAATTATACTTTTAAATTTATCCTTAATTATGGGATTGCTTTATTACTGTTCATTTCTTTAACAGTACTGTGTAATCAATTCTTTTATTATCCAGTTATTGTTTATGCTGTTGCACCCAATTATTCTCTATACTTTATTTTTGTATTCTCAGTTTTCTCTATTCATTGATTTTTTTTGGGAGCAGTTATGTTGTATTTTGTAAACCCCATCCAATTCCTCATAAAGCTAATATAATTTCAATTTACAAAACAAGTAGCATTAGTATGCAGTGCAAAATGCTAACGGTTGAAAAAATAGGATGATCATGCATATGTATTGAATATTATTACTCATCTGGCACTAACACCATGTGACTAATCATAAGACATTTACCGGTATTTCTAAATATAGAACGAGGAAGAAAATATACCGGGTCGATTCGTTAATCTGGCAATACACAAGATGGAACAAGTTAATATGTGGAGTGTACTCCTAGGCTTGCTTTTTTTCACAACAACTCCAGCAGAGACATCAACATGTTGTTTACCGACACAAATGGAAGGCACATTAGGCTTCTCAAGCGGATACCAAGTAAAAGATAAGGGTTTCCGAACAGAGGTACGTTCCTACAGGTAGTTTTGGCAAAGACCCCCCCCCTTTTTTTTGTTTTAATATTTTTTATTAATGAAATTTCATTAATAGCATTGTAAGATATTACATTTCTATAGAAAATCTCTTTCTAACATATGATAAAACAATTTACAAATCTAAGTCATCGAAGAAATAACATTTTGTCTTTGACGATGCTCTTAATATTGTACAATAAATTTGTTTCGTCTTAAAAATGCATTGGTATGAGCACAACGAAGTTTAAATAGTGTAAGACATTTATCTTCAATCAAAATGAGACAAGCAAAAGTTAATCAATCAAATATTGAATTGGTTACTAGATCTTTATTCACATTCACTAAATTACATAGTTACGGAGATGATAACATATTTTGATTTTGCAGGTGTGAAAATTACATAAATATCTACATATACTTTAACCAGGAGGACAGACCAGTGGCGGATCCAGAACTTTTCATAAGGGGGGCCCGCTGACTGACCTAAAAAGGGGGGGCGCTCCAGTCATGCTTCAGTGATTGCCTATTTAATCAACCAAATTTTTCCAACAAAGCCCCCGGATTCGCCTATGTTAGGACTTTCACTGATATAAAATTAATAAATCTACACAACAATAGTGTGGTAAATATTTACTTATACTATACGTGTTACGAAATAGTATATACTCGACGCTGAGGTTGACAAATTAGACTGTAAATGCAGGTATCGTACCAAAACACAATTTTAAGTGTCAGATTTAAAGATATTTAAATTACCTGTGTATCAATTGAATCTTGTGTTTAAATCACGTATATTTGCTCCTAGCTTATAACAGACGTCTCTTTGAAAACTTTATTATAGACAAGTTCATTATAAATATTCCTTATGGAACAAATATTCCATAATATTTATTCCGCGAGGAATAAAAATGATATATCCCATAATATTTCTTCCTTTCGGAACACTGACATGAGGCAAGGTTATTGCAGAAGGGATATAAAACCCAGAAGAAAAGCCGATAAAAAGGAGTTATGGATGAGAGAAACAAATCCCCCGTCAACCCTTATTAATTAAAGCAATATGTACTCGCTACTTTTAGTTTTTGCGTTTTCGAAATCAGTTTTAGTGACGGACCATTTAACTTAAAGGAGTGTTGACCCGATGTCAGAACCTTTGGATGCACACAATGCAGAACCGACTTATTGTATAATATGATGAAATCAAATCCTATACATATGCATTGAAAGTTTCAAAACATTTCGCATTGTAATTTCTGAGGTATGAAATTGTCTGACCCGTTTGACCAGCCTTTAAAACAGTCCGAAAAGCTCTCCCTGCAATATACCCTCTAGCGCATGTATTTTCTTTGTTTATTTCTTTATCTCTAACTTTTACTAAGTCTTAAAAAAAATTTTTAAAACTGAAATTTTAAATTCTCTTGTAAGGATTCTATGTAAAATGTGACTCTTTTTTGCCGTTTGGACATCCTATAAATACATATTCCTGCAAATTTCTCTTTGGGGTTTCTGTTCATGCTCCAAGTGCACAAATACATGCTAAGATACCAATTCTTTGTGAAATCTATGCAGTAAATACTTCTTATAGTCGACCGTAGAATTAGTTACAACTACGTGGCGGGCGGCATAATATGCCCACAGCGTTAGCGGCAATTGACAGCAATTTTGGTGCCTTTTACAGACCGCACACGGAGCTTCAGGCACAATTGTACTCCAGATACTGGTATTGTAATAAAAAGTAGCGTGATATTCGTGCAATGTAACCAATTATTGTAATAATTAATGTTGGTGTCAGCTTTGAAAGGTCCTCCGCCATATATTATAACAAAAAGTAGGTTGTTGACATTCGTGTAATGTAACATGGTCTGCTTACTGTTCTTTTCCCTCAGACTCCCAACAGAAGATCTACTTCTGTGAGAGTTGGTACTTGATTTTTACATGATGGGGGAACTAGCTGTTGACAATGCCTATGATGGTGTATGGCATTGCTGCCGATGTAGAGGCAGGCCGGAATCGACTGACACCTATAAGTTTCAAAATTCAAACTTTTTAATAAAATAGATAAAACAAAAAGAATACAAAACAGTTACAAACAACAATAAAGTAAAACAAATATTTTCAATTATTTTCCTAATAGAAAACAATAAATATTTTAATAAACTTTATTCATGATTACTATTAATTATCTTTATTCTAGTTAAACTAGTTTGAAAATATTTTACTTTAAATTTTATAATTTTAAAATCATGACTTACCTATAAGTTTCAAAATTCAAACTTTGACGTCTCAAAGCAGAATTTTTACTTATATAGCAATCATTTATTTGATGGTATGCCAACATCACTTTCTTTGTCAGCATAAAATTAGAAATTACCAATATGGTTATTGTCCGAAATAGGATCGACATGTTGTATAAGTAAAATAAATGTCCCGTATATAATAGAGAGAGAGATCACTTTAACAATGGGGATGATGAGTAAACTTTACTTGACCGGAGAACAAATGGTATAAAACGTGATAAACATAAAATCGAAGGAATAATTGTAACGTCATCTATATCCAAAATTTATGTCAAATATCTGTCACAATACTGGCATTGCATACCTATGCAGATTTTTGTGGACAATAGAAATCATATAAGATTCACACGCAGTAGTTTGTTAAGGGACGACCATTTGATAGTCTTGGGGGAGGGGGGTGCAGGAGGATTTTGAAAATAAATGACTCAGCCTTGATAATAACAAAAAATAATGGTTTGTTCTGGGGTAGTTTGAAAATAAATAACCTGACTTACGATGTATTTATAATAAACGCTATTCTTAAGTATGAGATGGCACCAGATTCTTCCAAAATTCGTCTTTTTTCATATTTTTTTCGGGAAAAACTTCCCAAATCTTTTAATAATACAATGTATAAATATTAATGTACTTGAACTATCTGAAAATGGGTTTCATTTAACTTGAGGTATATTGTCTCAGGAACATTTACCTCCCTTTTATTACAGGGCTGTAACTTCATTAAGGCAAACGCCTAATGTAGGAAATTTCAAAAACAAAAGCTTAATTGTCTTCATATCAAATTGTTTTCACGGCGAGTGTCTTGCAAGAAGCAAGTTTCGTTCACCCTCTGACGTAGCTCCCGTTTTTCGGGATCTATGTTTCTCATTTATTTTTAGTTTTCAGTATTATTTGTCTATTGTTTGTTGTTTTGTGTTTTATCTGTACACGGGTTTGTCTTTTGTTCATTGATTGCCCTTCTTTATTCTCTCATTTGTAATTTAGTAATATTGTTTTAAACTTGAGTTTTATTTTATTTAAGGACATTTTATCTAATTTTACAAACTTCTTTAAATTGTATCCCAGTTAGGAACTACATCAAGCTGTAATTGAAATGTGTTATAAAAAATTACCTGACAGTTATATCAATGGTAAACAGCCCCCTCTTAACTGAATTTGAAAAAACCAAATAATTGACAGGTATGAAAGATTTTCTGCAAGCCAAAACACCACTAAAAAGAAAACAGCAGCCACATACTTAACTATGTGAATTACATTTTTTTACTTTATCCTACATATTGGTCTTTTGATGTTGTCCCTAAAAACTAAAAGTCTTGCACTGAATCTATTTATTTTGCTTTGAGACCAAAATATTGTCGAAAAAATAATTAAAAAAGAACTTGTGTTTCAGATTAAGAAAGGGTCTGGGAAACGCGCAGATTGCATGATTTTGGATCCTTTTTCTATAGCTTCTTGGGGCGTTAAGCGGCCCCCCAAACCCTTCGCAAATATTTTTTCGCCTCGCTCCGGTCGGCAAATATGTTTGCCATTACTTTTAAAAGAGGCTAGTTACACCCCAGCTTTAATACCTAGTACGTATGCAGTATATGCAGTTTGGAATACAGAAGATTCACTTCCAGCATGTCCAGAGGAGGAAGATTAGAATAGTTCTGATTTAATGGAACATAATGACTTGACTATACATGTATTATTTATTTAAGAATATAATAGTTAAAATAAATAATCAGTCCCTTGTTTTAATGAAAATGAAAAATCATGTTTCAACAGTGCAGAAAATAAATAATTTGTCCTTTTAGTCCACAAAAATAACCGATCCAAAACAAATCCTCCTGCCCCCCCCCTCCCCAGAATATCAAAAATTAATGGTCGTCCCCTTAGGACCACAGGATGATGCTCAACAGTTTTATTTACTGCCTTCAATTGGCCAGGTATGGAATTTCCCCGAAGGGTTTTGTCATTTTTTGTAAATAAATATACCGCATGTCGTTCTCCGCTCGATGTACCCTCTTTATGCGTCATAAACTTAGAGCTACATGTAGACCAAGAGCAGAAAGAATACAATGTAAAAAATGAACTTGCCATTATCGTTCGGGTGTCGAGTATAAGTGGAACACACTATTAGGCGCTTTAAAACTTTCATAGCCAGAGGATCCGAAAAGAAATCAATCAGACTGTAGAGCTTTGTGCGGGTTTAGTTAAGATTGTTCGATGGTTGTTGTTTGTTTTTCGTCCAGGGACAAATATTTCATGCAATTTCAGAACGAGATTTAGTATTGGAGTGACAGATTGATATGTTGAAAGAACAGTAATTAATATAAAAAAAAATCAAAATGGCTTATTAATATTTTTTTCAAATCTAGAATTGCATACTTGAAAAACTATCAATCCCCACACACACTTTCACCTTTTACGTCCTATAATCATAAGCAATGATATCAGAAAATCATTATTCTAAATTCATGTATATTTATGAACCAAAAAGTGTGTATGATACCTCTGGTTGACATCACGCAAATTGATTTTTTAACCGTCTTTACTCGATAATCAATGTTTTGACACAGTCCCCTTATTTTAAAGTCTAATTTGTCAACCTTAGTGTCGAGTATATACCTTTTCGTAACACGTCTACTAGTACAGTACTTTATACAAACGTTTAACTAAATATATAAAAAATAACCGAATAAAACTGTTTCTTGGGGTTTATCTATATATCTTTATAACCAAACTCTTTTGTTTTACCACACATCATCATCATCATCATCATCATGACGTATGATGATGATGATGACGATGACGATGAGGAGGAGGAGGAGGATGAGGAGGAACGACGACGAAGACAATAAATTATGGTGTTGGTGGTGCTGGTGGTCCAGCGGCAAATTAATTAATATGCATATTCAGGACGAGAACATGTTAATGTAATATGAATATTAACCTTGCTTTATACAAGACCGATACGCTGAGCCGGATTTTAACGTGCTAGTTAACAAGGTAACAATCCACAGGAAGATATGTCACCTTACCCGGATACATTATCATCTGACCAGTTTTGCTCTTACTCCTTAATGCCACGTGTTTAGCGGAGAAGCAGTAAATACCAATTTTAAAGTCCTTGGTAACAAAGTTATGATAGAAGTAAATTACATACTTTTACTTTCAACTGTTCTCGGTACCTCTGGTACATTTTCAACATTTTGTGTTGAATTTATTATAGTTATTTTGTGTGTTAAGTGGCCAATAATTGGTTGCTAATGATTAAATTTTAAGGCCTTTGTGCAACTCCCATCGATTAAGGAATATGCTGTCTGGATCATCTAGCACTGGCGGCATCAGCTACACATTGACTTCCATATAGTCCACTAACCTGTAGACCTGAAAACAATCTATTGCTGTAATTTTGATAATTTTTCAGAAAGGATTTAGATAAGAAAACTCCTATAAAATGAACTATAGTTGCTAAATTTTACATATAATTTGGAAGGTGGTGGAGAAATGTATCATTGGCATTCATACCACATGTTATCTTTATATGTGTTTAGTTTATATTTTTACTTGTTTTGTTTAGTTGGCGTTCCATTGACGTTTACTTTACGTGCGACTGCTGGTATAAAGATTTGTGTTATAGATATCATTATAACATTCGCTTACTTGTTATTTTCAGGCCATTTTTCGACTTGCATTTGATGTGAAAGGAAAAAGACAGTCCACGCTAGGGGAAGGACAAACTAATGGAATACCATTTAAAATACATCAAATTGACGATTATGCGGCGGTAAGTGACAAATACAATAGTAAGAAACAAATCGTAGCTTTGTTATAAAATTTGACCTGTTGATTCTTCTGTAGTGAGCGTTTTTATTCTAATGTTTCAAAAAACCGACATGTGCAATGTGGATCAGTTGCCTAATCTAAAATTTTGCTGTTACAAACAAACATATAAAATGTTGATCAAATTATATATGAGCTTGTAAAACATTAAAAGAACGTTACTATAAGAAAACATGGACATAATTAAAAACCAATTGTTCAGAGAACAATTGAATGTCTTTCCACCCGAAACGATATATTTGATATGAAGATATTATAAATCCAGTTTAGCATGTCATTTCTAATGTCAAATGATAGCTTATTGTATACTGATTCCAAAAATATATGGTTCTTATACACTTTTGTTTGAAATAAGGGAGATAATTTGTTACTTCCGGTTTGAAAAATGTCATTTCTGGTATTATTTGATAGTAATCTTGACACTGATTCCAAAAATATATGGTTCTATATTCGTTACATTAAATAAGTACAAAAAAGTACTTCCGGTTTACTCAAGGTCACTTCCGGTTGGCTTTTTCGAGGTCATATGGCTTGCTACCTAATGCTTTATACGGCTTTATCATGTATACATATGAAATTAAAGCAAAGATCAAAATCTAGAACGTCAAATTTACCTATGACCTTGACCTCAATTTCAGGGTCATAAACCAAGGACCTCAAATCAAAAGACACTAAATCTTTATTATATATGGTTAATGAGTTACATCACCATACATGTAATTTTAAATATAAGAGGGGAGAAAACTCCCAATTAATGTCAACAAACCATTTCAACCAAAATTTATGTGTTACAACATGTTGCAACTTACAATTTAGTAAAAATATGTTGTCGATATCTTGTACGGTTTTTGAAAAGAAGTGAAAATAAGCCAAAACCAAAATTTACAATATGACCTTGACCTTATTTTCATTTTTTTTGGACCAAGGACCTCAAATCTAAAGACCCTAGGTCTCTTTCACTTATGGTTTACCAGTTACAAATGCATATCACTTATATCAAATGCATAAGGGGAAATAACTCATATGGAATCTCCAGATCTCTTCCATCAAAATTATTTTTAAGATCATAAGGATATAACGAGCAAATTTGTGAAATAATTTTGTCGTAATCTTTTACGGTTGCGAAGAAATAGTGCACACAAGAAAAAGTTTTTGGGGAGATAACTCTTACAAAGAAAAGTGTTCGGCTAAGTGGTGTCAGTTTCTAAAGGGTATTTACTATTTGATATGATATCATAAACCAAAAATCTAAGCTACATCTTTGGAAACAACAATACAGCGCAAGAAAAAAAATTAGGGGGAAGGAAAAAAAAATAATCAGAACAAAAGCAAAAGGAAAGTGGAAAGACCATATTACTCTTAAAAGTATCAATAACAACGTTTCATATAACACATTTAAAAGAATCGCCAAGTTAAGCAAACATTAAAATGTGGGGTTTGCTCTAGCGGAGAGTTGTCAAATTGCCAATCCTACATCTTTTTTTTAATAGTTCGTCTGTAAAACGTTAGGAAATTGGTATTATCCAATAATAACTGTTATAATATGTATTAAACGGATACTTTGTGGTCCTTCTACACAAAGTATGAATCTTGAATAACTAAGATAATAAGTATCTTAGTAAGTAAAGTCTCATCGGAAATCTTACAAGTATATGTAGTAAAATAAATAATTCGCTGTAATGCAGCTTTTTGTGCTTAGGCGACGTAAACAACTTATGATAACTAACGTGGATTTATGTGTAGTAAAAATATGGGATGGTTTAATACTAATTGATATATAATTGGAAAACATTAATGTTTTAAATCATATTACTTTGAGATACCTTAATTTATATTTTACAATAGGGCAAGAAGTACACAGTGACAAATGGAAAGTGCGTTATAGTACCTTTAAAAACTGAAATGCTATACTGTATTCCATGTAAGTGTTTTGAGTCTTTTAAGAAACACGCATTCCCCGTGGTAGCATATCATTTGTGCAATCTATAACAAATCATTTATGGATTAAAATGCTTGAAGATGATGATGATGATGAATGGCTGCTTAATGACCAGCACCAAATTAATATGCAAAGTCAGGACGAGAAAATGTTAATGTAATAAGAATATTAACACAGCTTTTTACTAGACCGACACACTGATCCGGATATTTTTAACGTGCTAGTTCACAAGGTAACAGTCTACAGGAAGACATGTCACCTTACCCAGACACATTATTCTGACTCCGAGCCGACCAGTCTTTGCTCTTATTCCTTAATGCCGCGTGCTTAGCGGAGAAGCGGCAAATACCATGCAATTTTAAAGTCTTTGTTTTGACCCGGCTGGGGTTCGAACCAACAACCTCCCGCACTCACTTGAGACCACCGAGGCGGTTAGGGAGCTACCATTTGATTTTTATGGGGGGGCTAGGATGAAAAATGGCACTGGCTACGGTTACATGGAAATGTAACAATAATATAAAAATTATAGTTACATTGGAGACTAATTGCCGGAATGCATGGTTGGGTAAGGAACCGATTAATTACGAATGTAACAATAATATTTGGGTCTACGGTTACATGCGTTATTGTTACATTAAAGACTGCAATGTATGATAGATTTATTAAACTTAAACCTTCTATAGTTATGTTGCTTAATTCATATTATTGTTACATTTCCATGTAACCGTAGCCAGTGCCATGAAAAATTTTGTCCTGCCTTTTTATTTTTCCCTCTATTCGGTCCTGCCTTTTTATTTTTCACTCTATTCGGTCCTGCCTTTTTTAATTGTTAGTTTATCCTGACTTTTTTTTTAACATAAATTGTCATCCTGCCTTTTTTTTTGCAAATAATCTCATCCTGCCTTTTTTTTTTACTCAAACCTGACTCCTGTCCTGCCTATTTTTTCAAATTTCAACCTAGCCCCCCATAAAAATCAAATGGTAGCTCCCTTAAATGTCTGAAGAGAAAGCTATTCTCTCTCCATATTTATTTCCTACTCAAATTCGTGTAAACTTGTTTTGGCTTAATGTTGTAAGCTGCACTTTATCTTTAACAAATACCACATTACCTATTCTGGACTGTTGACTTGTTAGATGTGTACCCTTTGAAAAGTCTTGACTCTGATATGGCTTTGGTATATTTCCACGTCCCTATTTCAGTTCCAAAACACTAGAACTAGAACCACAAATGACAAAATCTAGCCTCAGTGTAACATAGCAGAATGTTAATCACTCTCCAAAAAAATACATGTTGGCACTATAGTCCATACTTCATTATGTTTATTCGAAGTAGTTAGCTCCTCTACTTTAGTACAAATAGATCGAAAGATGCTTGTGTAGCATTTGTCCTAGTAAGACCAATAACCGTTTGGATTCACTGCAAAGTACATCCTTTTTCATGTGCTATACTTAACTTTTTAAATCACATTCTTTTTTCTACAGCTGATGCGAAGCTGCTGATGTCAACCTTTATTGGATTTGATGACAAGAAAATTGACGTGGACATGTACTCATTCTCATTTGAAGGAGCTGATGTAACTATGTCCGTCACTAAAGACACCTGTGTACCTGTATCGGAGCACGTCACATATCCAAATGTTTTAGTTGATGTTGGTTTCATGGGAATGACGAGCGGTATTCGAAACACTACCGTCTTTGATATCCCAAAGCCTTGTCAAAAGGCTGGACTAATGGGAGTTGTTGATCATGAACAAAATGTAAGTATCATTGAAATGATTGGCATAAACAAATTGGGACAAGTCACCCGAATGAGTTAATATATCAACAATCATAATCAGATATTTCATACTTATTATTCCTGTTAAGAACAATAATCATCTGGTCTTAGATAAAATATACTGTTAAATTAAAAGTAAGGGAACCTTGTAACAGACCATCGAAATACAATTGGAAAACTGACAATATTAAAATAAGATGTGGTATTATTGTCAATTTGACAACTACATACCAAAGACCAAATGATGTAGAAGTAAGCAACTACAGGTCACCGAGCAACCTTCAACAATGAGCAAAACCCATACCAGATAAATAACAAGCTATAACCGGCCCTGAAATGACAAACGTAAAACAATTCAAACGAGAAAACGAACGGCCAGATTTACTTGCAAAACAAGTAAGTGAACCTTGTAACACACAATGGAAAGAAAATTGGAAATGTTCTAACTAGTCAATTATTTTACTTTTTTCAGACCAAAAATAAATAATCTTATTAATAGAGTAGTTTTAATTCGTCTTTAATATTTTCACAGGATGTTGAGCACTTGAGACACATTCTCCTCTGATCCTTTAGCAATCTTTTTTCTGTGAGAGAATCTCCGTGAAGAATAATATGTTTGTAAATAGAAGACTATTAGACTTTTCTAGATAACAAGCTAAAATAATAGAGGAAAAATTAAAGTGTTGTGATATTTTTATGGTATACCCCATTATTGTTTGTAATCTAGATCTGGATCCATGATCTAGACACATCATAAATCTCAGATTTAAGATGTTGATGGCAAAATGTTCATGTAATTTAAAGATATGTCTTCTGTTTTATTCTTGTTTTATTAGATTGACATTTTTTTTCTTTAGTTTGAAACTTTTTGTAGCAATTATATAAAAATAATTAAAATACTAATATCTGTCTTCAGTTTGATCTTGTGATTTCTATAGTTTCGAACTTTTTCAGTGAATTTACAGCTACAAGAATTTTAACAATGTATGTAATTTCTTGAACATGCAATATGCAGTTGTAAAGGAAAAACTACTTTAAGTAGATGTGGGGGATACATTAATAGACAGCAACTAATCAACACAAAATTGTTAAGAGATCAACATACCATATTTAACAGTAATCAGATCTGTCAACATCATATCAAATCCCCTAAATAATAACATTGATTGAGATACCAGAAGAGACAACCACTTTCATGACTGACTTGAGGCCTTGCAGAGGGTAAACTAGTTTTTGGGATGTAACCATTTAGCCTTGATCAGTGGAAAGAAGGTACATAAAATTACAGGATATTACTTAAAACTTCGAATACAATATAATAGTCCAAGATTACTCCGACGTCCAACGGCTGTTTTGCCAGACAAGCTGGGGCCTTGGGACGTCCGAGCTCGTCCCATATCAAAAAGTGGATATTTGCTTCGTCGCTGTGGTGCCAACGGACGGCCTTGGAATTATATAAATCGGGTATCAATTTGTTCATTTTTCATTTATCTCTTCATTTATGTAAGTTTCACCTACCTGCCACCCTTTATTTTCTCATATTTAGACAGTTTTCACAGCTTGTCTGGCAAAACAGCCGTTGGACGTCAGAGTTATCTCGGACTAACAATATAAATGATCACAAACAATAACAGGCGGAAACCCAGTTGAAATAAAACAAAAGAAATGAAACTCCATGTTAGAGAAGGTAAAAAAGGCCAAGTTGGTAAATTTGAATTGTTTACATCTGTTTGTATGGGCTTTAAAACTTTAATGAATTTGCCTAATTTAGGATTTTATGCATCTTATGTACATGTATGTGTTTTTACTCAAATTATGGTATGGAGCTTAGAGATATTTGTAAATTTTTAAATTATGGACAAATTTTCACAAAACAGTCAATTGTGGTAGATGCAAATACATGTGGATCTTTTTTGTGCATATGCATAAATTCTGCCAAAAAATATTCCAAAGAAAGATAATAGATTGATCTTTTTAAAGCAATAATTTGCATCAGCATTAATTTGCATCTCTGCCGGCAGCAGTTTTTTGGGAAAAAATCCCCAAAATTGGCAATAATTTCATTAAAAAGAGAAAGTCGAGTACACCTTTTTATGTTCAGGCGTGGTTGAGCTGACTATTCTGTCTTGAAAACGTATAAAAGAAAAATATTTGATACATCATCTCACTTCAGATTCTTTTATTTTTGTCGAGCCTTTGACTTTAAGTCGAAAAAGCGAGACATAGCGATCCTACATTCTGTCGGCGGCGTCCACAAGTATTCACTCTGTGGTTAAAGTTTTTGAAATTTTAATAACTTTCTTAAACTATCCTGGATTTGCACCAAACTTGGACAGAAGCTTGTTTATGATCATAAGATAGTATCCAGAAGTAAATTTTGTAAAAATAAATTCCTGTTTTTCCGTATTTTTCTTGTAAATGGACTTAGTTTTTCTGCCAGGAAACATTACATTCACTCTGTGGTTAAAAGTTTTTAAAATTTTAATAACTTTCTTAAACTATCCTGGATTTGTACCAAACTTGGACAGAAGCTTGTTTATGATCAAGAGCTAGTATCTAGAAGGAAATTTTGTTAAAATTTTGTACCTGTTTATCCGTATTTTACTTATAAATGGACTTAGTTTTTCTTCCAGTTAACATTAAATACAGTCTGCAGTTAAAGGTTTTTAAAACATTTATTAGATTCAAAAACTATCATGGATTTATACCAAATTTTGACAGAAGCTTCTTACAATCAAAAGATAGTATCTAAAGGAATATTTTTATTGATTTTTTTCCTCATTTTTGTTGAGCCTGCGATTAACAGCAAAAACAGGCGAGACACTGGGTTCCGCGGAACCCTTACGAATTTTTTATATATTTAGGCTCTAGGTTGATATGACATTAGAAATTTACAGTACTAGAAAATGAAATATATGGGTCAAGTGAAATACCTTTCTAATGAGTCATAACAACAGAGTAGTTGTGTTCGAATAACAAATTTTTACTAAAAGTACTTGACGACAGACTTTTCAAGTGGATCTTAAAAATGCATAACTTAAAAAAAACTTCATTTTTTGTGTGTGTTATCTAGGGTAATTAGTCTTCAACCTCTGAAAATTTTTAGTCTGCCCTTCCACGAAATATTTAATTACAATTTTTAAATATTTTTGAACTTTCGAAAATTCCCTGTGACAACCGATCATACAATAGTTTTAAGATGACCAAATGCATAAAATTACATTAAATGATGCTCAATAGCTAGTAGATACATTTTCTTTTAAAATACAATGGCATATAAGGATCGTAATGATGCTATATGGATAAATTTACCGGTTTTCAAGAGCTCAATTGACAGCGTGTCATCACTACAATGGCTTCCTTTTTTACAATTATAAAAATTAGGTGGCGTAACGGGGAGATAATTTTGACGAAGTAGAATCCTGACTGATAATATTCTATCACAATAAAGAAAACGCATAGTTAATGAATGTAAGCTCAGTCTGCTTTTTTTCATGCAGTTTTATACACTGAATAAGTTGTCAGTGGCAGATACAAGGGGCCTAATGTAGACGGCTTTTGTACCCCGCATTCTGAGAATTTTTTTTGGGGCTTAAAATCGTCATCTTTTTTTTTCCATTTTTGACTACAAACTAGACATCAACAAATTCACCCCCTATACAAGATACAATGATTGAACAACAGCTTATATCATCACCTTCATCAAAGTGTACTTATCCAGAGAGAAAAATTTCAAAGATGAGTCCTAAGCTAGATAGTTTGCATAATACCATAAAATGCTGATGGCTCTTTGCATCATAGCCAAATGCATTATTTCAACATTTACAGGGACAATTAAAAAGTTAACTTCAAGATATTTCTTTATGATAAACATAGAATTTATTTTAAACAAAAGTTTGAACAAAACTGGACCAAGGAAAATGAAACCTATCCAAATAGACTGACTGGCTTATACTGTATACTGGTATCTGAATTTATTTACACATGGGAGGGTTCTATCTAATAATTCCAAATCAGAGAAAGCAGCAATAAAGGGAGGTTGCCATTTAGATAATAATCCTATTTTGACATAAATGTTTATGGAAGCCAGTTTAGAAAAGATTTTTGCATAGACTGCAATCCGATTCAAATAAAGATCCTCTAACCACGCTTACGAGAATCTGACAGAGCTCTGTTATACTTCTGTTTTATCAAACTTTCAGAATCCTCAGATTTTGTTATAATGACACACACCTGCAAAAATAGAAAGGCTGACATTTCATTGGTTGATTGAAAACTTAAAAGTACAATGGAGTGGTGCAGATCCTTGTAAGCGAAGCATGGACAGAGGATATGTATTTTAATCAGATTGATCAGTCGCAACAAAATGTATTAAAACTCAATTCATGCTGGCATAATGAAATAACCGTTAACTACCATAAATAATTTATACTTTATTATGTCAGTAGTATTAGGAGTAAAAAGACCTAAGGTCTGTAAACAAAAACAAATTTCCAAAACTGGAACTTAAACACCCAACAATTAGCACTAAAACACCATGTCCATCCAAGGAATTCAGTTTGTTCATATTAAAAGCAAAGGGATTAATGTATGGTGCATGTTTATGCACTGTCTACTTTATTCATATGTAGTAATAGATCAATCACTCTACAGCTGTATCCATACTCATTGTCGTACCTGGAAATATAAATAATTACATTAAATGTATGAAACATTATAATGCCTAATTTTGCTTGGCTGACAACAATTGCAAGGCACTCCCATATCAAATTTTATTTTTGTATAACATGTTTAGACTCAGCATATCAAAGAACCCTAAGAATTCAATTTTGTTAAAATCAAATTAAGTTTAATTTTGGACCCTTTGGACCTTAATGTAGACCAATTTGAAAACAGGACCAAAATTAAGAATCTAAATACATGGTTAGATTCCGCATATCAAAGAACCCCATATATTCAATTTTGTTGAAATCAAACAAAGTTAAATTTTGGACCCCAGTTTGGACCAACTTGAAAACTGGGCCCATAATCAAAAATCTAAATATATGATTAGATTCAGCATATCAAAGAACCCTAAGAATTCAATTTTTGTTAAAATCAAACTAAGTTTAATTTTGGACCCTTTGGACCTTAATGTATACCAATTTGAAAACGGGACCAAAAATTAAGAATCTAAATCGCGGTTAGATTCAGCATATCAAAGAACCCCATATATTCAATTTTTGTTGAAATCAAACAAAGTTTAATTTTGGACCCTTTTGACCTCAATGTGGACAAAGTTGATAATGGGGCCCAAAATCAAAAATCTAAATACATGGTTAGATTCAGCATATCAAAGAACCCAATATATTCAATTTTTGTTGAAATCAAACAAAGTTTAATTTTGGACCCGATTTGGACCAACTTGAAAACTGGGCCCATAATCAAAATTGAAAGACATGTTTAGACTCAGCATATCAAAGAACCCTAAGAATTCAATTTTGTTAAAATCAAATTAAGTTTAATTTTGGACCCTTTGGACCTTAATGTAGACCAATTTGAAAACGGGATCAAAATTAAGAATCTAAATATATGGTTAGATTCAGCATATCAAAGAACCCCATATATTCAATTTTGTTGAAATCAAACAAAGTTTAATTTTGGACCCCAATTTGGACCAACTTGAAAACGGGACCAAAAATTAAGAATCTAAATACATGGTTAGATTCGCATATCAAAGAACCCCAATAATTCAATTTTGATGAAATCAAACAAAGTTTAATTTTGGACCTTTGGACCTCAATGTGGACCAATTTAAAACGGGCCCAAAATCCAAAAACTTAATACACGGTTAGATTCAGCATATGAAAGAACCCCAAGAATTCAAGAATAAAACCCCATTGAAATTGGTCAAGAAATAAGCAATTTATACAAAGAATCTTCTTTGCACAATACTGTGCAATTAAATATTTCTTGCAATTGCGCAATACTGTGCAATTGAATATTTCTTGCTATTGTGCAATACTGTACAATTGACAATTTCTTCCTATTGTGCAATATTGTGCTATTGGATATTTCTTGCTATTACGCAATACTGTGCAATTGAAGATTTCTTGCTATTGCAATACTGTGCAATTGAAAATTTCTTGCTATTGCACAATACTTATTATATAATAATTTACATATCCTGTTTGGTGTGTATCTCCTGCCATATCATTATTATTTGCTTTTAAATATTAATATTTAATCAGAAATAACCAACTTAAAATGGAAAATTTTAAAGAAAAAAAAGGAAAAAGGAAGAAAAGGGGAAAAAAATCCCCCAATTTTTGAACCCCTTATGATTCATCACCCCAAACTCAATCCCAGCCTTCAATGAGGTATGGTACCTTGCAGTACAATTTCAGAGAGATCCATACACTTAAACACAAGTTATTGTCTGGAAACTAGAAAATGCTTATTTTGACCCCTTTTGGCCCCTAATTCCTAAACGTTTAGGCAATTACCCCAAACTCAATTCCAGCTTTCCCTTTGTGATATGGAACCTTGTAGTACAATTTCAGAAAGATCCATACACTTACACACAAGTTATTGTCCTGAAACTAGAAAATGCTTATTTTTGCCCTTTTTGGCCCCTAATTCCTAAAATTTTGAGGCAATTACCCCAAAATCAATCCCAGCATTCCCTTTGTGATATGGAACCTTGTGGTACAATGTCAGAGAGATCCATACACTTACACACAAGTTATTGTCTGGAAGTTACAAAATGCTTATTTTTGGCCCTTTTGGCCCCTAATTCCTTAACTGTATAACAACACCAGCTATAACTGCAGGTGCTATCCATGACAATGTTAAAATGATGTAATGAAAAACAAACCAAAAGCTTGATATAACTCTTAATCTCATGGTTGTAGCATTAAAAAATTATAAGAATGGAATGCTTCCTTTTATGATTTTATCGAGTTGTAAAAGTGTTGATCGTTGATCGAGCTTCATACAAAATATGCTTTTACACCCCAATAAAATTATAAAAAGAAGCAAACTTGGGTGGATAGTTGTCTCATTAACAATGATACCACATCTCCTTATTTTCATATTCAATTCTTAAATAAGCTTTCTTTAATCATTTGGACATTCAGTAGCTTGATTCTGACCTGTAATTTTGATATCAATTTGAGTCCATTAGAGCATATTTAGCAGCATGTACTTGACTTATATGATTCTGAAATATTGAAATCTGTCTACTTTCCGTAACTGCAGCCATCTATCAGTCTATGCCTCTTGATTAGCAAATAAATGGGGAATATGCCCCCGCTTGCATAGAACGTTATAAAGGGACATAACCCAAGAATGGTTAAAGTGACGCTACCCAAATTTGTACTTGATCTGAGTTTTGTGGTAATAAGCATTGTGTATACTTATGAGTTTATAACATTTGGTTGAGGCAAACTTAAGTTAGAAAATGGAAATGAAAAACTCAGCATTTTTTCCATTTGTTAAGGGTCTAGAACTGTTAAAGTTACACCACCAAAATTCAAACTTGATCTGTGTTTTGTGGTAATAAGCAGTGTATAAGATTCATAACATTTGGTTGAGGCAAACTTAAGTTATACAACAGAAATGAAAAATTCAGCAATTTTTCCATTTGTAAAGGGACATAACTCTAGGAAGATTAAAGTGATACTGCCCAAATTCACAAAAAAAACTACATAAAAACTAGATAAAGTGATGCCCCACACTCCACTAAGAAGTAACTGTATTATAACAAAGTCAATGTAGGACTTTCTTTGAGATATTATTGTGTCTGGGAGACACAATTGATGCCCCCGAAGATGCAAAGTGTTATTTTAAAATAACTAACATTTAACCGTTTATACCCCAAAAATGACAAAGTTCAACTATCTCCCAAAAGAGCAAATATTAATAAAAATCAAAACCCTGACCACATGCACACCTTCAATATGTCAGAGCAAATATTAATAAAAATCAAAACCCTGATCACATGCACACCTTCAATATATGTACAAACAGCCAGCAAACTGAAAACTTCCTAGCATTCAAACTGTAGGAGGAGTTATCTGTAAACGCTCCTCTTATGCAAGGAAATACTCTAAAAAATGACAAAGTTCATATTAATAAAAATCAAAACCCTGACCACATACATGCACACCTTCAATATATGTACAAACAGAAAGCAAAGTGAAAACTTCCTAGGATTCAAACTGTAGGAGTTATGCCGAATAACTATATACCCATAATTGGACAGACGGAAGGACAGACAGGGGTAAAACAATATGCCCCTTTTAGATGTGGGGGCATAAAAAGTTAACTGGAATAGCAAATAAATCCTTAGTCTGGAAATTATAAAATTGTGTTACCAAATGTATATCAAGATTTGACAATGTTGGCTGGATGGCTGTTTAACATTCAGTGGCAAACTGAATGCATATTCAGGACAAGAACATGATGAATATAGACCATGCTTTGTACTAGACCTACACATGGAGCCAGAATAACAACGTGGTAGTTCACAAAGCAACAGTCAGTATGACAATATCTCAATCTACCAAGAGACATTATTCCAATCCTGAGCAGACCAGTCTTTGCTCTTATTCTTATATGTCATGTGATTGGCAGAGAAGCAAGAAATACAACTATTCAAGTCCTTGGTTTGCCTCGACCAGCGATTGAAACCCACAACCTACGATGCCACAACCAGACCATCAAGGAGGTTATGTCAAAACATGTGAACTCAATTTAAGCTCTTACAATGTATAAGAAATAGATGGATTCTTTCTACATACCATGAAACAAGTTTTACAAAGTTATCATTAAGAGCGATGCCAGCTTTGGCATCAAAAATGCTGCTTCTGTTGTCACCACGGAAATCTTCAGAGACCACATCATCTTCTGTGTATCCCATAACACCCTTCATTGGACCCTCAGATGCTGCTTTGATGGCTGCCTTAATGTTATCATAAGATGCCTGAAATAAAATGTGAAATTTTGTCAATATGTCAATCTTGGATCTTCTACAAGAATACATCGGCGAAGTTAGAAAAGTGGTGAAAAAAACTGGAAAACATTTTGATATAAACAAGGCAATACATTTAATAGGGTTACATCAAATTTGAGCAGACTTTTAATGGTTTTTTTTTATTATGGCAGCCATTCCAAAAATGGTTGTCAAAAGATAATTTTTGACATGGGGAATCAATTTGGAATAGCATCTTATACCAATATATGAATTTTCATTGAAATTCTAGCACAAAAAGATGTTTCTCAAAATTTGTGATTTAAAAAATACTTACTTCAAGTTTGCGAAGTAATTAATTTGGATGCAATAAAAAAAGAGCTTTCTCAAAATTTGAGATTTATTAACAACAAGAGGCTGTCAGAGTGACAGCAAACCGGATTTCCTACAGAGGTCAAACCCTGAATAGTTGAGCAAGTATGGCCACTACATTTAAGCTTAAAACAGCTCTGAATTTCAACATGAATTTGGATTGTGATTGAATATTTGACACAGCATAGGTTTGTGACACAAAATGAATATGGTCAAAGAACCGAAAATATGAAATTGGACAATTACCTATTATGGTCCAATATCCAAAATCTAAGTACATTGACAATTACCTATTATGGTCCAATATTAGCATATCAAAGAACCCCAAGAATTCAATTTTTGATGAAATCAAACAAAATTTTAATTTAGGACCCTTCAGACCTCAATGTGGACCAATTTGATAAAGGAGCCCAAAATCCAAAATCTCTAAATACATGGTTAGATTCAGCATTTCAAAGAACCCCATAAATTCAATTTCTGTTGAAATCAAACAAAGTTTAATTTTGGACCTTGATTTGGACCAACTTGAAAACTGGGCCCAAAATCCAATATTTAAATACAGATTTAGATTCAGCATTTGAAAGAACCCTATATATATTCAATTTATGTTGAAATGAAACACAGTTTAATTTTATCCATTTACTTTATATTAATTATACCATTTCTGTTCAAAGGGAAATAACTCAAACTGAATAAATCATATAATAAGCACTTTTGCTACTGAAAAGGCCTACAACAACAACGAGAACAGCTAAAATTGAACTTGACCTTCATTTAGTCACAGGAAACAACATATCTAAATTTGAAAAGATTTTGTCAAAGCGTTTTCATGTTAATGAACGGACACTGTTTGGTAGCCGCCGGCTCCCGTACATCCCTAAATCAATAACCGATTTTTTTTTGGAAAATCTGGTTAAAAACTATGTTCTTACTGCAAATTTAATACTGGGCATTCCTTTGGAATAGCATATCATTATACCTATACATAAATTTTCAATTTCAAATTTGAGTAGAATGTTATTACAAAAGGAATCAGTTTTCATTGAAATCCTAGCACAAAAATATGATCAACAAAATTTGTGATTTTTAAACAAGAATCCAAGTTTTTCTATGTAAATTAATGGGCCAATTTTCACCAAAAAAATAACTGCACATTGACATATAACGAGGAATTGTTTGAATTTGGAATAATTTTGAATTTTGGAAAATTGAAAACATGTATAATGAAAAATAACCAAACTAAATAGGGTTAGCCACACATGGCTAAGGTTAATTCTACTTTCACTAATATTTCAGTTAAGAAATAATTCATGGAAGCCATAGATTTGTTGGAAATTTACACATGGCCTGGGGCATGTAAATTTCCAACAAATCTAGTCTAATAGGACAAATAAGGTCTTTAAAAAACTGAAGCGAGGGTGGATATGCCATGTGTGTGGCTGTTCTATTTTACCCCCTGTTAGATAAAGCTAAAAAAAATCTAATAAATCTATAGCTTGCATGAATTATTTCTTAAATAACCGCTAGAAAAAAATGTGTTTAATTCTTTTAATTCTCAACCCCAACATTTGCCATTTTTAATTTACATTTTTTTTTCATAAGCTACCGTCAAATCCACTATTTACATTTCGTAACTAAGGAGCCGCCATGTTGACTTGCTGAAATCAGTAAATGTGCGAATAATGCAATAGAAAAGAAGATAAAACAACACCTACCTCAAAACTCCATTTAAATGCAATATTATCCGATTTAGGGGGTTAACGCAACGGAAAAACCTTCAGCTTTGGCGTTTTCATTCATATGACGTCATGTTTTGAAATGACTTTAATGTGCCAAAAACATTAATGGAATTTCGCGGAATTTTATTTTGATTTTGTACATTTTTCCGAGCTTTAATGCATTAATTCTTTTTGTTATGCCTCAGAATAAGAATAAAGGTTCTGTAGTTTTTTTCAATTGCAATTTTTAACACAGCGAAATCAGCATAGCGCTTGCACATAGATTCAATACATGTGGATTTACGTGGGAGGTACATTGTAACAGCCATTATTATGTACATCTTTGAGTCTGCGCTATGTATAGATATATTGAGAATTTTATCACAGTGTTGTTTACAAAGCCAAAGAGGCACGTCATATTAGAATATGAACTAACTAACCTCTCTAAATTATTCCAGATTCAAACAATATCTTGTTATATGCACAACAAAATTTCTTTGGCTATCTACCCATACAGAAATAAGTTGAATACAGTATATCTCAGTGATTCAGACAGACTTCAGTAGCTTGAAGGTCATTCCTGTTAATTTATTCCTATAAAGACTTGATACAGAAAGGGAGATAACTACTATTTTTAGCTATAACTTACACCATTCTTTATTCTAACTGTTAGATCTACTACTGACACATCTGGTACTGGTACCCTGAAGGCCATTCCTGTTAATTTACTGTAAATATACACAAAAAATAGGTTGTCCATTTACTTGAATAAATACCAATATAATCATTACAAGAGAAAAAAAGATAATGTTGCATTGGTTAAATTGAAAAAAACTGCTTTTGCAATTATTTTGGAAAACCTAGAAAATCAAATCTATGGATTTGATGGATTTACAGTATGACACTAAACCATAAAATATTTACCCATTGAGTTCTGGAATGACTTTACCGACAGCTTTAGCTGCTCCTGTTGAGGATGGGATGATATTTTGTGATGCACCTCTGCCTCCTCTCCAGTCCTTCATGCTTGGACCATCAACAGTCTTTTGTGTAGCTGTCATTGCGTGAACTGTGGTCATTAATCCTTCTACGATACCAAATTTATCATTGATAATTTTGGCGAGAGGAGCCAAGCAGTTGGTGGTACAAGAAGCATTGCTGCAATAAATATGTATAGATATTATTTTAAAAAATCGTGTAAGATTCCTCAGTGACCAGTCCTGGACTCATTTTACTCAGTGGCAAGTCCTGGTCATCACATTTAGACATTGGCAAGTCACACTTAACTCTCAAGCCTATGAGTCCAATATTGTTGTGACAAAAGTGTTGCCAATGATTGACTGCCCAGCTTTTAGAGATAGACCATGCTAAGAATCAAATTATGTTTACATAATCCAATTATTTGAAAACTGATGTATCAAATCAATGTTAAGTATTCTACACATCCCATTTTTTTTTTCTTCATATTTTTAAGGGCAATCTTATTTTTGTATTAAACAAGAGGCTGTCAGAGTGACAGCAAACCGGATTTTCCTGCAGAGGTCAAACCCTGAACAGTTGAGCAAGTACGGACACAACATTTAAGCTTAAAACAGCTCTGAATTTGGATTGTGATTGAATATTGGATACAGAATAGGTTTGTGACACAAAATAAATGCAGTTAAAGAACTGAAAAATTTGAAATTGGACATTTAACTATTATGGTCCAATATCCAAAATCTAAGTACATTGTTAGAATCAGCTTATCAAAGAACCCCAAAAATTCAATTTTTGATGAAATACTTATTAATTAAAACAATTTTCTGTTCAAAGGGAAATAACTCGAACTTGTTTCCATGAACCAGTAATGCAAATCTAAAATTAGATATGATTTCACCACTAAAAAATTGTTCTCTAAAATTAGATATGATGTTTTCAAATTATAATCAAATATAATTAATAGTCCCCAATATTTTTTTCTTTCATTTGTCACAAACTAATATCTTATCTGCAACTTATCTATCAATGTCAACAACTTTATCTACACAATGTAATGTAATGAAATATATCCTTTAATAATAAAATGCTCCATGAGGGCGCAGCTTGATACGACCGCAGAGGTCGAACCCTGAATAGTTGGGGCAAGTATGGACACAACATTCAAGCTTGATACAGCTCTGAATTTGGATTGTGATTAAATATTTGACACAGCATAGGTTTCTGTCACAGAATGAATGTGGTCTAAGAACTTAAAAATTTTAAATTGGACATTCACCTATTATGGTCCAATATCCAAAATCTAAATACATGGTTAGATTCAGCATATCAAAGAACCCCAAGAGTTCAATTTTTGATGAAATCAAACAAAGTTTAATTTTGGACCCTTTTGACCTCAATGTGGACAAAGTTGATAACGGGGCCCAAAAATCAACAATCTAAATACATGGTTAGATTCAGCATATCAAAGAACCCTATGAATTCAATTTTAGTTAAAATCAAACTAAGTTTAATTTTGGACCCTTTGGACTTTAATGTAGACCAATTTGAAAATGGGACCAAAAATTAAGAATCTAAATACACGGTTAGATTCGGCATATCAAAGAACCCCAATAATTCAATTTTGATGAAATCAAACAAAGTTTAATTTTGGACCCTTTTGACCTCAATGTGGAAAAATTGATAACGGGGCCCAAAAATCAAAAATCTAAATACATGGTTAGATTCGGGATATCAAAGAACCCCAATAATTCAATTTTGATGAAATCAAACAAAGTTTAATTTTGGACCCTTTGGACCTCAATGTGGACCAATTTAAAACGGGCCCAAAATCCAAAAACTTAATACACGATTAGATTCAGCATATTAAAGAACCCCAACAGTTCAAGAATAAAACCCCATTGAAATTAGTCAAGAAATAAGCAATTTATACAAAGTATCTTCTTTGCTCAATACTGTGCAATTGAATATTTCTTGCAATTGCGCAATACTGTGCAATTGAATATTTCTTGCTATTGCGCAATACTGTACAATTGACAATTTCTTGCTATTGCACAATATTGTGCTATTGGATATTTCTTGCTATTGCGCAATACTGTGCAATTGAAGATTTCTTGCTATTGCGCAATACTGTGCAATTGAAAATTTCTTGCTATTGCACAATACTTATTATATAATAATTTACACATCCTGTTAGGTGTGTATCTCCTGCCATATCATTATTATTTGCTTTTAAATATAAATCAGAAATAACCAACTTAAAATGGAAAATTTTAAAGAAAAAAGGAACCCCCAAATTTTTGAACCCCTTATGATTCATCACCCCAAACTCAATCCCAGCCTTCCCTTTGAGGTATGGTACCTTGCAGTACAATTTCAGAGAGATCCATACACTTGAACACAAGTTATTGTCTGGAAACTAGAAAATGCTTATTTTGGCCCCTTTTGGACCCTAATTCCTAAACGTTTCAGGCAATTACCCCAAACACAATTCCAGCTTTCCTTTGTGATATGGAACCTTGTAGTACAATTTCAGAAAGATCCATACACTTACACACAAGTTATTGTCATGAAACTAGAAAATGCTTGTTTTTGCCCTTTGTGGCCCCTAATTCCTAAAATTTGGAGGCAATTACCCCAAAATCAATCCCAGCATTCCCTTTGTGATATGGAACCTTGTGGTACAATGTCAGAGAGATCCATACACTAACACACAAGTTATGTCTGGAAGTTACAAAATGCTTATTTTGGCCCCTTATTCCTTAACTGTTGGTACCATAACCCCAAAATTAATCCCAACCTTCCTTTTGTGATATTGAACCTTATGGTAAAATTTCATAGAGATCCATTCACTTAAACTAAAGTTAGAGTGCGAAAAGAAATGCGTCTTGGACGGACGGCGACGACGACAACGTCATACCAATATCGACCACAAAAATTTTTTGCGGTCGTATAAAACAGATTATTATCTAATGAAAATGATATTTGCAAATCTGGACACCCAAACAGGATCAAGTAAAAATTTAACATTAACACACACAACAAAAATAAAATACCACATAACAACTGTGACATCTACCTTCAAAACACACATGACTTAAAAAAAAATAGTTATAAAGAAATTTTTGACAACTCCTGACTTATCAATTAAACAGATACAATCATTGATAGACTATCTATACATCTCAGCTATAAATAAACTTATTAATTTCTGTTCAAAGGGAAATAACTCAATCACATAATAAGTAAATTTCTGGTTTCTAAAAGGGTCCAAAATTCAAGAACGAGAAAAACTAAAGTCGTGAAAATTGAACTTGACCATGTTGACCTTCATTTAGTCACAGGAAACAACATAGCAAAATTCGAAAAAATTTCATCAAAGCGTTTTCATTTAAATGAATGGACACTGTTTGGCAGTCGCCCGCCGTACATCACCAAATCGATAACCAATTTTTCTTTCGAAAATCCGGTTAATTAAAAACATAAGAATAAATGGAAACATAAAATTTCATTTCTCCTTTCAAGTTGTACAAAATGTTGCTGCTTAACACCAATACAATACTGTTAATTCATTTATTCATATGTTTAACAATTTACCTGGATTCCCATTGTGAAAAAAAAACCAACATAGTTTTATCTGCATACAATACTATACAAAAGTTGTATTTAAACAAACTCTTAAAATTCCCTGCTTTTCCTTTACTAACTTTAATAATAATCAGTATTATAATAATAATGAATCAACAGTATTAAATTCAAATATAATTCATTTAAAACAATTATAATAATCTTTCTAAATATATTTTTTTATTCTGGACAATAAAATCATACAATATTTTTAGGATTGCTTGCCAAAGGATTATTTGGCAACATGTCAAGTTTTTCTTGGTCAAAAGACAAAGTATCATCATGATCATGTCTTCATTAATGAGTGTTACTAATATTATACATATCAATTCACTCATGTTCTTCAATTATAATCTCACAATGAAACAAACACAATCTGATCAAAATACAGTTCTTATGTCCATCCCCCCCCCCATTTAACAAGTCAGTAAATCCATACCATAAAGACATTAATAAATTCTGTCAAGCAGATACTGAGATAGAGTAAATCAGCAGTTACATCTGATATGTTGGTGAAAACATAAATTTGATTGATCTTAAAAACTAAGCTTAAACACTCGTACCTAATTTGGCTTATTTAAAATCTTTTTTTAAATAACTGATTTACATAATTAACAGCACATCAATATAATCATACCTGACAACAGTAAGATCTTTTGTGTACTTTTCCTCATTGACACCCATTACAAACATTGGACTGTCACTTGATGGTGCTGAGATAACAACTTTCTTGGCACCTCCTTTAAAATGGGCCTACAAAATAAATTGTAATATTAGATTATAACTGATCTAATGCAAAGAAGCTTCTAAAACCAGTTTAACATTACCACCTTTATATACGCAGGTCCCAAGCCTTGTTAGTTGTCTTTACGTAATATCTCTAGATTTGCAGTTAGTTTATAAATTTGATGTTGATACCTAGATCTTTCTATGATAGTCAACAATGTTACATTTATTCACAACTCATTGGTCTCAGGCGGTAGAGAGTTCGACATATTGTTATTTTTGGAAATCATATGTTATCTATGTCATTTGTGTTGTAGGGTTGCCGTCTCATTAACTTATACCCCAACTCATTATATTCAATATACATGTATATTGACAAATTATGTATTGTTTTTTTACCAATTAAGTTATAAGGGCTATTCCAGGAAAAATGTATGTATAATAAAATGCTCTGCAGGCGCAGCTTAATACAACCGCAGAGGTTGAAACCTGAATAGTTGGGGCAAGTATGGACACAACATTCAGGCTTGATACAACTCTGAATTTGGATTGTGATTAAATATTTGACACAGCATAGGTTTCTGACACAGAATGAATGTGGTCTAAGAACTTAAAATTTTAAATTGGACATTCACCTATTATGGTCCAATATCCAAAATCTAAATACATGGTTAGATTCAGCATATCAAAGAACCCCAAGAGTTCAATTTTGATGAAATCAAACAAAGTTTAATTTTGGACCCTTTTGACCTCAATGTGAACAAAGTTGATAACAGGGCCCAAAATCAAAAATCTAAATACATGGTTAGATTCAGCATATCAAAGAACCCCATATATTCAATTTTGTTGAAATCAAACAAAGTTTAATTTTGGACCCCGATTTGGACCAACTTGAAAACTGGGCCCATAATCAAAATCTACATACATGTTTAGATTCAGCATATCAAAGAACCCTAAAATTCAATTTCTGTTAAAATCAAACTAAGTTTAATTTTGGACCCTTTGGACCTTAATGTAGACCAATTTGAAAACAGGACCAAAATTTCAGAATCTAAATACGGTTAGATTCGGCATATCAAAGAACCCCAATAATTCAATTTTGATGAAATCAAACAAAGTTTAATTTTGGACCCTTTTGACCTCAATGTGGACAAAGTTGATAATGGGGCCCAAAATCAAAAATCTAAATACATGGTTAGATTCAGCATATCAAAGAACCCCATATATTCAATTTTGTTGAAATCAAACAAAGTTTAATTTTGGACCCCAATTTGGACCGACTTGAAAACTGGGCCCATAATCAAAAATCTACATACATGTTTAAATTCAGCATATCAAAGAACCCTAAGAATTCAATTTCTGTTAAAATCAAACTAAGTTTAATTTTGGACCCTTTGGACCTTAATGTAGACCAATTTGAAAACGTGACCAAAAATTAAGAATCTAAATACACGGTTAGATTCAGCATATCAAAGAACCCAAATATTTCAATTTTGATGAAATCAAACAAAGTTTAATTTTGGACCCTTTTGACCTCAATGTGGACAAAGTTGATAATGGGGCCCAAAATCAAAAATCTAAATACATGGTTAGATTCAGCATATCAAAGAACCCCATATATTCAATTTTGTTGAAATCAAACAAAGTTTAATTTTGGACCCGATTTGGACCGACTTGAAAACTGGGCCCATAATCAAAAATCTACATACATGTTTAGATTCAGAATATCAAAGAACCCAAATATTTCAATTTTGATGAAATCAAACAAAGTTTAATTTTGGACCCTTTTGACCTCAATGTGGACAAAGTTGATAATGGGGCCCAAAATCAAAATCTAAATACATGGTTAGATTCAGCATATCAAAGAACCCCATATATTCAATTTTTGTTGAAATCAAACAAAGTTAAATTTTGGACCCGATTTGGACCAACTTGAAAACTGGGCCCATAATCAAAAATCTAAATACATGTTTAGATTCAGCATATCAAAGAACCCTAAGAATTCAAATTTTGTTAAAATCAAACTAAGTTTAATTTTGGACCCTTTGGACCTTAATGTAGACCAATATGAAAACGGGACCAAAAATTAAGAATCTAAATACACGGTTAGATTCGACATATCAAAGAACCCCAATAATTCAATTTTGATGAAATCAAACAAAGTTTAATTTTGGACCCTTTGGACCTCAATGTGGACCAATTTAAAACGGGCCCAAAATCCAAAAACTTAATACACGGTTAGATTCAGCATATTAAAGAACCCGAGAGTTCAAGAAGAAAACCCCATTGAAATTGGTCAAGAAATAAGCAATTTATACAAAGTATCTTCTTTTGCACAATACTCATGATACTGTGTAATTGAATATTTCTTGCAATTTATAATACTGTGCAATTGAATATTTCTTGCTATTGTGCAATACTGTACAATTGACAATTTCTTGCTATTGCGCAATATTGTGCTATTTGATATTTCTTGCTATTGCGCAATACTGTGCAATTGAAGATTTCTTGCTATTGGCAATTCTGTGCAATTGAAAATTTTGCTATTGCACAATACTTATTATATAATAATTTACACATCCTGTTTGGTGTGTATCTCCTGCCATATCATTATTATTTGCTTTTAAATATAAATCAGAAATAACCGACTTAAAATGGAAAATTTTAAAAAAAAAATGAAAAAAAAATCCCCCAAAATTTTTGAACCCCTTATGATTCATCACCCCAAACTCAATCCCAGCCTTCCTTTGAGGTATGGTACCTTGCAGTACAATTTCAGAGATCCATACACTTGAACACAAGTTATTGTCTGGAAACTAGAAAAATGCTTATTTTTGGCCCCTAATTCCTACGTTTCAGGCAATTACCCCAAACTCAATTCCAGCTTTCCTTTGTGATATGGAACCTAGTAGTACAATTTCAGAAAGATCCATACACTTACACACAAGTTATTGTCATGAAACTAGAAAATGCTTGTTTTTGCCCCTTTTGGCCCCAATTCCTAAAATTTTGAGGCAATTACCCCAAAATCAATCCCAGCATTCCCTTTGTGATATGGAACCTTGTGGTACAAAGTCAAAGAGATCCATACACTAACACACAAGTTATGTCTGGAAGTTACAAAAATACTTATTTTGGCCCTTTTGGCCCCTAATTCCTTAACTGTTGGTACCATAACCCCAAAATCTATCCCAACCTTCCTTTTGTGATATTGAACCTTATGGTAAAATTTCATAGAGATCCATTCACTTAAACTAAAGTTAGAGTGCGAAACCAATGCGTCTTCAGACGACGACGCCAACGTCATATCAATATCGACAGCAAAATTTTTGCGGTCGTATAATAAACTGTTATCACAGAGATATGTCTTGCTTTTTGTAATTTCGATAATGCAAATGTTGAAATTAAAATAGCAACTCTTTAACATGTAAGTTTTGCAAATATTCAAAGTCAATAAACCATGACTGAAGGTAAATGGCTAAACAATCTCCTTGGAAATGAGATGTGCCAATGCTAATACAACTGCATACCAAATACCATTGACTTATCATAGGTAGTTCTCTTTAAACAAACCTAAACACAAACTAATACATGTAAACTAAGCAAAATTTCAGTCAATTAACCATAACTGAGGGGGCGGGGTCAAAAAATCTCTATGGTAATGAGATGTGCCAATGCTAATACAACTGCATACCAAATATCATTGACCTACCATTCGTAGTTCCCAATAAACCGACTTAATCACAAACTAATACATGAAAACTAAGCAAAAGTTTTAAAGTTAATAGAACCTGACTGAGGGGCCGGGCCAAATAATCTCTAGGAAATGAGACATGCCAATGCTTATACAACTGCAAACCAATTATCATTACCTTACCACTAGTGGTTCCCCATAAACTGACTTAATCACAAACTAATACATGAAAACTAAGCAAAAATTTCAAAGTCAATAGACCATGACTGAAGGGGCAGGGTCAAATAATCTCCATGGAAATAAGATATGCCAATGCTTATACAACTGCATACCAATTATCATTAACTTACCACAAGTGGTTCCCAATAAACTCACCTAATCACAAACTAATACATGAAAACTAAGCAAAAATTTCAAAGTCAATAGACCATAACTGAGGAGGCGGGGTCATATAATCTCCATGGAAATGAGATATGCCAATGTTTATACAACTGCATACCAATTATCATTAACCTACCACTAGTGGTTCCCCATAAACTCACCTAATCACAAACTAATACATGAAAACTAAGCATAAATTTCAAAGTCAATAGACCATAACTGAGGGGGCAGGGCCAAATAATCTCCATGGTAATGAGATGTGCCAATACTAATACAACTGCATACCAAATATCTTTGACTTACCACTAGTTGTTCACCATAAACTAGACCTAATCACAAATTAATACATTGTTGACACCGACGCTGGAAACAGCATACCTATGTCTCGCTTTCTGACTCCGTCAAGCAAGACAAAAACAAAGGATGTGGTATGGACAACATTTTATTCATATCCCATCACCCATAGTTTTATTCTTATTTGTAACAGATTGTATTTGCTTCTACACCTTCTAACTACAGAAAAATTATATGATGTAGTGTCCAACCTTCCCATACATTTTTAGGGAATAGCCCTAATTGAATTAGAATTACTTACAGATGCTTTATCTTTGGTTGTAAAGACACCAGTAGACTCGACAACATACTCTGCACCAGCGTCTCCCCATTTGATAGCTGTTGGATCTCTCCTGCAAAAATCAAACATGTGTAACTAAATACACCTACAAAATATGCCGTTGAACTTCGGATTGCTCTGAGTATATCTTGCTGTAAGTTAAGTACTATAAATTCAATGTACTGATGGCAAAGTAAAGTAAAACAAGTCTTTTAAGATCCTTTTACTTACTAAAAAATTCAGCCCTTTTAACAGATTTTGTCAAAATGAATGTTATATATAGCTACAGCTAGGCTGTATTATCATCATCCTTCCCTTCCCCCCCCCACCCCACCCCAAAAAATAAAATCAACCATTAGACTCTTGAAAAAGAGAACATGCAGAAGTTTTGGGACTATGAGAATATAAGAAATTCTGCACAGTTGATCATTTTTTGACGAGTGAATCTTAAAAGAATTTTATTTTTCAGTTGGTTTACAAATGCCACAAGTAAATGCACCTTTCCCAAGTAAGGAAACTTTTAAGATCCTGTCTTAAGTTGTATCTTAAATTAATTAGTCCTTTATTTTGCATTGATGGCAGATCTTTGTAAATCTCTAAAGGAAATGTTTTTCAAAAAGTTTTCTGCACTAACAAGTGACTAATTTTGAGTGTATGTTGTCAGTCGGAAAGCTGACCCCGGTTTGACACCATTTCTTAAAGCAACAATGGAAGTCATGTGATTACCAAATATGGGCATTTTTTAACCAAAAAGTGAAGCCGTTTTTGGAATTTGTAGTTTTGCATGAATTAAAACTAATTTGCGTTTAAGTGAACATTCTTGAGTATATAAGAAATATATTGATCCACTCAATTATGGATTAAACTAATTTTTCTCTCAAAATGTGTCTTCAAAGTCTAGGTGTTGACCAAAAAATCGGTCACTGGAAATTAAAATCGTTATTTTCTTTCTTAACTTCTCGGAAGCTATGCTGAATTTAAATTATGTTATGTAACATAACTTTGACTATGATATGTCAAATTTGTGCCATTAATACGCTGTAATACGCAAATGTGCCACTTGATGTGTCAATATTTCCGACGAAGCGGGGCTGATAGTAATTCTGAGTTACGTCCCTTTGTTTGACACTCTCATGATCAGACTATTATTATATTAAGCACCATATGCTGTTATTTACATGAGGATATTATTAAAATAATTTTATTGAATATATTTTGATACTAAAGACATGTGCCAAAAAAATTAGCGAAACACATTTTATCACTTTTCAGAACTCAGTCTCAGTGAAATACTCAAATAGGCCCTATGTCAGTATGTGCCATAATATTATTATTCCAAGAGTTAATTTAATATTTATATTTTGGTAAGTATTTATACTGCTGTAACCAAATTATTTCAACACAGAAATAAATTTCTACTTTAATCATACAAGGGGTAGCCAAAATATTCATGAATAATGGATCATGACAGGATTAAAATGATCAAATACAGGAACTCCTTTTCATTACTGATACCTGATCCTACCTTTTCATTTAAACTTAAACAAGACCATAATGAAAGTATTCTGAATGTAAATTCTTCATTATTTGAAATAAAAGGAAATTAGTTTGCAATTCTTGTATGAACAAACTAAATATAACAATAAATTTTGTCTCACTGATTCCATGCAGATTCTATTGAATGGACTCAAATTATAAAAAAAACACTAAACCAATAAATAAATGGTTCTTATCATGAACTTGAAAATAGATAAGAACAAAAAGACTGGGTCTAATATTTTCTTCTTCTATTTAAATTTTTAACAATTATGCATTTTATATTTATATAAAAGTATTTCAGAGCAGATTCTGAGTGCTAAGTCAACAATATTATGTTTTAGATCACAAGTCATAAGTAAGTCACACTTCATGTCAGTATGAACATGCTTTGAATAAGAGTGATTAAAATGCTAGTCTGAAAGAGATTGTTTTAATAGATATAGGAAGATGTGGTGAGTGCCAATGAGACAACTCTCCATCCAAATAACAATTTATAAAAGTAAACCATTATAGGTCAATGTACGGCCTTCAACACGGAGCCTTGGCTCACACCGAACAACAAGCTATAAAGGGCCCCAAATTTACTAGTGTAAAACAATTCAAATGGGAAAACCAACGGTCTAGTCTATATAAAAAGCGAGAAACGAGAAACACGTATAAATTACATAAACAAACGACAACTACTGTACATCAGATTCCTGACTTAGGACAGGTGCAAACATTTGCAGCGGGATTAAACGTTTTAATGGTACCAAACCTTCTCCCTTTTTCTTTCTTTAAGTTCATATTTAGGACAAGACTTTTTCATTTACCTTTGGCAGTTTTGCAGGATTACTTCATCACAATTTTTTTATAATATTATAAACAATGAATGAGTTTTGGTTAAGGTTGTGTAAAGACAGTATACGATTTCCTTACCTTGTTTTAGTTATGTCAAACAATTCACTGACTTAAAGAGAATAATTAATCCAGTCAGATACTCACAGCTGAACTCGCCATTGCTTTTCAAACAAACACACTAAATGTGTGTACATTGTGTAAAGATGCAAGTTGACATCGATGTGTAAGATAAAAAAAACTACAATGTCAAAAATGTCTTTTGTTTGGAATTTAGTTCGAGCAGGGTTTCCTAAGGGTGATAGAACTTTAGACTTGATTTTGTTTTAACTTTGAGATACTTATTATTAATTTTTATATAGTTTGTATATTCTTTGTTTATCTGGAAAAAAGAAGAAAAAATAACAGACAATTTCGCATAATTCTTAAACGACAATCAAAGGCATTACGTTATTTTTAAAAGACAGACAATTTATCAGTCAGGGGAATTACTGAAATAAGTGATTTTTAAATCACTTATTTAAGTAGCAAATTCGAAGTTTTGTCACAAATTGTGATTTTGTAGTTTTACCAAAATTTTAAACACATAGGTTTAGATAATATCTTTTCATTAGTAAAATTGAAAAAAATGAACCTTTTGCTTCTTTTAAGTAGCAAGGTTTATGCCTTTGATGCAATCATTTAGCTGTAAATTCTATTTTAGTTGAAAAAATGCTATAATAAAGGCTTTACATAATGAACTGATACTTTCTTAACAGATTTTTCCCAGCAGTGGGAGTATTTTTCCTGTAAAATTCAAGGTTTCATCTTACAGATTATGTAATAAAATTCTACTGTTCGCGATCAAAATTTCACTGTTCGGGGTGTTGAAGTTAGTGGGGGTTATTAAAATAATGATACTTAAAGAAGTGATTTTTGGAAGAAAATAGAGGTATGATACTTAAACAAGTGATTTTTATGTCATTATCTCAAATTTAGTACAAGGTCATCACCTGACATGACCGGTCATCCTATCAATACAGATGTTTGTTCTGATAATTTTAGCAACATAATTAGACCCTGGATCATTAGTATTCTATATTTAAAGCTACAATAAAATTAAATCACTTAGTCTAGTGATTTATTTGTACTACTTAAATAGGTGATTATTAAAGAAAGACAACTCTTACTTCCAACCTTTGTGGACATAATGTATACGTTACTTGAATCAGTGATTTAGAAAATCACTCATTTAAGTAAGTCCCCGGACTGTTTATAACATGTTTAAGTATTATTTTCTTTGATAAGAAGAACCATGCTTGAAAAATCGAAAGAAATCTATTTCTGACCCTAATGGCAAGTAAGAAACAGAAAAAGAAAAATTCCAAATTGGCGCCAAATTATTTTTCCATGAAATTAACGCAATTTCAGAATGGCGGGTTTTAATATCAGTCCCATTGTTGTCTTAAGAAAGGAGCAACAACGGTCGTTTCTAAGGGCTTGCTTTCCGACTGTTGTGTAGACATTTTTCTCTTATTGACAGCTTTGACGACCTTAAAATGTTTTTGGGTTTGTGTATACCCCATGTTTCTTTAAATCATGTTCAATCCAAAGTTTTCAAACGTTACATTTGAATTTTTTTTTCAATATATGTACACAAACTAAGCTGTATACCTTTGTATATATATTTATTTTAAAAAAAATGACAGTTCTATATTCTCCTTCCCTGCTAAACCACACTACATTCATTACATGCCAATTTGCACTTCATCAGACCGACCAAAAATAACCATTTATGAGAAGAACTCATCAACTTGTCATACTTTTTTTTTCAGTAATGGTCTTGGTAGTCTTTAAAAATTTTCTTTAAGACAACAGCACAAGTTTAAAGCTACAATCACATATAAAGTTGGCCAGCTTGAAACAAGAGTGTCCTTAATTTTGCTAGTTTGCCATGGACCATTCATTTTAGTCCGCCTATTAACCTATTAAACAGGATCTATAATGCTACATGTAAATAACAACAATACAAACATACTCTCCAAAAACAGTTATAGCATTTCCATTTATCACAAGTTTTCCATCCTTTGATTCAACTGTTCCTTTAAAACGTCCATGTGTGGAATCATATTTAAACATATATACCTGAAAAAGAGATAAAACTATCAAGTATAATATACCTGGTGTTATGTTTATATCTAACACAAATCATTTCAAATTTTTTTAATAGATTTTTTCCAGCTATAACGTCATTTTCTTGTCTAAAACATAAAAATCATGTTGTTGGCACAAAAAGAATAAAATTAGTACCTACCTACCTACATACATTTTTTGCAACCCTACAAGGCATGGGCAATATCAAACAAAGAATTTTATAAGGGTGGCCCTACTTCTAGTTTTTATCTTAGGCCAAATAAAAATATATGTGTGGTTCCAGTTACATCCTGAAAAAAAAAGTCGGTAGGTCAGCATTTTTTTTTGATTGTCAAAATCCGGAAATAAATTGTGTGCCCCTACTGGAAGTTCGTTAATTTCTTTTTGTTTGGTTGTAGAATAAACAGACATGTTATGTTTTTAGTTAATTTTGTTGCATTTTGAATCGTAGGGGATACTTCTAATGGAAATTCAGATGACAGAAGTCTGTGAATTTATTTATTGAAATTCACATCCCACAAAATGGGATCGTTGAAAATTTATTTTTCAGAAATGGAAAAAAAAGTTCTAGGGTCAGAAGGTTTCAACTAGGGTCGGTCTGGTAACTGGAACCACACATATATTTTTATTTGGCCTTACTAAGAACAGGAAACACACATTTTTGTTTTTGCTTAATAAAACTAACCATGTATTCAAGGTCAATAAAAGGATCGTTAACAGCTACAACTGATACCCCTTTGTCTAGGGCGGCTCTCATTACCAGACGTCCAATACGTCCAAATCTACAAAATACAAATTGGTGATTCTACTTTTTTTTAGAAAAAATGTATGTATTAGTTTTTAGAGATTTAATGACTTTAAGACAGTTTGATAAATGCTTTTCATAGATTTTACAAAATGTACCTACCATCTATCATGTCTATACAAATGTACATCTATTTCTAAGAATTTATTCAAAAATATTTTAGAAAATAATACACAAAAGCATGTACAATACTTATTAAATAGTTTTTTTCTCAATATCTAAGACAATTGTTTCAAAATTCCAATTGGTCAAACTCTTAAGATTACTTAGAAACAAAGGTTCCAACGCTCTCAGGAAAAGTTGACCTTAGCCAAAATTGTCATCAAGAACTGTGCATGTGTCATTGTACCTTTTAATAGTCTATGCATACATGTACAATGACTTTCTTGTCAAATTATATGTACAGGAAATTAATATTTCTGATCAAGACTTCTTCCTTGATGATCCGCTAAGTGTTAAAAATATGTTTTTTTTTTTTATCTGAACAGGAAACAACATCAAAACTTTGATTTATAATAAAATATATTGAACTACCAGCTTGCATAAAGGATTATTTTGTCTGTGTTAACTAAGTATAAAAATAGGAAGATGTGGTATGATTGCCAATGAGACAAGTCTCCACCAGAGATCAAATGACATACAATGTAGAAATTAACAACTTGAGGTCACAGTACAACCTTCAACAATGAGCAAAACCCATACCGCATAATAAGCTAAATAAATGTGGATTGTGTCCACACGTGGACACAGATGCCCCCACTTGCATATTATATAGTTATAAAGGAACATAACTGAAGAACGGTAAAAGTGACGCTACCCAAATTAGAACTTGATCTGAGTTTTATGGTAATAAGCATTGTGTGTAAGTCTCATAATATTTCGTTGAGGCAAACTTAAGTTAGAGAACAGAAACTAAAAGTTTTGCAATGTTTCCATTTATAAAGGGGCATTACTCTAGAACGGTTTGAGTGACGCCACAAAAATTCAAACTTGATCTGTATTTTGTGGTAATAAGCATTGTGTATAAGTTTCACAACATTTGGTTGAGGCAAACTTAAGTTAGAGAACGGAAACTAAAAATTTAGCAATTTTTCCATTATAAAGGGGCATAACTCTAGAACCATTTAAGTGACACCACCAAAATTCAAACTTGATCTGTGTTTTGTGGTAATAAGCATTGTGTATAAGTTTCATAACATTTGGTTGAGGCAAACTTAAGTTATAGAACGGAAACTAAAAAATTTTGCAATTTTTCCATTTATAAAGGGTCATAACTCTAGAACGGTTAAAGTGACACCACCAAAATTCAAATTTGATCTGTGTTTTGTGGTAATAAGCATTGTGTACAAGTTTCATAACATTTGGTTGAGGCAAACTTAAGTTAGAGAACGGAAACCAATTTTGGGACGTACGTACAGATGGACAAGGGTAACACTTAATGCCCCCTCTGCTATGGCGGGGGCACAAAAAGACCCTGAAATGTGTTAACTGGTAGAAATAATACTGGCAATATTGGTAATGTTTGGTAAGCTGGCAAACATTTATCATGGTTATATAAATATAAATAAAGATTTTCTACATTCTACATAATGACATAGCAATTAAAATAATGAAGAAAATGATGTTTTTCCTAAACAACTATGGAAAAAGTTTCTGAAAATGTTTTCATATATTTTAATATGAATTGAGATTTGATTTTTCTAATTTCATTAAAATCACAGCCATGTAAACCCTGAATATATATATAATGTCATGCATGTGATGAACATGAAATTTACAGAAAGAAAGTTCTTTAAACCCTAAGAAATATTACCCAAAGGATGAAGAAAAAAATACTTAGACACTTTCAAAATGATTCTGATTAGCCCTCTTCACATATCACATTAAAAATGATGACTTGGCTCAGGATTGAAACCCTAACCTCCAGCACTCTAGGCAAGCAGTTTATGTCTAAATACTTATCAGTTTAATACCCTGATAACAAAGTCATAATCAGATTTATTTGAAAATCTGTGACACATCATGTTCGTGATATTTAAATGATGTCAGACAACAATCTGAACCATGTAAGCCTGGTGTCATTAAATCCATCATGGTAATGGCTGTCATGTCTGTAATAATGACATACATTTGTATAGTAGAAAGTTTTGATTTGGTAACTTACCCATTGATTCCTACTTTGAGAGTCATACTGGGTTAGAGGTGCTGTAATAAACAAAATTCAAACATTTTCTCTCAAATACAATATATCATGCAAATCTTTCTTCTTTTTTCTTTTTTACAAACATGTTCTTCAACTAGAAGCTGACCTAAGGTGTAAAAAAAGGCATTAAATCTTAAAAGCCAAATTAGATTTGCTTTTAGCCTTAATAATGTCAATTTAAGTGGGAATCTGGCGGAAAATTATAATTGATAGTGATTAATCAGAATAATTGCACAGCAATTCTTTTTCATAATCTGTTTTTAAGTTATAATGTAAGAATTAATACTGGACATTTGTCATTAACATAACTATTTTAAGGCCTAAAAAAAAAAATCTGTGTTTCCGGTAACATCATTTTGAAAAATAGGGTCGGTAGGTCGGATTTCTTTTTTTTTTTTTTTTTTGACATTGTAAACGAAATCCGGAAAATTATCATGGTTTTCCAAGTCCGGGTCCGTAATTAGTTTCAAATACCGGAAGTGCGGCCATTTGCAATGTTTTTGAAGCACCTGCTGTGCAAATTTCTTTGATTTTAACCTATTTGGAATACCTTTTGACATAAATAAAACGTTTTACTGGCTTTCTGTGCCAGAAGAAGCAAGTTAGATAAATAAATATGTCGATTAACAGAAGACTGTGTCAAAAACAGGGTCGGTTGATACCAATTTTTTTTTTTTGAAGATCCAATAAAAATTAGGGTCGGGGCTAAAAACAGGGTCGGTCGGGTTACCGGAAACACAGACTTTTTTTGGGGCCTAAGTAACAACAGATATATTAAATTAAAAAGTTAAAATCAAGAGCACTAAATTCGATCATTCTGTTTATGATACATGATATTACAATTTTACAATGTCACAATGAATGTGGTAAATACTGGGAAAACCCTGTAATTAACCCATGAAAAGATCAGCCGGCAGCAGAAATAGCGCTTAGTACTGAATTCACATTCAATAATTTGCTAAGGTTCATGTGGACCCTTTGGCTAAAACACAGGAATCGGAAGTTCTATCAATAAAATTCTGTAAATAATAAAGTCGACTATCAATAGAGCTTCTCGTAGAAGCGACAGGAATCTACGCATTTTCAAGGATTGTCCTAAATCTATATTTAAATGCTAATCAGCATGGATTAAAGTATTGAAATCTACTCTTGGGTGTTTACACTTAATAAATATCATGTTTTATGTACTTACCCGGCTTTTGTAGCAGTTTTCGTGAGTTTTTCCCTTTAGAGCCCTGTCACGGAATCCATGATGTGTAAACAGGAAGTGTGGTACTGCAGTGAATTTTTAGGTCAGTATTATTAAGTTATTTCTTTAAATAAATTATAAAACATCTTTTAATTAATCTTATTATTTAACTTTAATAAAATATAAATTTAAAAATAGTTTTCAATTGTTAGGTGTATTTATTTTGTCTGGGTTGAAATTTTACAAGGAAGTAACTCTTCACTACTGAAAAGTAACAAGGCGGAATGTCCGGAAAATGGGTCCGGGAATACTTTGTGCATTATACTGACCTAAAAATTCACTGCAGTACCACACTTCCTGTTTACACATCATGGATTCCGTGACAGGGCTCTAAAGGAAAACTCACGAAAACTGCTACAAAAGCCGGGTAAGTATAAAAACATGATATTTATTAAGTGTAAACACCCAAGAGTAGAATTCAATACTTTAATCCATGCTGATTAGCGTTTAAATATAGATTTAGGACAATCCTTGAAAAATGCGTTGCATTCCTGTCGCTTCTCTACGAGAAGCTCTATTGATAGTCGACTTTATTATTTACAGAATTTTATTGATAGAACTTCCGATTCCTGTGGCTAAAATGACTGTGTTTACACCACAATATTTACTCAGAGTGCAGAAAATTAAAAACCTAATTGAATTTTGCTTTCCACTTAGTCCTCCAGAAAACTATGAAATAAATAAAAACCTGAGGTCCACTCAGTCACACAGTTTAAATCTATTGTTGTCATCTATTGTCACTCTCTTGTCCATGCCAATCAATTAACCTTGGTTATTACCAGTTACACAGAAAAGGAAGTTCTCAAAAATCTTTCCTAACTTTGATTATTTTGGCACCGTCTGCAGATCTTCAGGAATGAAAAAAAGTGAACAGTAAAATCCAATTAGGATTTTAATTTTCTAAAAGATAAAATGCATTTGAATTTTAATTTTTATGGTAATTGGGGCATATGCATTAAATATTTTCCAGATGCACAAGTTTGTCTGCACTCTGGGTAAATTTTGTGGTTTAAACACAGCAATATTAGCCAAAGGGTCCCCATAAACCATGACTGCTGACTGTAGCATTCATGCTATATATATACATCATGTAAGCTACCACTGATTTACGTATTTATAAATTTATACGACCTTGACACTATCCTACCGGCGAACGCATGAAGGTCATTCCAATGAAAGAAATGTAATTACATGCCGTTCAACTTGCCCTTTAAGTTTTTCAATTAATTGATGAATGAACTTAATTTTGAAAAAAACCTTATCAATTAGAGAAAACATGCGCGATACTTTTCAAGATTCAGGAAGAAGGAACATCCGACACAGAAGGACGTGCTAATGAATTCCAACTGTAGACAAACTTGTCCCACTTATCTAATATAATCATTATAATAAACATGTTTTTTAGTTTGCAATGACTGTCACTGATTCAAAACGTCTAAAAGTCAATGAATTCTTTACTTATAAATATTTAAATCGACACGAATCAAACTTACCTTGCGACGCCGGTAGCAGAAAGGTCCAGAAGGTACAGAGCATGCGTAACATTCCAAATTTGGACATCCGGGAGTTCTCTTGAATTATCGTGCACATTGGCATTTTGAATTATATATATATATATAGTGTCAGAGACATATAATACATGTATTATATGTCTCTGATAGTGTGTAATAACATTTTGTGAGTGAATTCGATATTTACTATACTACGGTTCATTTCAACGCTTTTTATGACAATACTATTATACCAATCAGAATGAAATTTGCAGTGTTTCAAGAAATAATTTTACTCTGTTTCCATGTATTATTTGTGATAATAAATGTTTTAAAAGGGCGAATTTTCTGTATAAATTTAGTCAATAATTATGTATACTTTTGAAGCCCATACTTTCTATTGCCTTAAATACGCAAATGAAAGATCCGAAAACTATACCATTACAGAACGACATGTTTTGGAAATTACAGCAAAACTTTTGGTTGACAAATCTTATTCGTTGTTACAAAAAATGAACTTAGAATATCAGTCATTTTCTCCCTACCCAGTTCAAGTTATCCCTATTACTTATTATGACGTGAAGCGGTCATTATTATTGAATTTTACGCAACTTTTTTGATTGGATTAAGTTATAATAATTTTACCTTTAAACTGTTGAAATTTTTCAAACATGGATTAGATAAGAACGAGCATGAATATAACAATGAAGATGAACAGTCTGTGCCTTATATAAATATTTTTTTTTATTTCAAGCTGAAAATGTACAACAAAATGTATTTTAAAAATTTGTTTTCCTAAAACTGCATGAATTATAATTGCTTTTCATTTTATATGTACACACACGTGTACAGTAACTTAGGCCTAAATGACATTCAAACTGGACACTGGACCGTAATCCATATTATTTTTTTATCAATAAAACTAAAGGTATGAAAAGGTAAGAATTGCGACTTCTTATATTTTCACAAAATTTTCCACATATAGAGTAGATAAATTATTTTTTAATAGCCTATATTCGAGAAAAAAGAAAAATATAACAAATCAGACGTTTTATTTCATTTAACAAGTAATTTTTCGAAGAGAAATGCCGAAATACACTTTCTATACGCCAGATAAAATTACTGATTATCTTAACAAAAAAAAAAACACATTTTTCAGTCTCATTTAAAGTTTATGATTACAATTAAACCAAAACAAAACTAGTCAGTAAATAAAGTCAAAATATGTCCGATCGGCCTATTTTTGGACATCATAATTCAATAGATCATTTTATGGTCAATTTCGTCTACCTAAAAAAATCTTGTTAGCCACTATAGAAAATAAGAAACTTTATTTAGAATCGGCATATTGAAAAATATTTGAACATAAGCTCTGATGAACTTTCACCTAATATAACAACATATACCATAACAAATAAAGCACTATCATGCAGATGCATATATATAGTTGTAAAAACAGCACAGCGTAAACCGCTAGCATATTATATAAAAGCGGTCTAAAGCACTAAGACACACTATAAAACGATGATAATTTGTAGAAAAAGATTCGAATAGGCCTAAATTTGGGCAGTTATGATATATAGCAAAATAAGTTATATTTAAAATTGCAATTCAAGTTATTATATGTCTCTGACTGTGAACCGACATAAATTGATAAAATGCATGAATACGTATCAATTACATGCAAGCATAGCAAAAATATATAGTATAAGAACACATCAATTCATGACAATGCTGAATCTAGAAAAATAAATGTTTTATCGATATGATTGCATGTAAAAGAACTAATTTCATGAAAATGTTAGTTTACCGTTGATATATAACAATTACTACAACGATAACTTGGATATAGCGTAACAAGAGTATGTTAACGCTATACCATACTATACCATTGCAGGCGTGTTTAATGACATTTACTAACCATGAGGGCCTCGCACGGTCGGTATGTAAAAAAAAAGATTTTCGCTAAAATATTTTGTAAGTCTTGAAAAAAAATCGGAAATTACTAACGTTATTAGAAATGTAACTGCTATTCAATGTACAAAACAAATGTAATTAGAGAAATGTTACCCTAACGGTAGTTTATGTGAATATACAACTCTATAAGAAATCGGTAACTCTAGTTTTGATTTTGAATGACGTTAGCAGAAATGTGGCTTTATGGCAAAGCATACGTAGTTGGGCCTTATTTTAGATATAGTATGCACTACGAACTTGTTGAACTGCATCTGAATATAAAATAAATGTCCATAAAACGATATTTCAAAAACTTGTCCACAGAATTAAACATAAAGACGACCTTACTGCTATATAAACATAGAACATAGAAAGGATGGAAACGTGTCGAATTAACAGAATCGAAAGCTGTATCGTAATCCTTAATCCAGAATAATGCTTTCTTATCTTTTTTCTAAATGTTGAATCAAAGTACGTAGGTGTTTTATATACTCTCATGTGAATCTTTCTTGTGTAGGTACACTTAGTGTTACTAATAATAGCAAAAACCATTCTTCTATAACGAAAAGAAACTAATCGTTTTACTCTGCAATAACGATCAACCACTCGTCTTACGCTGCTAAATAAAGGTGCGAAAAACTACTCGTTTGACTCTGCTTTGAAAAAACGTTAGCCGTCTGACTCTGCGTTAACGAAAAACTTCTCGTTTATCTCTGCTATGACGAAAAACTACTCGATTATCTATACTATGACGAAAAACTACTCGTTTACCTCTGCTCTGACGAAAAACTACTCGTTTATCTCTGCTATGATATGACGACAAAACTACTCGTTTACCTCTGCTCTGACGAAAAACTACTCGTTTATCTCTGCTATGACAAAACATTAGTTGTCTATCTCTGCTATAACGAAAAACTACTCATTTATCTCTGCTATGACGAAAAACTACTCGTTTATCTCTGCTATAACGAAAACATACTCGTCTATCTCTGCTATGATATGACGAAAACACTACTCGTTTATCTCTGCTATGACGAAAAACTACTCGTTTATCTCTGCTATAACGAAAAACTCCTCATTTATCTCTGCTATGGCGAAAAACTACTCGTTCATCTCTGCTATGACGAAAAACTACTTGTTTATCTCTGCTATGACTAAATGTAAACTATTTTTTTCACATCTGTGTTTATGTGGCTGAAAAGTCACCCCTTGTACAAGTTTCGTCTGTCTTTTTATTTCTTGTTAACTCATGCATGCAATAATGATGTATTACTTGATAACTTAGTCACAACTCAACTAATATCTAGCTCAGAGATAAAAATGTAATACGGTTTTCATTTTTCACCGGTGTTTTTGTTTTTTCAATGTCTCTGCTATGACGAAAACTACTCGTCTCACTCTTTAATAAGCAAATGCAAACTTGCTAACCTCTATATGTAACAGTAAATTTTGTCCGGTAGTAAAATTTGTCCGCCAGACTTTTTTTCCTAGTTAATCAAGTCCATGACCATTATTTGACTAGGAATGTAAGTCCCAGGACAAATTTTCCTAGGAAAATAAGTCCATAGCTAGTAAAATATGTCTGGCACTTATTTTCCTAGGAAAAATTGTCCTAAGACTTGTTTTTCTCGTAATTTTTATTATATCATAAAAATTATTGAATATAAAAAAAAACATATTTTCTTAGTTAAGATTGGAAAGTTTCATTAATTTTTTCTGATTAAAATAAAGGACATGGACGTTATTACCTAGGCATGTTAATGACATGGACATGATGTCCTAGGAAAATTAGTCTGGGGACATAAATTTTATTAAAATATTAATTTAAATTTACCTTTTAAAATAAAGGGCATGTACGTTTTTACCTAGGAATATTAATGACATGGACATGATTTCCTAAGAAAATTAGTCTGGGAACATGAATTTCATTAAAATATTAGTGCACAACCCTTTAACAATATCAAAACATAAAATTGAATTTCCATTGTTTACATGTAAATAATTTGTTTCATTAAAATTTTCCTTTTAAAATAAAGGACATGGATGTTTTTACCAAGCAATATTAATGACACGGATATGATTTCCTAGGAAAATTAGTCTGGGGACATAAATTTTATCAAAAAAATTGATACACAACTCTTAAAACAATATTAAAACATAACATCTTTATTTACCTTTTAAAATAAAGGGCATGGACGTTTTTACCTAGGAATATTAATGACATGGACATGATTTCCTAGGAAAATTAGTCTGGGGACATACATTTTATTAAAAATATAAAGACACAACTCTTAAACAATATTAAAACATTACATTTAAATTTCCATTGTTTAAAGTAAAATGATTTGATTCATTAATATTTTTCCTATAAAAAAAGGACATGGGACGTTTTTATCTAGGAATATTAATGACATGGACTTGAATTCCTAGGAAAATTAGTCTGGGGACATAAATTACTAACATCGGACTAAAAATACTAGTAAATTTTGTAACCATGGACTTTTTATACTAGTAATACGTGTCCGCCCGGACATATTTTACTAGGACAAATTTATCTCTTACATATACACATGCACGTTATTGTGTCTTTGGTGAAAGGTTGTCTCATTGACATTCATACCACATCTTCTTATTTTCATATTAGTTGTTCTATTTTTCAGTTATTTCAACTCTGTAGTTGATTAGGCCTTCCAACTGTTTTCTTCTCTACTGATGAGTCTTAAGTAGACAAGACATGCGCACTAAATTATATATCTGTATCTTTGAAGATTTTAGACCAGAAATAATTTGTTTTGATTTTACAAATAACAAAAATTCTGCAGATGCATCCTTTCTCGAAATAATTTTACAGAATTCATCTTTCGTGTTTTATTGAAGTCTCGAAAATTGGTACTGTCAGCCTACCAGAGATTTAGTTAAAAAGAATAATCAAAACATGAAAATATCATATGATAGTATAAGGGTAAAGACAAATGTTATCTTTCAAAATTTTTCATTAAGAATAATACTTGGTGAAATAAATAGCGATTTTCTGTATATACCAGGGCAACGAATCTTCTTTACAATGATTACCCTTTTCCTGTTACATAAAGATCGATAATTTTGGACGAGGACAAATCTAGCGTAAAACAAACATCTACTTGTATGTAGTTACATGTACAGTATGAAATCTACACGAAAGGGAAGAAACCGATATTATAATGCACGAATGCATGATTTTGATATTAGCAGATTAAATTCCTTTAATTTACTTTCTGTAACTTCGATTTACTTTGATGGTGTATTATTATATCTTATGCTTTAAGGTGGGCGGTATATAGTGATGGGAGACTCTGTCGACCGATAAGACGTGTCTCTATTACAACTGGCTAGTTAAATATTTTCGTGGTCTAAGATCTGTAGATGCCAGAAGAGTTGTCTCATGTATTTCTAAGACTAACCGATTGATTTTTCCCCGTTCGTGACATTTTGTCTGAACGTGGATTCACAAGGCGGATGATAAAATTGAGAATGGAAATCGGGAATATGTCAAAGAGACAACAACCAGACCAAAGAGCAGAAATCAGCCCAAGGCCACCAATATATCTTCAACACAGCGAGAAAATCCCGCACCCGGAGGCGGGCTTCAGCTGGCCCTTAAACAAAAATGTGTACTAGTTCAGTGAAAATGGACGTCACACCAAACTCCGAAACATATAAATGAACTAAAATTTAAAAAAATACAAAACGTAACAAAGGCCAGATTCTCCTGACTTGATACAGGCGCAAAAATGCGGCAGGGTTAAACATGTTTTGTGAGACCTCAACCCTCCTCCTATACCTCAAGCCAATGTAGAATAAATGATGCATTCATAGCAAGATATGTTCACCTTGTCGACGCACCGGTCTCGCTCCTTGCGATGCCATCAATTTTTATGAGTAACCTTGATTTACATCTCCTAAATCGATACTAAAACATCGATTAACTACTGTTGCCTTATTTTAGGACCCTGTTTGTATGTACATATGAATAGATGGTTCATGCCATCTTTTGTTGCCTTATTTTAGGACCCTGTTTGTATGTACATATGAATAGATGGTTCATGCCATCTTTTGTTGCCTTATTTTAGGACCCTGTTTGTATGTACATATGAATAGATGGTTCATGCCATCTTTTGTTGCAGCCCAAACGCGTCCCTCTTTGTTATTCGTATTACTGAGATTTGTTTCTTGACAAGAATTTAGAATTGCAATACGGGTGATAAAAACATAGGCAATTTTAAACCCTCATACTATTCCCGTGGGCATATATGTTGCTGTATTGAGAGATAGAAACACTATGATCAGCAAAACTGAAACAGATTTTGAATTGACACCAGCTGTAAATTAAACTACCATCGTTTTTACCCTGTCGATATATATCTGATTTAATAATATAATAAGTATAGCTGTCTATAACCAATGTTATTTCTGTCTTTAACCTGTCTAGATTATGTAAAAAAAGAGAATTATTCCAGCTATCAAACCATGCATGTATATATTGTGTGTTCTATGTATTACTATCTGAATGCAATGTAGACCATTTAAATTCCGTTTCATCTCCGCATCTAGTAAGTGTTCTACTACCAATCTATCAGTTCTTCTAACTACCTCCTTACTACTATCAAAGAACTTGTAATAAAGCTTATGAAAATAATGGTATTAATTATTTTGGAGTGTTAAAAATTCTTTAGAGGTTTTAGATAAAATACATGCTTTTGATGGTCCTTTTAATTCTGTTGACAGTTATGATTTTTCTACTCTATACTACACTTCCACACAATCTTATCAAGAAAAAGTTTTCATATTTAATTAAATGGTCTTTTGAAAATCTCATTACAAATTTATTTGCTGTAACTCGTTTAAAGCCTTTTCTGTAACGAAAAGGTAAGTATGCTAGATACACTTACTGGAAATGTGAAGATATGATTGAAGCTTTAAATTTTCTCCTGGACAACATATATGTACGTTTCGGCGATAAAGTGTATCGACAGGTAGTAGGTATTCCTATGGGCACTAACTGCGCCCTTTAATAGCAGATTTATTCCTGTATTGCTATGAATCTCAGTTTATGACCAAACTCAGTAAAGACACTTCATTGTTACATTTGGTTGATACATTCAACAATACCTTCCGTTATCTAGATGATATTTTTCGTTAAATAATCCAGAGTTCTCTAAATATACTACCGAAATTTACCCAATAGAACTTACTTTAACTAAATCTAACATAAACAGCAGTAGTTGTCCTTTTCTGGACTTGGACATTTCAATCTCTAAAGGAAAACTCCATACGAAAATTTACGACAAAAGAGACGATTTTCATTCCCTATTGTTAATTTTCCTTTTTAGACGGCGATGTTCCTTTGGCTCCATCATACGGTGTGTATATATCCCAACTCGTTCGTTATGCCCGTGTGTGTAGTGATGTCATAGATTTTAACGAACGTAATCAATGCATCACTTGTAAATTATTAAGTCAGGGATTCCGTTACCATAAATTATGTAAAACTTTGCTAAGTTCTTTCATAGATACAAAGATTTGATTAGTAAATTTGGCTGTACCTGTAGAAAACTGATTAAAAGCGGTATTTCACATCCTAAATTTTACGGTAATATTGTACTTAAAGCGCGGAAATCACTATGTGATCCGTGTAAACTCATCGAACCTTTAAATAAACTTATTAGTTCAGGTTATCTTACCAATGTTGTAATTAGATCTTTGAATATAGTTTAAATTGGCACTAATATCGATTTTGTCATCAGCAAATTAAAACATAACTAAATTTGTATTCTTTTCAAACGGGATGTTTAAAGACACACCCACGTTCATTTTGATCTATAAAGAGGTTAAACTCCTAACTATCCTACTGTCTGTCGATACATTTATTTTTGGCATTGCACAAGTCATGTCTTCTTTGACTGTCCATGACGTTAAAATACTAAATCCCTGGGATGTGTTTTAGTTGATTTTAGTCTCTGATGCATGATTTTTATTATTAATTGTTTTGGCTTTTAACTAGCTGTCAGTAACTGCGAGTACTCTCAAATCGTACTTTCTTGTTTATTTGACCTGTTGATACTTATTGTAATGCTTTTTTTGTTATTTAATGTTATTCAGGGTTATATCTGGTCTATATACCAGCTTTGATAAGTGTTTGGTACTAATATAAATTTCCACTTCGTACTATGAACATCAAAATTATTTATTTTGTTAAAATATTTCCTTTCTCTATTGTAACTGTACACGTATACCTAACAACAAACTTATTTTCATTTACCTGTGTTTAAAGTTATTGCAAATGGCTGATATTTTTGTTCGAGCATATTGTTTTTCTTAAATTGTTTAACATTTAATATCGATATAACATGTTACTTTTATTATTCTTCCTTAGTTTATTTATTTTGAATTTACATTGTATCATAGGTCAAATTTATTTGTTCAGTGTATGTTCAATGGTGTTAATATGTCCTTTGATTGAGTTAAGCTATTTCAGTTGATATTTTATAGTGTGTCTTTCTATGTTGTGATGTTACACTATTGTTTCAGAAAAAGGGTGAAGGTTTGGTACCATTAAAACGTTTAAACCCGCTGCATTTGTTTGCACCTGTCCTAAGTCAGGAATCTGATGTTCAGTAGTTGTCGTTTGTTGATGTGGTTCATAAGTGTTTCTCGTTTCTCGTTTTTATATAGATTAGACCGTTGGTTTTCCCGTTTGAATGGTTTTACACTAGTCATTTTGGGGCCCTTTATAGCTTACTGTTCGGTGTGAGCCTAGGCTCCGTGTTGAAGACCGTACTTTGACCTATAATGGTTTACTTTTATAAATTTTGACTCGGATGGAGAGTTGTCTCATTGGCACTCATACCACATCTTCTTATATCTAATTAGAATTCCCATTAATGACAAGATAGACTGAATAACTCCTATTAATGACAAGAAAGTTGCAATGGGAATCTAAATCTTTCTCGTCAATGAAAAGGAAGTCTTACTCTTTCCCGTCAATGAAAAGGAAGTCTAAATCATTCCCGTGAATGAAAAGGAAGTCTAAATCAATTCCGTCAATGAAAAGGAAGTCTGACTCATTCCCATCAATGAAAATGGAGTCTTAATTATTCCTATTAATGACAAAAAAGTTTACTTCATTATAATCAATGGCAAGAGTGTCTTAATCATTCCTTTCAATGCAAGAGAGTCTTAATCATTCCTATTAATGTCAGAAGAGTTTACATCATTATAAACAATGGCAAGAGAGTCTTTATCATTCCTATCAATGTCACTATAGTCTTAATCATTCCCATCAATAGCAAGATAGTCTTAATCATTCCTATCAATGACAAGAAAGTCTTAATCATTCCCATCAATGGCAAGAAAGTCTTAATCATTCCTATGAATGGCACTATAGTCTTAATCATTCCTATCAATGAAAAGAAAGTCTGAATATTTCCTATCAATGGCCAGTTAGTCTTAATCATTTCTATCAATGGCAAGATAGTCTTAATCATTCCTATCAATGACAAGAGAGTTTGAATAATTCATATCAATGACAAGGGAGTCTGAATCTTTTCTATCATTGGCAAGATGGTCTTTATCATTCCTATCAATGCCATGACAGTCTTAATCCTTCTTATCACTGAAAGCAGAGTTTGCATCATTTTCATCAATGACAAGAGAATCTGAATATTTGCTATCAGTAGCTGAGTCAGAATCACTCAGGTTCAGATCATCCGATTCCAGTTTCACCCATTATAGAAAGCTACACACTACAAATAAATATATTCACAACTGTATTGGAAAGGGAAAACAAAGGCGATTTCATGACAAAATTCACTTCTATCATATGACTAGCTGTTGTGGGTGTTGTTAGTCTACATGTATTGATTGTATAAATGTAATAGAAACCAGGTTAATATGTGCTATTTGTTGAATGTACGATACCTGAAAATGGCTTCTAATGCTACATAAAATAAGATTTATAGGAGAATGAGATCATAATTCCGAAATTCTAAGGATTTTCTGTCCCAGGAGTAGATTACCTTAGCTGTATTTGGCAAATCTTTCAGATTTTTGGTCCTCAGTGCTCTTCAACACGGACTTTTTGGGCTATTTCTAACACTTTTTATTCAAGCGTCCATCATTGTAGGTCTGGTATCTATGATGAGATTATTTATGCGTATCAAACTTACCAATAATACGAAAGTGAACAACTCTATACTCTGACCAATTACACAAGTATTCCTTTTTGTTTTTGTCTTATAAATATAAAATTGCGAGATGTGGTATGATTGCAAATGAAACAAATATCTACCAGAGACCAAATGACGTAGACATTAGCAACTATAGGTTATCATACGGACGTTACGCACGGTATTCGGTCTATTTTTTACTTGACCATTTCTTGTAGCCTTCAACAATAAGCAAAACCCATACTGCATAAAGAGCTCTAAAAGGACCCGACATGATAAAATGAAAACAATTCAAATACTGCAAACGAGAAAACCAACTGCCTGATATTTGTACAAAACAACAAACGAAAAACATATATGATATTCAGCAACTAACAACAACCAATGAATTACAGGCTCCTGACTTAATAAGAACAGGCATATATATGATGTGCCGGCTTTAAACATGTTTTCGGGCGCCAAAAACTCCCCCTAACCTGGGACAGCGGTGTACCAGCACAACATAAGACCTAACTATAAAAATCAGTTGGATAAGGCTTGCATCATCAGATCGATACAAATATAAAAATAAGAAGATGTGGTATGATTGCCAATGAGACAACTCTCCACAAGCGACCAAATGACACAGACATTAACAATTATAGGTCACCGTACGGCCTTCAACAATGAGTAAAACCCATATCGCATAGTCAGCTATGAAAGGCCCCGAAATAGCAAATGTAAAACAGTTCAAACGAGAAAACTAACTGCCTGATTTTTGTACAAAATAATGAACGAAAAACAAATATGATATACAGCAACAAACGACAACCACTGAATTACAGGCTCTTATAGTTCATTTTCTCGTTCTGTCGTCGTGACTGAAATCGCCTTTGTTGTCACTTTGATAATTTCTGACTAATGTTGACACAGTCGAGAGCTATTATCAACCCTACAACGACCGCAATGCACAGAGCTCCAACTAGACCCATAGTCTTTGACGAAAATCTGTTGTCAGGGGCACTGGTTAATGATCTTTTATATTCTGAAAATACAAAAGACATGTAGATAATAATGCACTAAGCAGATAAGATTATCCATTAACAAAAAGCGGATTGTTATAAACGAATATGATCAAATTGTAGTGCCTTATTGTCTCTTTTGTTGTTGATTACAGTAAAAAAAAAACACGTATTGCATAGTAACAATGTAATGGTATCCGGAACAGATTTACTTTAATCAGCAAAAATGTTAAAATGTATCCAGTTCCAATTACTTCTTTTTTTCAAATTTTTTCTCGCAATTTGTTTTATATACCTGTATTATCTGTTAATTTAGAAGAACAGAAATACAAAAATGTATTCTGAGTTAAGTTAACGAAAAACAAATACAAATGTTTATGCATAAACAAAAATTATCTTAAAAAGAAATGAAAAGACTATGAAAATATCTCCAACAATAGCTTACTACTAGTATCTTTCTTCATGACAGACAGATCCTTCTCCAGTTTTTGAATCTTTTCTTGAAGACTCGTTCCTGATACTGAATTATTACATAATTTGTAGCAATATGTATTAAATGATAACTGTACAGGAGTAGAACACATATCAGCTTGACTTGCTAACGGCTGGCATGTAGACGCTTTGACTAAACACACACAAAAAGAGAACAGATAGAGCGATTAAAGACATATCATGCAGTTAAAATATTTTTTTCTCTTTGAGATATTTTTCACATTTTGTCACACCGAAGCATTTTATAGCTTTCTATACGGTTTGGATTTTGCCAATTGTTGAAGGAAGTGCTGTTACCTGTTCTTGTTCACATATTTGTCTCATTTACAATCACATACCCAATATAGTGGACTTATGTCTTAAATCATAAAATTCATTCGGTTATTTTGTCGTTCAGTTGCTGGATGGTAGACGTTTTAAGCGATCATCTTGTTTAATTCTATTTCTTTAATAAACAAACTTTTACATCGATTTATATTGAATTAATCAGCGAATAATAGTCATTAATGCTATAGATCGTAACTGCCTTTCAACTGGGACTATCATACTAACGTTAGTATAATAGTCCCAGCCTTTATTTTACAATTGTATTAAACTTCCGAGTATGCCTTCAATCATGTGTATGGTATTGCAAAAATAAAAGGCATACATTTAAATCGAATACTGTTTAAAAAGAAGAAAAGGTTAAAAAAAATCCCCGTTATAAGGCTATAAATTATGAAGAGATGTATTTAAAGAATTTTTTTTCAAATGAATATTTAGATACTGGCTAATATTGGACTGCTACACTTGATTTTTCGTTTGCCGTTTAGAATTAGTGACTTAGGGAGCTACCTTTTGATTTTTATGGGGTGGGGGTGGGGGGCTAGGATAAAATTTGAAAAAAAGCCAGGACAGGAGTTTTGAGTAAAAAAAAAAGCAGGACGAGCAACTTGGCAAAAAAAAAAAAGCAGGATGACAATTTATGTAATAAAAAGTCAGGATAAACTAATAAAAAAAAAAAAAAAAAAAAAAGACAGCACCGAATAGAGTGAAACATAAAAAGGCAGGACAGAGATTACAACTAAAAAAAATGCAGGACCGAATAGAGTGAAACATAAAAAGGCAGGCCCAACATTAAGTTTCTTCTACTCACAGACATATATAGCCTTAATTTGTTTTCAAGGCTCCGTATTGGATTTTGCCTTCCAATTGAACTGTTTTTATCCGAGCGCCACTGACGAGTCGTATGTAGACGAACACAAATCTGGCGTACTAAATAGTTAGATATTTTTGAACAAAAATTAATTTCATTATCAGTTTTATATGGATGCACAAGAGGACAGACATAACTTGTTTTGTATAGAGAATTATGAATGATTAATAGAATACTTTTTGTAATCCGTTTAACATATTAACTATAACAAATGCCTTTCCAATTCATCTCATGTTTTCAGATAAAATAGCACAACATGCCCGATTCTATCTCAATGACACTGGTACTTACACTTTACAAAAATCGCCAAAGCATTTGCTCTGTTGCCTTTTTCGAACACTGAAAATACATGTAGACTAAAGTCAAATTCTTTTAAAACATCTAGTTCGACTGATGTTGAATCAATATAATATGTTTACTTTTTAAATGTGAATTTGATTTACCATCTCTTCTCCTTAACGTTATATAACAATATGTTACATGTATATGTATATATATATATATATAAAAAAAAATTTAACAAACGCGACCAACAGGTTTGTATAAGAGCAGAAGATTAAAAATATATTTTTTTTTTATAAACATGAACTTTCATAAAAATAAAAAAAAAAAAAAATTCAGCGCCTTAAACAAAAACCTGTTTAACATTAGCCATGAAAACTTACTGTAGCTAACTTTGTTAACGTGACTCATATGCTTTAGGGTGCGTTCAAGTGTATAGTATTGAGGAAACTATTCTCAAAGCAATGACGCGTCTCATTTTAAATATCGATTTTTAACTGAAAATTTCTGTTCAACAATTGTTTTTAATCATTAACACGACATTTTTAAAACATCTTTTACCTCGATACAAAACTGAAATTGGATAAAAAGCGCCAACATGCAATTTAATTTAAATCAAGTTGAATAATTACGTACTATCCAAACCTTTCATAAGTGTACTGGTTGAACTATATAGTATCAACAATTCATCTTTTGGTTCAAAAGCACATTTACCACCCTTGCCTTCGGAAACAAGCAACCATCCGGTATCATTTGGACAACCATCCCAAAGGTTGTTCGCGTAAAAGCGTCTGTGGCAAGGAGCATGTCTTAAATAACAAACGATGAAATAGATATAGCGTAAGATTAACAGTATTCGTATAATATTGTAAAAACACATGAACTAGATATAGTGTAGGTGTTACAGTATCCCTGTGATATTGTTTAAACACATGATATAGCTATAGTATAGGTTTAACAGTATCCATGAAATATTGTTAAAACACATGAAACATATATAGTGTGGGTTTTACCGTATCCGTGTTATATAATTGTTCAAACGCATGTAGTAGCTATAGTGGAGGTTTTACAGTATCCGTGTTATATTGTAAAAACATATAATCTATATATATAGGAAAGGTTTTACATTATCCGTGAAATATTGTTAAAACACATGAAATAGATAAAGTGTAGGTTTAACAGTATCCGTGTGATATTGATCAAACACATGAATTAGATATAGTGTAGGTTTTACGGTATACGTGTAATATTGTTAAAACACATAAAAATAGATATAGTCTAGATTTGTCAGTATCCGTGTAATATTGTTAAAACACATGCAATAGATATAGTGTAGGTTTTACGGTGTCCGTGTTATATTGTTAAAACATATGAAATTGATATAGTGTAGGTTTTACAGTATCTGTGTAATATTGTTAAAACATATGAAATTGATATAGTGTAGGTTTTGCAGTATCCGTGTTATATTGTTAAAACTCATGAAATAGATATAGTGTAGGTTTTACAGTATCCGTGTTATATTGTTAAAACACATGAAATAGATATAGTGTAGGTTTTACAGTATCCGTGTAGTATTGTTAAAACATATGAAATAGATATAGTGTAGGTTTTATAGAACCGTGTAATATTGTTAAAACATATGAAATTGATAAAGTGTAGGTTTTATAGTATCCGTGTAATATTGTTAAAACATATGACATTGATATAGTGTAGGTTTTACAGTATCCGTGTTATATTATTGAAACATATGAAATTGATATAGTGTTGGTTTTACAGTATCCGTGAAATATTGATAAAACAAATGAAAAAGATATAGTGTAGATTAAACAGTATCCGTGAAATATTGCAAAAACACATGAAAAAGCTATAGTGTAGGTTTTACAGTATACATGAAACATTTTTAAAACACATGAACTAGATATAGTGTAGATTTAACAGTATCCATGTAATGTTGGTTAAACACATGTAATAGCTATAGTGTAGGTTTTACAGTATCCATGAAATATTGTTCAAACACATGAAATATATATAGTGTGGGTATTACAGTATCCGTGTAATATTGTTAAAACACACGAAATGTATATAGTGTAGGTTTTACAGTATCCGTGTAATATTGTTTAAACACATGCCATAGCTATAGTATAGGTTTTACAGTATCCGTGTTATATTGATAAAACACATGAAATAGCTATAGTGTGGGTTTTACAGTATCCGTGTTATATAATTGTTCAAACGCATGTAATAGCTATAGTGTAGGTTTTACAGTATCCGTGTTATATTGTAAAAACACATAATATATATGGCATTCAGCAGGGTTTAAGAACATCCGTTGTTCGACTTGCTAGTCAAATGCGTTTTGTTAAAATATACTTTTTCACTTTTTTGGACTTTTGGAAAATGTTGTTTGTGCTGTATTTAGGCCCCTCTACCAAGAAATTAGTTTTGCATGCACACGTATAAAAATTGCGGTTTTTATCCAACGCAATCATAGGTTTGAACGTTGTTTTCAAGTTAGACTTGTTTATATTTTTTCGTTTGGGCTTGTATTATATTTGCCTTCGGGTTTATATGATCCGTTCATCCTATTTCGACTCTTCAAAATTCAAGAGTCTATCCTAAAATGAGGTAAATTATATGGCCTTCCAAATACCGTTTCGATTCCTAACATCACTGAAGATACATAATTGTCGAAATCCGGATATGGTGTACTCATTTTTGCACCTTTTGTTTGCGGTATACCATCTTTTCCGCAAGTTTATTGTTTTCTGTTTGGTATTAAATTAATAGTTAAGATCCATTTTGTTACATCTTTGTGATCTGTTTATTTGGCAATCGCCAATGGCAGTCAGCAGGGTTTAAGAACATCCGATGTTAGACCTGCTAGTCATATGCGTTTTGTTAAAATATACTTTTTCACTTTTTTGGTCTTTTGGAAAATGTTGTTTGTGCTGTATTTAGACCTCTCTACCAAGAAATTTGTTTTCATGCACACGTATAAAATTGCGATTTTTATCCAACGCAATCATAGGTTTGAACGTTGTTTTAATTTAGACTTGTTTATATATATATATATATATATATATATATATATATATATATATATATATATATATATATATATATATTATATATATATAGGATAGGTTTTATATTATCCGTGAAATATTGTTCAAACACATGAAATAGATAAAGTGTAGGTTTTACAGTATCCGTGTGATATTGTTAAAACATATGGAATTGATATAGTGTAGGTTTTACAGTATCCATGAAATATTGATAAAACAAATGAAAAGATATAGTGTAGATTAAACAGTATCCGTGAAATATTGCAAAAGTTCATGAAAAATCTATAGTGTAGGTTTTAAAGTATCCGTGTTATATTGTTAAAACACATGAACTAGATATAGTTTAAATTTTACAGTATCCATGAAATATTGTTAAAACACATAAAAATAGATATAGTGTAGATTTAACAGTATCAATGTAATATTGGTTAAACACATGAAATAGCTATAGTGAAGGTTTGACAGTATCCATGAAATATTGTTAAAACACATGAAATATATATAGTATAGGTTTTACAGTATACGTGTAATATTGTTAAAACACATGACATAGCTATAGTATAGGTTTTACAGTATCCGTGATATATTGTAAAAAACACATATATATATATATATATATATATATATATATATATATATATATATATATATATATATATATATATAGGATAGGTTTTACATTATCCGTGAAATATTTTTCAAACACATGAAATAGATAAAGTGTAGGTTTTACAGTATCCGTGTAATATTGTTAAAACACATGACATAGCTATAGTATAGGTTTTACAGTATCCGTGATATATTGTAAAAACACATAATATATATATATATATATATATATATATATATATATATATATATATATAGGATAGGTTTTACATTATCCGTGAAATATTTTTCAAACACATGAAATAGATAAAGTGTAGGTTTTACAGTATCCGTGTTATATTGTTAAAACATATGAAATTGATGTAGTGTAGGTTTTACAGTATCCATGAAATACTGATAAAACAAATGAAAAAGATATAGTGTAGATTAAACAGTATCCGTGAAATATTGCAAAAACACATCAAAAGCTATAGTGTAGGTTTTAAAGTATCCGTGTTATATTGTTAAAACACATAAACTAGATATAGTTATAGTTTTACAGTATCCATGAAATACTGTTAAAACACATGAAATATATATAGTGTAGATTTGACAGTATCCATGTAATATTGGTTAAACACATGAAATAGCTATAGTGTAGGTTTGACAGTATCCATGAAATATTGTTCAAACACATGAGATATATATAGTGTGGGTATAACAGTATCCGTGTAATAGTGTTAAATCACATGAAATAGATAAGGACTTAGTGTAGGTTTTACAGTATACGTGTAATATTAGTAAAACACATGAAATAGATAAAGTGTAAGTTTTACAGTATTCGTGTTATATTGTTAAAACACATGAAATATATATAGTGTAGGTTTTACAGTATCCGTGTAATATTGTTCAAACACATGGAGGGGCCTCGGTGGCCGAGTGGTCTAAGTAGTTACTACTGTAATCACTAGCCAGTCAACACTGAGGTTGTGAGTTCGAACCCCGCTCGACTCCAGTCTTAATTGACTAGGATTGTCAGTTTTCCTATCGAAGGTCGGTGGTTTTCTCCGGGCACTCCGGCTTCCTCCACCAATAAAAACTGGCCGCCACGAAATAGCCCAAAAGCGGTGCTTAAAAGTGGCGTTAAAACACCAAAAATCAAATCAAATCAAATCAAACACATGGAATAGATGTATAGTGTAGGATTACAGTATCAGTGTAATATTGTTAAAACACACGAAATAGATATAGTGTAGGTTTTACAGTATCCGTGTAATATTATTAAAACACATGAAATATATATAGTGTGGAATTTACAGTATCCGTGCAATATTGTTCAAACACATTGAATAGATGTTTAGTGTAGGTTTTACAGTATACGTGAAATATTGTCAAAACACATGACATAGATAAAGTGTAGGTTTAACAGTATCCGTGTAATATTGTCAAGATATACAAATGTAGTGCAGGTTTTACAGTATCCGTGTTATATTGTTCAAACATCTACATGGACATGTAAATGAATTTTGATCTCTCTAAAATTAATGTTCTGATCTAAACATTATTTTAAAATGCTAACATTTTGCCATTGCACAAGGTCATACTTTTTTCAAACTGTTTATGACGTCTTTGCAAGAAATCCGTTGGATATGTACTGATTGATATTATTGTCTTGGAGAACATGATTTGTTTTTTAGTTGCTCATGCTAACTTTGGCGTTTTAAAAGCTAGTTACTGCCGGTACTTTGTCTTTATGTTAGTTGTTTTTTCTGTTTCATTTCCAACTGCTCCAGTTTATCATTAAGTTGTGTTGTTGTACCACTGTCACAGGTTAGTAATTCAGAAGTTGTCTTTGGTTGCTGTCTGTCATATTTGTCTTTCCTTTATTGTTTTGTCATAAATCAGTCCGGTTTTTTTTCGTTTGAATTGTTTCATATCATGTCAGTCAACGGGCCTTTTATAGCTGACTATACTTTATACGTACATTTGTACAATTGGATAGTTGTGTCTTTGACAATCATACCAGATCTCCTGATTTGATGTTGAAAGTTTTTTGTTTTATTGTATATGAAGATCTAACAATTTCTGAATCGAATTAATGTAAATGGAATAAGTAGTCCCTGTATACTGGAACTTGTCGAACTGATTCAGTTAAGTTTAAGAAATGCATTAATTTTCTGACACCTAGATTGTTTAAAATATATATGAGTTACAGTACTGTATATCGTATATTCAACATGATATTGACAAAATAACAGTGCTTCCCATTAATTATACCAAACATGCGTATAGAAATCAATATTATACCTGGCGTAGCTTTGGTGTTATGCCGGCGTCACACATTGGCGTATAGACCGACGTGCACCAGACGTACAGGTTAAATTGACTAAGTCCGTATACGTTAGGTGCACGCGAGAGGAACGCTAAGCAATCGTTAGACGCGCGTTGCATAAGTTTGAAATACGTCGAAATGCAAAGGTATACGCTTGGTGAACGCTATAAATCAAGGAAATTTTTATGCAGCGTAAAAAAAAAGCGTACAGATAAGTTTGAGACACGTTTAGGGCACGTTTTATATGCCTCAAGATCAATCGACATTTTACTTGGACGTATGCGGGGCGTGTTTGTAACATACACCTGGCGTAGTTTCAGCGCTTCGTGAACGTATAAAACGCACCCGTGGCGTATCAAACACGTATTCTGACACTCAACGAAACTTGCTCTGACATTTATAGTGGCATATGTCCGTGAATTTGCATATCCAAGTGCATGTATAAAATGGTATAAAAGGTGGGGCAGTTTTCAGTTTGGCACTTGCTATAATTGATTGTCTGGAGAGAATCAGGAGGGCATATCTTCTAGCCATGGCTCTACAACATGTACACCGAATTCACCTAAACATGCACCAATACTTACAATGCATTAGAAGGCGTCGACTTGGTAGACTGACTTCTTGAATCTGGTCCCCAGTATTCTCTTCTCGCACTCTCTTTCTTGTTCCCGACGTTCTCATCATCTCACGACCCAGGCCACGACCAAGAACTGATTTACCTCTGCATCTTCTTTTGGGTGGCATTTCGAAATGATTTGTTATGAAAAAGGCGGGAACACAAGATCATGTGTATCCAGAAGTAGTACAAACACCCCATAATTACACGTCCCAGACACAACGAAAGCACGGATAATCGTCCTAGGTATGACCGGGACGCTTCTCAAATACGTTCAAGGGACGTTTTTCCTTCGTAGCGTGCTTTTCATCTACGTTAGACAAACGCCAGACATACGCCAACAAACGTTACTTGAACGCCCGATGAACGCTTATTTACGCTTCTCGTACGCCCTAAACACGCTTAAAGCTCGTTGTGCACACGATACAGATATGATTGACAAGTCGAATGCGTCCAAAATTGCAAGCGTATTGGCAGCGTACATGGTTTTTGACCACGCCCGGTGTACGTCAGTGCTATACGCTGATGTGTGATGCCGGTATTACATTTATTCATTTCTTGTTTGTTTTGTTTGTGCTGTCTCGTATACGTCTCACACAACCTTTCAGAATTTTTGATTTCTCAATTCTTTTCAACTTCCTTCTTTATTTGACATTTTAAACCTTTTATACGAAGTCACTGATGAGTCTTTTGTAGACGAAACACGTGTCTGGCGTACAAAATTTTGATCCTGGTATCTTTGATGAGTTTTGATTGATTGATTTTTTCATTGATTGGCGTTTAACGCCACTTTTAGCACTATTGTGTTATTTCGTGGCGGTCAGTTTTTATTAGTGGAGGAAGCCGGATTGCCCGGAGTGAAGTGACCTTTAGTAGGAAAATTGATAATCCTTGTCAATAAAGATTGCAATTCGAGTGCACCCTAGTGCCAACAGATATGGTAAATGACTCTTGGTAAATAAATCCCGATAAAATGTAAATAACACAACTCCAAACACCTTTTACCACAGCAGTGTACATGTTTAACTCTAGAAAACACATAGAAAGTGCACGAACCATGAATTTTGTGTGTAAATGAACAAACCTATGGATAATTTTTCTACGAGGCGACACAAAAAACAACGACAGCCATTAATACGTGGATGAATAATCTAATATTTTTGAATTTGACTTTGAAGACTTTGGTGATGCATATATATCACACAGCTGGTTTCTAACTTACCGACTAAAAACTGAAAACCAAAATATTAGTATTGTACATTTATATATATATATATATAGTGATTGTTTCATAACTGAGTAGATGAAGGGAGGCGACTCCGATGAAACTTACTCAACAACCCCATTAAACATTAAAAAACGTCGACGTCGAAAATCTTCAAGGCCATCACCGTCGTCGCAAGTGGAGGACAAGCGACAACGTACAAACAGTGAAAAAAGTTCCGAGTCGGACACAGACAGCGAGTCAGAACAATCAGATTACAACTCTAGAGAAAAAGACGAAATGAGCAAGCCATCAGACTTGCTACCTAAAGTATCCCTTACTGATGGGGATATAGTTAGGATAGCTGAAACTGTTAAGCAGCTACTGAAAGACGATATTGAGAAGACAGTCGAGAGGGTTGTAAATGAAAAACAAAAACACTTAATAGACAGGATAAACGACATAGAAGAAAAACAATGTAATCTGGAATCAACCCTTACAATAAAAACAAACCAACTAAACGAGCTGCATGTAAAAAACACTAAACTACAACAAAAAGTTGACGATCTCGAACAGCATAGTCGAAAAGGTCTTCTCCGCTTTAGTGGTGTACCTTTCTCTAGAGGAGAAAATACTACTGAAAAAGTGGTAGACATAGTAAAAAAAATAGGAGTGAACATAAAAGTTGATGACATTAGCGTAAGCCATCGCACAGGAAAATACAAAGAAGATAAACCGCGCCAAATCATTGCGAGATTCCCAAAGCACGATTTAAAAGTCGAAATTCTAAAATCGGCCAAGAAACTTAGAGAAATACCAGGACTTCAAAATATATGTATCAACCAGGACCTAACGAAGACGCGAGACGAAACAGCATTCCAAGCTAGAGCGTATGTGCGCAACCACAGACTCAAGGCAACCTGGGTTGTTGTTGATGGAAAAATCATGGTTATCGGGAAGGACAACAATAAACACGCCGTCACACGTATGTATGATCTGAATGACCACGTTTTCCAGTCCGATAACTTCACTGAAATAAATGAGCTTGAAGATAACCAAGAATCAGAAATGCAGTACGCGTCAAATGGTCATGACAGAGTCAGTGAACAACCAGCTAGTCATGTTCCTGTTTAACCTATACCAGTGCTCTTGTTACTTACAAACGATCAACCAATGAATTACGATGTACATGAAACACATTTACAATGTTCTTCTTCGGCCAAAATTTTAATTTAATCAAGCGTACGCATGTACTTATTTGACATACCAGTACTTATGAACATTCAAACATATTGTTATTTTGATACATGTAAAATTTGCCAAAAATAATTATGTTACTACTACATGCAACTCAAAGTGTCATTGTATTTTACCTCTAAGGTTGAAATAAGTCATTCCCGCTTCCCTTTCAGTTTTGTTTTGTTTTTTGTTTTTTGTTTTTTTTTTTGTTGTTGTTTTTTTTCCCCTTGTTTTCGCATTTTTCATCCTATACTAAACATACTTGAATTCCTACAATACTATTTTTTATGAAATATCAGTCACGATGATAGGAAAACTCACCATTTCATGTGTTATATAAAAAAAAAAAACAAAGACGAAAGACTTAGTGTTTAACTAATATAAATGATTGGAAATTATTAACACTACGTCAACTATTATTAGTAAATAAGGGTGATGCATACATATTCACCTCCAAGCAATGTTAAATTAGTTAAAAAGATCAAATGGAAAGTATGATCTCTTTTAAAAAGCTTAAGAGAAAGCCAGCCCCTATTTTGTTCCTAGCTTCTTCGCAGTCAATTCAAGCAAAAAAAATTTAAATTTTTCCATCTACTTACTTGATATACGAAAAGCCTCTTGATGTTCAAACAGAGTTAATACTATTTATTTTCTATTAACAGTACAACCATCTTTGGCACTGTTGTGGTAAAATCCTGTATTTCCTATTACATGTTCCATCCCCTTCTCATTTTGTATATATACTACTTTATTCTACTTACTTTTTTTTCTCAGTCATCCACATCCTACTATTTTTATCAGTTGTTGACAGTCACTGTTGCCTCCCACACACGAAAATCAGTTTATAGCCATTATTATATTATGAGCCCTCTTAGTCCCCAAGCGTGTCCTATATTACACAAAGTAGCTACTTAATAATACCGTTATGTCAAACGTTGACCTAAATACGTATAGGGCACGCGTTGGGTCATATTACTCGCGGTCTACTCGATTGCCTAAGCATCTACGCCTAACTCTAGATCAACTTGTAGTAATACTGATTATAACAAATTACGAATCTCTTGGTGTACATTTATATGTCTTATGTCGAATAATATGCAATATTGAAATTACAAAGTTATTTTATGCTTTACTGAATGTAAGATTGAACTATTACTCAAAACAAGAACATAAACTAGATGATTTTCAGAACATGAAATTGAGCGTATTGTCGTTGTTGGTGATCTTACTGACCATCATAAAGGCAATAATTATTGCCACGTGTTTATGGTTATTTAATCTCATGTATAGAGCTGGTGATATAGAAAAAAATCCCGGTCCAACTGTAAATTCTACAAGTTATTGTAGTAGCTGTTCAACACATACCGACTCCTTGCTCACTGGTAGTCAGTTTCTAACCTTTACATGTTTAAATACACAAAGTTTCCTAGCGAAACGAGACATAATTCAAGCTGAGTTTAGCGACAGAGATATTTTGTTATTTACCGAAACCTGGTTCAATCAACATACTGATGACAGCGATATTAAATTGGAATCTTTTAATAAACCATACAGAACTGATAGAAATCATAAAGTAGGAGGGGGTGTGGCTATTTATGTGAAAGAAAATATTTTTAGTGAAGAAAAACCTGAATTTAAAATAAACGGATTGGAATGTGTATGGGTCAAAATTCATGTTAAAGGAATAGATATACTGTTTGGGAATTTTTATAGACCGCCAGATTCAGATAACCAAATCTGGGAAAAAATAAATTATTCAATAGATCTCGCCATAAATTCGAATGCAGATAAAATTATAATTTGCGGTGATTTTAACGATGACCAACTTAATCATAGCAAACAAAAGTTAAGAGAAATATGTAACCAAAATAGCTTATATCAAATAATAACTGATGCTACATATTTTTGTGAAAGGTCAGTGTCTTTACTAGATCAAATTATGGTAAATGATCCGGATATAATACTGTACTCAGAAGTTGGTGAAAACATCCTTGAAAATTCTGTACGCTATCATTGTCCTATAAGTGCAGTAATAAATATCGAAAAACAATTAACAAAATCCTTTAAAAGGAAAATTTGGCAATATCACTTAGGCAATTATGATTTGTTTAAAAACGAACTCCTTAAAATTAACTGGGATACTCTAATTGATAATCAAAACATCTATCTTCTTATATCTATAAAACCGCGGCAGTAAATATAATACTGTACTCAGAAGTTGGTGAAAACATCCTTGAAAATTCTGTACGCTATCATTGTCCTATAAGTGCAGTAATAAATATCGAAAAACAATTAACAAAAGCCTTTAAAAGGAAAATTTGGCAATATCACTTAGGCAATTATGATTTGTTTAAAAACGAACTCCTTAAAATTAACTGGGATACTCTAATTGATAATCAAAACATAAATACCGCGGCAGTAAATATTACGGAAAAAATTCTTGAAGCGGCAGAAAAATCAATCCCAAACAAACTGGTTCAGGTTAGAAAACATGATCCACCTTGGATGAATTCGAATATAAGAAAAATGATTCGAAAGCGCAAGAGATTACATAAAAAAGCAAAAATAACAAACAATGAAATTGATTGGACAAATTTTCGACGAATAAGAAATAAATGCATAAGCAACGTTCGATCAAGCAAAAAAAAATTCTTGGAAAAGCAAGTCAATAAAGTTGATAGTATACACACAATAAGCACAAAACAATGGTGGAAAACCATAAAAAATTTGATCGGACTACGAAATAAAAAATCAGTCTATCCTACTTTAATTTTCAATAACCAATATATAGAAAGTGATTACGACAAAGCTAATTATTTTAACGATTATTTCTGCGCACAGTCTTCTGTTGATGATTCAAATACTGTATTACCAATATTAGAATATGATGAAATTAAAAAAACTAGAGGAACTGATTATAAGTGAGCAGGATGTTGAAGGTGTGCTTGTAAATCTTGATATTTCAAAAGCTACAGGGCCTGATTTAATCAGTCCAAGACTCCTGAGGTCGGCAGCAACTGTCTTGAGGTATCCGTTTACAAAACTTTTTAATTTATCCCTTCTAACAGGGAGATTTCCAGATGTGTGAAACTAGCAAATGTTATCCCTGTCTATAAGAACAAAGGTGGCCCAGAATTTTACTTAATTATAGACCAATATCTTTGCTGTCTAACATTGGTAAGACAATGGAGATGCATTTTTAAATACCTTTTTAACTTTATTATTACAAATTCTTTATTAACAAAATTCCAGTCTGGTTTTATCCCTGGTGATTCGACGGTAAACCAACTGCTATGTATAATTAACGATTTTGGTAAAGCATTAGATGCAGGGAAAGAGGTAAGGGTAATTTTCTGTGACATAAGTCGCGCTTTCGACCGAGTCTGGCATAAAGGCTTACTCTGTAAGCTTAAAAAAATCGGAATTTATGGAAAATTGCTACTTTGGTTTGAAAGCTATTTAAACTCAAGAAGGCAACAGGTTGTCACTTGCGGAGAAACGTCCAACAACGAGTATGTCTCAGCTGGGGTACCCCAAGGGTCTATCTTGGGTCCTATTTTATTTCTTATTTATATAAATGACATAGTTAATGATATAGAATGTGATACTAAACTTTTTGCTGACGACACTTCAATTTATATAGTGGTTGATAACGAATATGAAGCGGCAGAAAAGCTAAATAAAGATATTGAGAAAATACATAATTGGTCTAAGCAATGGCTTGTCAATTTCAACCCAAACAAAACAGAAATAATGACCATTTCAAAAGCACCATAAACCTTATCACCCACCAGTGTATATGAATAATAATATCATCAAAGAAGTTGAGTTGCACAGGCATTTAGGGTTATTATAAATGAAGATGGAAGCTGGAATAATCATGTAAAATGATTATTGATAAAGCTATTCAAGATTAGCATTATTCCGAAAGCTAAAGTTTAAACTTGAAAGGAAAAATTTAGAAACTATTTATTTATCTTTTATACGTCTTAGAATATGGGGACATTGTCTGGGATAACATACCTGATTATTTAAAACATCTCTGGAAAACTTACAAATAGAAGCAGCAAGAATTGTTACAGGTGGTACTAAGATAACATCGAGACAGTTGCTGTACGATGAAACCGGTTGGGAAACTCTCCAGTCTCGGCGTAATAAACATAAGTTATTAAAATTTCACCAAATGTTTCACGGAGATTGTCCTGATTATCTTTCTGTATTAGTTCCAAATCAGAGGCTAGATCTACACGACCACAGGACTAGGGGGTCTTCAAATTTACAAACTATATTATGCAGAACAAGCTATTACCAAAAGTCATTTCTACCAGCCGTTATAAACCTTTGGAATGATATTCCAGACGACATTCGTTTAAATCAATCAAAATCGGGTTTTAAGACGTATCTCTCAAAATATTAATAAAATACCTTTGTATTTTCACTTAGGCTGTAGAAGAGAACAGATATGTTTAGCAAGACTCAGACTCCAGAGTCGTGTTCTAAGGACCATCTATTTAAAAAATCTTATCGAAAACGCACTGTGTTCCTGTGGCCGTGTAGAAACTACCTCTCATTACTTCCTCAAATGTCCAAAATATAATGAAATTCGAAGGATACTATCACGGTCTCTTGTTTTAATCTTAAGATTATCTTATATGGGGACAGTTTAAAGTCTGACGAGGACAATATGCAAATATTTCATAAAGTTTCTGAATACATAAATAAAACAAAACGTTTTGAAAGTTGATCTTGTATATATATATATATATATATATATATATATATATATATATATATATATATATAAAAAAACGATGTAAAATCGAGTGGATTGTCCGTCGTAAATGACTATAATCGGTCATGTGTGTTGGTTTCAGTGACTGTCTATCAAGAAAGTAAAGTAGAGTTGACTGTTTCAGTTTTTTTTTTCATTTTTTTTTGTTTTGTTTCACATTTTCTTTCTTTTAATTTATTTTATTTGTTAGTTGTATTTTTTTTTTTTTGTGTGTGTGTGTGTATTTATCATATGCTACCTTAAACTGAATATACTGTTGGCACGTAATATTGTTTGTTAAATAGATATTTTTTTTTGGGGGGGGAGACGGATTTATATAAGTTTTTCCAAACTTGTTTCCGAATCCCATATTTGAACTTTATCTAACATTGTATTGTAATATTTTATTCTTGTAATTTTTTCATTAATAAATACTGTTTAAACTAATAAAGATTGCAGTCGAACGCAACTGTCACGTGCCGAATTCGAACTCACAACCTCAGTGTTGACAGACCAGTGATACAGTAGTTCACCTGCCACCGAGGCCCCTGAGGAGTTTTTGTTTTTCTAGTTATTTTTTGTTCACATGTATACGAAGAAGCTTTAATATAATGACGGTCTAGACCTTTCCGCTTGAAGAGGGATATAAAGGTCCGAGTCATCTCTATAGCGAGAAAGTCTGTATACGAATAATTAAAATTACAGGCATTTATTCCTTTTCATATAATTAACGAATTCATTTTTTTTCTCATTGATATCTTTTTAAGGGAGCTACAGTTTTGTAAGTATTTTTTTTCTCCTCTAATTGTGTTTTTACATCACTGACAGTATTCCATGCGTCAGTGGTATATCTGACATTGACATATTGTAAGGAAACCTCTTTATTGTGGAAGACAGTTTTGTCATAGTTGTAAATGTCTTTTGTTGAGTTTTAAGTTCCTCCCTCATGGATACTCAAAATTAATAAAGTCTTCATTCACACCTCACAACTCATTTTATATCTATTCGGCATCTTTATCCTTTTCAAATATTTCAGAATAAGAACATTAACATACAAGTTTATCAAATGTAATTTGGTTTTAAAATGTTCATTTTGGTAGTTGTGATGTAGATGATATTTAGATACATTTTATGTAATTATTTTTATTTCAGAATTCAAAATGCAGTTTATCCTTTCAAAAAGTAAAATAACAAAAATACTAAACTCCAAGGAAAATTCAAAACGGAAAGTCCCTTATCAAATGGCAAAATCAAAAGCTCAAACATCAAACGAATGGAAAACAAATGTCATATTCCTGACTAGCTACAGCCATTTCCTTATTTAGAAAATGGTGGATTGAGCTAGCTAAATCTCTCATTTGTTTGACAGTCGCATATAATTCAAATTACAACACTGCATATGCTCCATATTTTGAAACTCTTCTTACCCGTCAATTGAAAAATAAAAACCAGGTTGATGAGGATCGGCAATTTTTAGATCAGAATAGGTACTGTTCTGCAGCCTTTCTTGACTGAACCAGTTTGTCTTGTCTGTTCCAGTACCATCAAAGTTAAGAAAAGCTTGCTCTAGACCATTTTGGTAAACAACTACCTTCACCTGTCAATGTTGGCTTCGTAAATAAGGTTTGCATTCAAATCAATCTAGGTTTCAAGCTGATTTATAATTTATTCAAAAGGTTACCAATTCAACAATGTAATAAATTCTTTGAATCTTGCTTTTATCGGTATATAAAAGGTAAGTTTTTCAAAGGTTAACAGCAATATATCAACTTACATTGGTGTATTGAATGATTAAAAGGCGTAGATGTCCGTTTGGCAATGTTCGTCTGACCTTGATTTCATTTTCATGTAGATTGGTCAACATTTAGTCTTTGTGATTCAGTAATTTCTCAGATACTATAAGCAGTAGGTCAACTATATTTTGTTTTTATGTAAATACCATATGATAAAACGATACTGTATACGCTCTTATGAACAGTAATATAATTGCGTATTTCTATTTAGAATACCAGATGAATATTTTGGAATCTACATGGTGTGAAACATACTATGCATTATAAAAAAGAATATATTCTATGAGTATTTTGTTTAAAATTGGAGTTCTGAAACCATTCAAAACAGCCATTATATAATGGGTATTGTTCCTTTACGTCTGTATTGTATATTAACCATTACATGTATTTGTACTGAAATTGTGGTATTTATTACAAAACAAATTGTAAAGTAGTACGTATAGCTCACACATATATCATCCCTCCTCCTACTTTGAATACCAGATTACTGTTATGTTTACATAGTAAAAAAAAAACATTCACATTATTGTTTTTTTATGTCAAATCTAAAAAGTTTTTTTTTTAAGAAAAGTTAACTTTGTTTGCTTTTTATTGGGGTTAGAATGCATTTTTGTAGTTATATGAATTAAAACATAGCATTTTAGAGATAACATCATAAAAATGTAGCTATAAGAAAGTAGTCTGTGTATTACACGTTTACACTGTTACGTCAACTATTCAGTATGGAGAAGACTTTTTAAAAGTTGAAAAAAACCTTGTGTCTAATCGTTTTTCATTGTTTTTGGACAATACAACATGTTTAAAGTAAAGTAAACTATTCAGTCAACCGAATATCAATAATAAGATTTGTTTGTCCTGAGGAAACACATTTTTACTTAAAATTGCAATCTAACTAAGCATTCTAAGCGTGATTTGTAAACAAAATATTGACCACAGTCTTTTAAAACACCATATATGTTTACACCAAAAGTTTATTTTGGTCTTCAATTTTAACAATTGTCATAGTTTGCCAATGTTCAAATCTCCTAAAGCGATCAGGAAGACACAAATCAAGGTAACAAAAACAAATAATTTTTATATGAGGGAATCGCACGACCTTAAAAGGAGCGAGACGGGGCGCGTCGACATGGTAAGTTTGTGCGTCTCCTACTACATATTTATTAACCACTCTGCCAAGCTACACTCAGTCTAAATGACACCATCAGGAATAGGACACAATTGTCCAAATAAGTCTAGACGTGGAAAGAAGATATTATAAATCAATTCTGAAAGAAAAAAATATCGCTTGTTATGATAAAGGTTGATTAAGGATGTACACCTCTGAGGAGTCAAACATTTCTAGAATTAAACTTTTTTTCTTAACCTGATTTTTGGGTTTATATGACTGTAAAAAAATAATTGGTGAAGAAAAAATCATATGGTGGTGCACTTCTTTTTTTGCTACGGCCATTTGAAAGTACCCAATTTTGATTATTTTCCCATTTTTCATCAATTTTTACCCATTTTTGGGCTATTATCATGAAAAAAATCACAGTTTCACAATTAAACTTTTTTTCATACTTTCACTAAAGATGAAATGGACCAATCTGAATAAATTTAACTTAAAAAAAACTATAGGAAGAAAGTTTTATAAAATTTTGTTGCCTTTTTGTGTCAAATTTACCATGGTGTCAATTTTGTAAATTTGGGACTTTTCTCTTTTTTTAAAACAAAAAGCATATTATTTCAACTTCTTTGTTATAAATGATCGAAAAAATACATATCTAAGAAATTTGAAAAGGAAAAATTGATATGGGATGTACAGGTTTCTGGTAAAATAATTTCTTGTACCCCTCACCCATTTTCTCAACATTTTGGCTAATGAGACTGACTTGATTGGGTATAAAATTTGAAAATGTTATTGCTCAAAAACTACTTATTGTAAATACACAATTTTTTCACAGAGTTAAGTTTGATTATAATATTTTTAAATTCATTGATATTTTCCACTTGTATCACATCTTTTGGAAATAATTCCAGAACGATATTTCAACGAGACTGAAACGTCAGAAGAATAAATCCTTAACTAATTGGACAATATACACCAAAACTTGCAAACATCGCTCTATTCTCTCACTTATCTTTCACGTGCTCCATTATTCAATATTAATGTTTTTATCAAGGTCACAATCAGAAAACTTCGGCACAAAAGCCGAAAGTAATTAGCAGCCAAACTTGATCAACAATCAATAAATGAAATATGTTTTTTTCGATAATACGTTATGGATTCGTAATAATATGGATTATTGCGATATCTTAATTTAAATGGACTAAAGATCCTTACTTGTTCAACGTCAATATCCTTCCAATAGTTAATTATATCTGACTTGAAGTGCTTTCCATGTCCGTGCGTGGCATTCTGAGCATCATTGTCATTAATATTGTAGGTTATCTCACTGTCCATATATAAATCATATATATTGGTGTTTTGCCCTAAAAACACAAAACAATCTATCAAATTTCGAGACAGTAATGGCTGACGGAAGGATTAGTTTGGTTAAATATTATCAAGAGTATAAGGATTCGAATCCAGTCCTTAGTATAGTTAGACGTACACACACAAGAGCGCACACGCTGGAATGGCTCGCCTGTTGTACTTATGATTTAATTTATGCTGAAATTATGTAAATGTATGTTTGACTACAAGTATGACATAAACTGAACATTATCAATAAACCATGAAAATGAGATCATGGTCAGAAGAACCATACCAGACAGACAGGTACGTCTTATACTCAATCCAAACACCAAATTTAGTGGTCCTATTACTTGAAATAACTGAAAACAGATCAAACCTCATAACAATAACATTATCAATGAACCATGAAAATAAGGTCAAGGTCTAATGGAATTTAAAGACAGACATGCACACCTTATAATCATTTCATGCACCAAATATGATTGACCTATTGCTTATACAATGTAGTAACAAATGTTTTCTGGTTGTGAGAGAGTTGTCTACTAATGGTTTTTATTATCACATTTTTTTTCTATTTCTCTCAATTCAAGTTTAGGTTATCATATTTGCCCCCATCTATGGTTTTACTTAGATTTCTTATATTATCTGTTTTTGCCCTGTGTTTGTTATATGTACGTTATGTTTTACTCATGTCTTAACGTCGAGCAGATGGTCCAAGGTCACAGTTATCGTCCTTTTCGTTGGCTTCAAATATAGTCCCTATTGTAGACAGTACATTACTAAATTTTGTTTATATTCTTTCCAATTTATATCTTTATATTTTATGCAGGAAATATAAAATAGACATATGATAGGAATTATATGTTTTTAAATAACTTTGGGTGATGAATGTTTAGGTAAAGTAGTGATTTTGCTTTAGTTCAATAAGGTTAACATTTAGTATGTCTGAAGCTGTCACACTGAATTATAGATCCCCTTAACTTAGAATTGTCCATAGTAAAATTTTAGTTAGAGCTAGTAAAAATGTTTTTGAGATAGAGCAGGAGCGATTTTTTAAATTTGAATTAATGACCTTAAAGAAATGCACTACGAAATAACTGTTCTCGAGCCAGTTAACTACAGTTTTTATTAGAATTCTTCGATTGCACTACCTACTACCCGTAATTATAATCAGACTATTTTCATATTACCGACTTTTGACTCCGAATTATATAATTTTTCGACAGGTTACCTTTTCTGTGGTAAGACATCCTGGTACTCGGTCAAGTAAGAGCAACCAAAATAAGTAAAATCAAACATATAATTGATGTAATTTGAGGGGAAAGTTTCCTGTTTTCCGATGATTTAGTCATGTAAAGAAAATGAAAAGCAGTTAATTTTCCCCCAAAATTATACCGATTGAAAGCTTTATTTTACTTCTTTACCTTGCTCTTACTTGACTTGGTATCAGGATGTCTAACCACAGAAAAGGTAACCTGTCGAAAAATTGTATAATCCGGAGTCAAAAGTCGGTAATATGAAAATAGTCTAAGCTTTGACTTTGGCCTCTTTTACTTTTATACTATATAATATCATGGTTTTAAAAGTAAAAGAGGCCAAAGTCAAAGCTTAGACTATTTTCATAAAAACAACAAATAACAAAAAAACCTCTCCACACTTCGAATATCCACGTGCTTAAAAAACCGCGTTCATAATATAATTCCACTGCCGCTAATTAAAATTCACCTTCTAAAGCACATTTCACAGTTGTGTTAAAGGAGGCAATGCCTCTGCAGCTAGATTGTTCAACAAAAACGCACGTTGATATCCACAAATATTCCCGTGTAATGTCAGAAAATGACAAACCTGCTCCAGATTATCTTCAGATATAACTGTTCGGTCATCAGTGAACGGAAGAACTTTTTCTCTCTCCTTTTCACGTGACAATACTTGAAAAACCTCATATATCTTGTAACATGAACAAAACCGAAATGTAGTACCGGTATTCAATATGTAGGGCAAACTAGACGTGAATTTTTCAAACGAACACAAGAACATCTATCTATACCGCTTCCGCAGACCTAAGAAATTCAAAAGCTTAATTTAAAAAGACACAAACACAATATTAAATTTATAAAATTCTAACTACTTCAAAACCGTCCAGAAACAACCAGGACAATCACATAAACAGTTTGAAGATTTCCGTAAACTTTGCGAACTGTCTTGGATTAAACGACTACTGACAACGTATCCCCTAGGTCTAAATAACAAAACCATGGGCCAAGGGTTCCTCTATTGATATCCTGAATATTGTTGATAAAAGACAACGCTATCATAGGTCTCATGGCAATTGCAATAACCAAAATCAACAAAATATACATCGTTCTAATTTTACACTTGATGATTTTTTATTTATATTCATGGTACGTAGTCATCATTTATTAAGCAAACTGGGCCAAATGCCAATTAGTAAATTACATAACATTTATAACGATAGTGATACAATATCGTTTTCAGTCCAAAATATGAGTATACACGTATTATTTCAGCTTTATGTCACCATAGACTGTTCCCTCAATTGACATACCTGAAGATCATAAAAAGTATTTTATAAAAATAAAATACATTAATAAAGGTATTGATTTCATTAATTTGTCAAGTATTTTCCATGGCTCAACCGTTCAAAATTTATACTTCCATATTTTGATAACATACAGCAACCTATAATTTCTTATTCGTATAAAAAACCTAGTAGAAGTTCAATTTTTAAATATACGTCAGTTACATCATACTTCAGTATAGAAAATAATGCTCCTTCGACGTGAGACTGTGAAACATCGAAGTTTAGATATGATCCATATGTCCATGTTATGACAGGGGACCTCAACATCGTTCAAGACCTAGAGGTTATAAACTTTTTTAAAAAAAAGGACCAATATATCGTCAACTGTCGAAAATGAATAGGAAAGAGTGTCGTTAGGTAATTAAAGATGATCTTTAATCGTATTGTAAAACATTGTGTAACTGGGAGAAATCTGACAAAAAGTCACTTAATTCCTGTTCGAATAAATGTATAAATATTGTTGATATTCGCATATCACATTTCGAAAATAATTTAGAAATAAATAAAAGAATAAGTAATTATACGCCCATTTCTAGGATTAAAAACAAATTTCAAGTACTTGTAAAGCGTTTTGTGTTCGTACCGGCCAACAAAGCAGCTAACAATGTTCTGGTGGTATGACGTAAATACTACACGGAAGTCCTTAAGAATGAACTTATACATTCATCTACATTCAAGGCCGTACGCTCCACAGATAGTCATATAGTAAATAATCATGTCACTACCAAAGCTCAGCTTAAGGCCTCCTCTGAACATTTGAAGGTCCCTACTATGTATTGGTTACCTAAACTACACACAAAACCATTAAAATATCGTTTCATCTAGGCCTCTAGTAAGTGTTCTACTACTAATCTTTCAGTGCTTCAGTGCTCTTTAACTACTATCAAAGAACTTATCATTATATTTTGTAATAAAACATATGAAAATAGTAGAATTAACCATTTTGGAGTGTAAACAATTCTTTGGATGTTTTAGATAAATTACGTGCTTTTGATTGTCCTTTTGATTCGATTGACAGTTTTGACTTTTCCATTCTTTATACTACACTTCCACACAATCTTATCAAACAAAAGTTTCACTATTTAATTAAATGGTCGTTTGATAAATCTGAATGCAGTTTTATTTGCGGCAACTCATATAAATAGATATAAGAAGATGTGGTATGAGTGCCAATGAGACAACTCTCCATCCAAGTCACACTTTGTAAAAGTAAACCATTACATGTCAAAGTACGGCCTTCAACACGGAGCCTTGGCTCACACCGAACAGCAAGCTTTAAAGGGCCACACAAATGACTTGTGTAAAAACATTCAAACAGGAAAATCAACGGTCTACTCTATATAAAAAAACGAGAAATGAGAAACACTTATGAACCACATCAACAAACGACAACCACTGAACAAAGCCTTTTTCTCAAATGAGAAAGGTAAATATTCTAGATATGCTTAATGGAGGTGTGATGAGACGATTAAAGCCGTAAATTTTCTCCTTGACAACATTTATGTACGTTTCGGCAATAAAGTTTATAGACAGGTTGTAGGTATTCTTATTGGCACCAATTGTGTCCCTTTAATAACAGACTTTTCGTTAAATAATCAAGAATTCTCTAAATATACTGCTGAAATTTACCAAAAGGAACTTACTTTAAATTAATCAAATTCATTTTCCAGATTCAGATATTTCAGTGTTACACCAGAAACTCTATACAAAAATTTACGACACAAGGGATAATTTTTCTTTCCCTATTGTTAATTTTCCTTTTTTCGACGGTGATGTTCCTTTGGCACCGTCTTGCGGTGTTTATATATCCAAACTCGTTCGCTATGCCCGTCTTTGTAGTGACGTTTTGGACATTAAGCGTAATATATGTATATGACTAGTAAATTATTAAGTCAGGGATTTCGTTACAACAAATTTCTTAAAACATTTACTTAATTCTTCCTGAATACAAAGATTTGATTTCCAAGTTTTGCTGTACCTGTAGAAAACCTATTTCAAACGGAAAAGCACATCCTAAATTTTACATGGATGCTGTTAACTGAGCCCCGTAATTTAGGTACGATCCGGGTAAACTTATCAATCAGAATAAGGTTACCAATTCAATTCTGTAATTAAATCTTTGAATATTGTTTTTATTGGTATAAATATTGATTTTGTTATCAGTAAATTAAAAAACCACACTAAATGGTATTGTTTTACACATATGTACTTTCAAGGTACTACAATCTGTCGATACCTTTATTTTGGCATTGCACAAGGTCATGTTTTTCTCTGATTGTTAATGACGTCTTTACACTAAATCCATTGGATGTTGGATGTGTACTGACTGATATTTTAGTCTTAGATACATGATTTTTTTTATTTGTTGTTATTGGCTTTGAACTAGTTGCCAATAACTGCGAGTACTCTCAGATCTGTACTTAGTGTCTTTTTTGTTGTTAAGGATGAAGGGGGGAGGGGGGGATAAATACCCTGCCACGTCTGGTCTGTGTTTTTGTTTGAAGTTTTTCTGCTTTGTATTGATCTGATGAGTTAAGTCTTTTTCAACTGATTTTTATAGTTTGTTCTTATGTTGTGCTGTCCCAGGTTAGGGGAGGATTAAGCGCTCACAAACATGTTTAGCCACGTCACATTCTTTATGTGCCTGTCCCAAGTCAGGAGTCTGTAGTTCAGTGGTTGACGTTGGTTCATGTCTGTCATATTTGTTTTTCTTAAATTGTTTTGTTATAGATTAGGTCGTGGGTTTCCTCAATTATAATATTTCATATTTTTCGTGTCGGGGCCTTTAATAGCCAACTATACGGTATGGATTTTTTTCTCATTGTTGAATCCTTACGGTTGCGTTTAATTCATTACATCTACTTCATTGGAACTTGGGTGGATAGTTGTCACATTGGCAATCATACCACATCTCCTTATTTTTATAAACAAAACGATGAAAAAACAAAACATTGTCCAATGAACCATGATCACGGTTAGATAAAACCTACCAGACAGACAAGTACATCCTACAATCAATCCAAACACAAAATATAGTGGCCCTATTGCTTATAGTATAAGAGATATTGACTTGACCACGTAAACTTAACCATGATCACTGGTCCATAGAATGAGGCCGAGGTCAGGTTAATCCTGTCTGACAGACATGTAGACCTCACACGAAGTCATATACCAAATATAGTTATTCTATTACTCATAATAAGTGAGTATTTTACATGACAAAACTATTTTTTTTTCAGGCAGTCACCAATTCATAATATGAGGTCAAACAGAAACGTCGTAACATAAAGGATCTGCATACAATGTATGAAGTGTTTAAGTCTTCTACCTCATGCAATAAAAAGCTTTATACAAATAGTTAAGCCTTGCGACGCCGCCGGATTGTAATCCTTATGTCTCACAGCCGTGGAAAAAACGATGACTTAATATTTGATATTTATTGTTTTATTTTATAAAGTTTAAAATAGTATTGAAAATGTAATAATCAATGTTTAATTTTTGGTTTCTAAACAAGAGAAAGAAAGAAGGCCATTTCAATCGTTTCTCAAACAATGGTAACTTGAAATATTGTGTGCTAACACGGTCTACCATTTTTTATTTTCATCCTTTCTAACTTTTTATATCAGGCGCACATGATGACAGAAAAAAGCGTACAGTTGTATTACTAAGTTTGTTTCATTTTAATTTATGTTTTTAAAAAACTTTAGAATAAGGATTCAAACTTACCGTCTGCAGCAATTTTGAACACAAGTTTCCAATCTTTGGCTGCTATTTTTATTAGACTGTCGGTTAAAACCACAAGAGTCCTGTGAATTAAATTGTGCTATATTTTTGTAAAAACAAATTGATTTAATTCCAAACTGTATACATTTAAAATGAGACTTTATATTGTAAACCATACGGGATCCTTTGTACAAAATGTGTGTATACATTGGCGTATGTAAGGTTGGTAATTCGTGTATGCAATATGTGCTCTTCTAGTACACTTTATAAATGGATTATGATAACTAACTAATTATTTTGAATTCGTTATCTAATCTTTCCTTGATAAATGGTTGCTGGTTACAAGAATGTTATTGGACCAAGGGTTCCAAGTGGTAAAGTTAAAATCAACCCTTTGACAGTTTTACGGACGATATCACAAATTGCTTGACCCTTATGGAATTTCTGTTTCCGAGATGACGATGGATACGTTTCAATTGTCTTAACCACAATCTCGTCCCCTTTTCCGGCGAATGTGACCTACCGAATTATACTTATCACCGGGTTTGTACTAACACGAGCAACTCGACGCGTGCCACATGTGGAGCAGGACCTGCTTACCCTTTCTGAGAACCTAAGATCACCGCTGGTTTTTGATGGGTTTGTGTTGCTCAGTTGTTTGTTTTCTATGAGGGGGGGCAAGGGGTTTAACTGTTATGCTGTTTTGGGGCAATTTAATTCTTTGTTATCTGTTATTCTGAAAATATATTTGCTGTTAGCTGTTATTGTCTTATTCCTTGTTAGCTGTTATTGGACTATTAGTTTTTTTGTTATCTGTTATTGTGAGAATGTATTTGCTGTTAACTGTTATTGAAAATTGGAATGTTAGCATTTTGACAGCCAATCTTCAGTAGAAATTGAATTGGGATCTTTCCACTAGTAACATGGTGGTCCCGTATTCGGAGAAGGATTCAATAATTAACATATAGACATTTGAATGGGTTTACAGTACACTAGTCATTTTTGGGGCCCTTTATGGCTTGCTGTTCGGTGTGAGCCTAGGCTCAGTGTTGAAGACCGTACTTTGACCTATATTAATGGTTTACTTTTACAAATTGTGACTTGGATGGAGAGTTGTCTCATTGGAACTCATACCACATCTTCTTATATTTAATCACAGATCATCACATAAACATTTTAATATTAGTTGGGTCCAGGACCATTACAGTATATATTATTATTATCCTTTGTAATAAATTCCTTTTCTATGAACATGTATTTAGAATTATCTTGATTTTTACGTATAGGGATAACGATCCTTGTTTCCTGTATGTGCATATTAAATTCGAACAATTCTTTTAAAATATTACAAAATTCGTAAGGGTTCCGCGGAACACAGTACTAGTGTCTCGCCTACTTTTGATGTTAGTCGCAGGCTCAACAAAATGGGTAAAAAGTTATTAAATAAATGGGGAATGTGTCCATGGGACACAGATGATGCCCCCGCTTGCATATTATATACAGTTATAAAGGGACATAACTGAAGAACAGTAAAAGTGACCCTACCCAAATTTGAACTTGATCTGAGTTTTGTGGTAATACGTATTGTGTATAAGTTTCATAAAATTTGGTTGATGCAAACTTAATTTACTCGGAGAACGGAAACGAAAAATTCAGCAATTTTTCCATTTGTAAAGGGGCATAACTCTAGAAAATTTAGTGATAACCCCAAAATTCAAACTTGATCTGTATTTTGTGGTAATAAGCATTGTGTACAAGTTTCATAGCATTTGGTTGAGGCAAACTAAAGTTAGAGAACGGAAATAAAAAATTCAGCAACTTTTCCATTTGTGAAGGGCATAAGTTAACTCTAGAACGGTTAAAGTGACGCCCCCAGTATTCAAACTTGATCTGAATTTTGTGGTAATAAGCATTGTGTATAAGTTTCATAGCATTTGGTTGAGGCAAACTAAAGTTAGGGAACGGAAACAAAAAATTCAGCAATTTTTTCGTTTGTAAAGGGGCATAACTTTAGAACGGTTACAGTGACACCACCAAAATTCAAACTTGATCTGTGTTTTGTAGTAATAAGCATTGTGTATAAGTTTCATAACATTTGGTTGAGGCAAACTGAAGTTAGAGAACGGAAACCAACTTTGGGACGTACGGACGTACGGACGGACGTATGTACAGACGGACAAGGGTAAAACTTAATGCCCCCTCCGCTACGGCGGGGGCATACAAATTTCCTCTAGATACTATCTTTTGATTGTAAGAAGCTTCTGTCCAAGTTTGGTAAAAATCCAGGATGGTTTATGAATCTAATAAATGTTTTAAAAACTTTAACTGCAGACTGTATGTAATGTTAACTGAAAGAAAAACTTATTAAAGTCCATTTATACAATCATGTTATAAGTAAAATATGGAAATACAAGAAATAAATTTTTACAAAATTTCCTTCTAGATACAAGCTTTTGATCATAAACAAGCTTTGGTCCAAGTTTGGTAAAAATCCAGGATAGTTTAAGAAAGTTATTAAAATTTTTAAAACTTTAACCACAGAGTGAATGTAATGTAAACTGGCAGAAAAACTAAGTCCATTTATAAGTAAAATACGATAAATAGGATTATTTTTTTTTTACAAAATTTACTTCTGGATACTATTTTATGATCATAAACAAGCTTCTGTCCAAGTTTGGTAGAAATCCAGGATATTTTAAGAAAGTTATTCAAATTTTAAAAACATTTACCACAGACTGAATATTTGTGGATGCCCCTGACGACGACGCCGCCGACGGAATGTGTGATCACTATGTCTCGACAAAAGGAAAACATATGGCCAGGGATACCTGATGAGGATGGCAATTAAGTCCTAGTTCCATACGACCAGTTAACCTAAACACCTTTTATATAATAAGGAACACAGACTCAGCTCTGTGATACTTTTCTAAGAATACACTCACTATTTAAATTACAAGCATGTGTGAGCTTCTTTAAAAGTACAAAATAAATGCTGAAAAAGTATTCCATACCAAAAAATATTATCATACATTGAGTAAACCAATTCTAGATATATAACTCTAAAACATGTTCATAGAAAATGGAATTCATTACAAAGGATTATAATAAGATATATACTGGATTTGTCCTGGACCCGACTGATTTTTATTATTCATTTACTGTTATCTGTTTTTATCCCTTTTCAATTCCTTGTTATCAGTTATAAGCCAAATCAATTTGCTGTTTTGCTGTTATTGGAACCCCTTGCCCCCCTTCTATGTTGTGTTTTGTATACTGTTGTTTGTCTTTTAGTCGTTTTTTTGCCATGGCATTGTCAGTTTGTTTTCGATTCATGACTTTGAGTATCCCTTTGGTATCTTTCTTCCCCTTTTGTTTTATTAGAAAATGTGATCTTTTCAAACATTCCCTGTGATTTTCACACATAAGCACAAAAGAAAGAAGAAAGATATACATTTTACATAAGCATAATTCAGAATTGAAAGCATCAAACCTACTGTGAAACATAAACCACACAAAAATACAGCTCGCAAATTGATATGCCTGATAAATACTTTCATCATAAACAAAAGCAATGCAAACTATAGTCTGGTAAGAGAACTGCTAATTGAAATCAATATATTTATAGGATGTTTATAACAAGGGTATACCTATACACAAGCAGCTTATTAGATCATAGATTTTATATTGATAGTGTGCATAAAACTCGAAACTAAGATATGATCCATAAAATTTATTGATTCTCTGAATAAAGTCATCCCTAAGGTTAAAACAATTAACATTAAAGTAAGATCTCTGAATATTGTCTTGGAAGCTAAAAGACAATGCTTGTCTCAGATTGCTCATGACGTCCTTGTACTAAACCCGACGCAGGTTTACTGATCAATAATTCTTATATGATTTTCATATTAGGGAATACGTTGATATGATTGGTTGAGAGGACTTCCGGTAGTTGTTCTTGACGTTGTTTTTTTTTTTCGATAGACGACGTTGACCGAACTTCTTTTCGTAACCAATGTAAACAAGCTGGCGGTGATAATGACACAATCCGGATCGACGTTTACAAAGTTTATTTTCACTTCGCGTTAATCGTTAAATTAAACAATAAACACAAAACATTCGTTTGAATGATAACAAGAGTTTTTGTTGCTTATTTTTTATCAGATTGCAAATTTCATGGAGTACATATTTTTTCGTTAACCAACAAATATATTCATGTGCCAGGCCTATTCAATGACACAAATATACAATTTTCGTGTGATAGAGGTTACGAGAGTTGAAAAATAAATTCCTTATCTCCAATTTTAAAGAATTATTAGGATTAAACGCCTTTTTAAAGGAATTTATTGGTGTATAATCTGTACCATGTCACTCACAAACATATCATAAAAGTCCGAAGGACTTTTATGATATGTTTGTGAGTGAATTTGTCGAGTTTATACACCAATAAATTCAAATACAATACGGTTATTTCTATTCTTATGTCAAATAAACAAATCAGTCCATTTCAGATATTATTCCGTTGTAAAATTTCATAAAACGAAAATCCGCAAAATGATGTTATCGTCTTTGGAAACGAAACAAGGTGACGTCATATGTATGCTTCCGGCGTCAAATGTAAACATCGGCCGTTTGCAGGCTTCTCGTATGCCTTAGACATGTAATAAAATTGGATAAAAACATATTAAGGTGAAAAATTGGAGTTTTGTTTTATTTGTTATTGAATAAGATTATATATTTAATTTTATTATACGTTCGGGTAAAACAGAACAGCCAAAACAGTATACACCTTATCGCTATTTGTCTGCCATTACTGGACATCACAAAAGTTCCCGTAAAATTTAGCGATAAGGTGTATCGGCTTTCACGGTTGACTAAATTACTGTATTTATCCTATTAGAATCGAAATAATTTGTGGCCGCCGTAGATTTGTTTTCATTTAACTATGGGTTGGGCATTGATATTTGTATTTTACCTCGTTATCGCTCGGAATAAAATAATCGAATATAAATGCCAAACCCATGGTTTAAATGAAAACAAATCTACGGCTGCCATGAATAATTTCTTAATTGATCAAACTGTCAATTACTGCATGTACTTACAATCAGTAATTTGATTTTTTAGCTGAGTACAGATCTCATCCTTAGTTTGGTCTTGTGTTGTATTGCTACTCCACTGTTCTATATTAGGAGGAAGTGGCGGAATCACAAACATGTTAGCTTTCTACACATTTATTACGCCTACGTCCAAATTTAGGCAAAAGTAGTCTATGTTTTATTTCAAAAGCCAATAGCCGAAGTCAGCAAATGGTTTTGATTTTAAACATATTATATTCATTATAACAATGAAGGTATGAAAAGAATTAAGCAACAGACACATCATATACAAACTCTCTCCATATTACATGCAAATGGTTGTCGTCGATTGTTATCTACAATAGCTATGTATCCTTTAATGTTCTCATTGTTCAAGGTCGTCTATATGTGATGAGTAGATTTTATAAATTCTGTCAATCCAAAATCTTTGACTTCTGGGACAAATATGTGGATGATAAACGCAGTGCCTTACAGTCCCATAGCAGATTAAGTCTAAGACAAAAACATTTGTAATACACTCCGACATTGGAACACTACATTTTTATTTTCCTTTATATAGTCATATAGATTTTTTGTATTGCTGTATCGTACCTAGTGTTACAATCCTTTGAGGAAATTCGAATTGTCAGTATCTCTTTAGGTTAATAAAACTAATTATAAAATATGTCTTGAATTTTTATACAACAACACAATTAACAGAAATATAATTGGCTCATTTGGAGTTATCTGATGTATATATTTGATGTATAATTCTGATACTAAAACATTTGGATAATTTCTATTAATATATATTTCTTATCAATCATGGTTATGTTTTAATCAGAGGTACACTGAGAAATTATCAAAACTATATAAACATCAGTTGATGTAGAAACTAAAATTAATGATTATTCGTAACTTCATATCTATATTTTAATACTATTACAAATGAAAAGTTATTAGATTTTCACAGTGAATACCTTCAGAAAATTGTTATTGGTTGAAAGACAGAATTTAACCTTTCATCAGAAAAACAAATAGTCGACAAATCATTTTTTATTTTCTCGCCCCTGCGACGCTAGCCGCGGAGGCAATATTTAAATAAGAGTTTATAGTTGACAGGATTAGCATATTTTAATAGATTTTGTGTTTAAATTTAGATGATATTTAGTGTGCTTTCAATTCTAATAGAAAGGAAATACAATTGAATTTGTTTTAAATGTATTACTTCTTAATATATGTAATATACATTGTATATAGATATAAGAAGATGTGGTATGAGTGCCAATGAGACAACTCTCCATCCAAGTCAAAATTTATAAAAGTAAACCATTATAGGTCAAAGTACGGTCTTCAACACGGAGCCTTGGCTCACACCGAACATGTATTTATGTATAGAAACGCTAAATTCTGTTCAAAACATAAGATGTACATTTTTATATAAATAAATGTAGATAGAAATAAATATCTGCCAATGTAGAATTTCACTAAAATGCTTTAAGAAAGTTAACAGACATTTCTACAACAATCTACATTTGTATATTAATATTCATATTTTCATATTACAGGTTCACAAAAAAAATCATTGGAATTATAAAAACACAATATAGAAAAAACAAAGAATAGGTGTATTTCTTCTAATTAAGTTTGGAGGAATGCCTCTTTCTCAAACAAAAAATTTACTATGCAAGGCGTCAAAAGAGGAGACGTTCATGAGGTGACAACACATATTTCCACCTGAGTGTGCTCTCTCCATTCATCTTCCGGACTTGGTTATACTTTAGATCCTTTTGTTTTGGATCAGCTCTGACATGTTTTTATTAGATTTTTACATAGCAAACAGGCGAGCAATGACCTCATCATCTAGAAATACAATAGCTAGGTCCAATTAAAGACTGGCAACACATTGCCAAAATGAACAATAACGAACAAAGATACGTAATTCACTACACAGGACACAACTAACTATGGATAACGTAAACTCTAGCAAATACTGTGGTGAGATAAAGGTCTCCTTGATGATAACAAGTGTCACCTGCCGATTATAAGCACTTCATAAATAAAAGGGTCAAAGGTTGCTGTACATATTTACAACGAAAAGAAACCACAAAATCGATCTGTTATTGACTGATACACATGTTCATACAAAGCATCAGATCAATATCGACAAAAGGGTGAAGTTAATATTAAGAAGGCAATAACAACTGTAAGTCAGAGAAAACAGATAATAGAAATAAGAAGATGTGCTATGAGTGCCAATGAGACTCTCCATCTAAGTCACAATGTGTAAAATATAAGGAAGCAACCATTTAACTTCAAAGGGGGGGGGTTATATTTTTTTCGTCTGAGTCAGAAATTTTTTTTCCTAGTTTTTCGACGCTATCAATCAAATTATTTTTTTCAACGTTTAACACTATAAGGTTTGCAGAAAATCTGGATTCAGAATATTATTTTTTTGTCATCTGCTTTACCACAATATTTTTTTTCATCACATTGGGGATCAGAATATTTTTTTTAGGAAAAAACCATAACCCCTTGAAGTTAAATGGTTGTTCCCTAAACAATTATAGGTCAAAGTACGGCCTTCAACACGGAGCCTTGGCTCACACCGAACAGCAAGCTATAAAGGGTCCCAAAATGACTAGTGTAAAACAATTCAAACAGGAAAACCAACGGTCTAATCATTATAAAAAACGAGAAACGAGAAACACTTAAGAACAACAACAAACGACAACCACTGAACAACAGGTTCCTGACTTAGGACAGGTGCAAACAAATGCAGCGGGTTTAACGTTTTAACAGGCGCCAACCTTCACCCTAACCTGAAATAGTAGTGTGACATTACAACATAGAAAGACACACTATAAAATATCAAATGGCTTATATCTTATTGGCAATTATACCACATCACCTTATTTTTATAACTCAATCAAAAAGACATATTAACAAAAACAAGTAAGCATACACTGAACGAATACATTTGATCTATGACACAATATAAATACAATATTTAATAAAAAAAAAAGGGGGGAAGTAAAACAATGTCAAAACGACAACTATAACCTTGGACAAAATGGCATTAAATAAAATAACGTACACAAGTAAATTTAAATATAATAATTTTGTTGTTAGGAATACGGAAATATTTTTTACAAAATAAATAAATTTGTTATTCATAGTACTTGATCAGAAGTGAAAATTTATCGTCATACTAAATATTTATCAAAGGTGGTACATATTAAAAATAGTGAGACGAGATATAACACAAAATAAGTAAACATTGAATAACAAAAATGCATTACAAATTGTGTCAACAGGTCAAATTAACACGAAAGTACAATTTGAGAGTACTCGCGGTTACTGAAAGCTAGTTAAAAGCCAAAAACAATTAATAATAAAAATCATGCATCAGAGACTAAAATCAACTAAAACACATCCCAGGGATTTAGTGTTTTAACGCCATGGACAGTCAAAGAAGACATGACTTGTGCAATGCCAAAATAAAATTATTGACAGGCAGTAGGATAGTTTGGATTTAATCTTATAATAAATATGTATAATGTTATATATAGATAAAGCAATCTCTATATAGAAAATGAACGTGGATGTGTATTTATACATCCCAAAAAACATTCGAAAAAAATACAAATTTAGTTATGTTACAATTTGTTGATGACGAAATCGATATTTGTGTCAATGTAAACAATATTCAAATATCTTATTATAACATTAATAAGATAACCTTTACTAATAAGTTTGTAAAACACCACTTACGAAAGAAAAAAAAATAACAGTCGTGGCGTATGAATAGATGCATAAAATGGTTCGAACCGTCTAAAATCTATCTTTGGACATAGGACATTTAGATGTGACAAATATTTTATGACATTTGTTGACTTACGAAAGGAACAGTTTTCTGATTTATTTTGTGTAATGCAAACAAGTCGATAACGTATAAAAATAAGCATAACCAAGAGAAATGTAGTCAGTTTTGTCTTGATTGATATTGCAATTTCCCTGTTTTTTTATTACTGATAGATATTGTTATGAGTATTATCTTAATTAGCTCAATCTTGTTTATTTCTATATTTTTTCATCTTGGTAGCTATTTCGTTTTGAACTGTTTTGAATACAAATTAACCCACCTTTATAGATATAACACAGTATGTGCGAGATTTAAGTGAAATATCAATCAAATTTCAAATTATGTATGAAATAAGACATTTCCGCAAGGTTTGCATAAAACATACAGTTAACATTGTAATTAAATATAGTTTTTGAGAGAGAAAATCACAACTCACCTTTCAGAAGCATATTAAACGGATCGTTGTGTTTCCTGAAGTGTCTATTCCATGTAAACAAAAACATGTAATTTTGTTAACTATAAATATTTTATCTGTTATGAATATATTGGTAAAATGATATACAAAGAATATGAAATACAGCCAAAGGAAATCGAGCTTTTATGTCATTGGAAACTTCGGAATGTTCATGTCTAAATCATGGAATATAAAATGATAAAAGCTATCAAAGGCTTGGAATTATAAAGCAAGTGGTGTGGAGACAAGCATGTCGCAAAAAGAAATATATTGTGAAATGTTTAGTGTCGACAAAATGTACGCCAATTAACGTAAATAAATGGAAATCAAAGCTGCATTTATAATTAGAAATCTTTTAAACGGGAAAAACATCAAAGTGATGTTAGTACCTACAAAACGTGTACCGATGAATAAAAAGATCTTACTTCACTGGTTAATTGACAACCTTTATAAAAATGAAAAAAAAAAAAAAAATACAACATTGACATCCCTAATTTCATTCAGCAACCCATCAAAGTGAGACAAATCATTTGCTTTGTCAACGGAAATGCTGTAGAATAAACAAGATATATAAATATTGTTCGGATAAAATCAAACACAACAACTAAGTAGACGTAGGATAGACATGCGTAGCGAGGTTAACTAGTTTTTTTTAATTCTTGCTATCGTTGATTTTGGAATTATTGTGTTTGTTCTATAATTTTTATAATAATCTCTTTCCAGTCATTTTCACACATGTTCTTTGCAGTTACACGACATGGTAGATTTGTATCATCTTCTTATACAGGTTATTTGAATCTAATTTAGTTTATTATGAGATAAATATAACTCACCTTTTAAAGTTGGAAGCCTGTTAAGGAATCGGTGGTTAGAACTATGTAGGTGTTCCTGATTATTTTCACTTACATAATATATCAATCATTTTTCATAAAGTCATTTAATATGAAAAAAATCAATAAAACATATTACACATTTATTACATGTACCTTGCCTTAACAAACAGGTATGGAATAATCCTGAAATAAACTAAACTATCTGTCAGTAACTGCAATTACTCTCACATCTGTACTTAGTGTCTTTTTGTTGTGGGATGTATAAGTACCCATCCACATCCACTCTGTGTTATTTGTTAGATGTATTTCTATTTGTATTCATCTGATGAGTTAAGCCCTTTTCAACTGATTTTTATAGTTTGTTCTTATGTTGTACTGTTACACCACTGTCCCAGGTTAGGGGAGGTTTGAGCGCTCACAAACATGTTTATCCCCACCACATTCTTTATGTGCCTGTCCCAAGTCAGGAGCCTGTAGTTCAGTGGTTGTCGTTGGTTCATGTCTGTTATATTTGTTTTTTTGTAAATTGATTTGTTATAAATTAGGCCGTTAGTTTTTTCAATTGAATTGCGTCATATTTTTCATGTTGGGGCCTTTTGTAGCCGACCATACGTTATCGGTTTTTCTCATTGTTGAAGGCTGTACGGTTGCCTTTAATTGCTTACATCCACTTCATTTGAACTTTGGTGGTAGTTGTCTCATTGACAATCATACTACATCTCCTTATTTTTTATATGGAGGATCATGTAAAGTAGTATTGATATCATGATTACCTTAACAGAAAATACAGTTTCTAAGCTTTTTTCAAAATGATATTTGCCCGCAAGTGATACTGCATTTTTGAATGAACACAATAATTCATTTTCAAAAATATGTTATAAAGTATTATTTTTAGATGAATGTCAAAATGAATTTGACCATCTTTGAGATTTCTTCCTGTTCTTAGGGGTTTTGTTTATTTCAGAGGTTGATGCATATTAGTCCTACAGCTCATTAGACTGTATAACGTACTTTATTCTCAACTTGATAAAGCTTTTACGTTGATGAAAACTGCTTTTTATTTATATAATGAACAAAAGTCTTAAGATTAGTTTTAGAATTTTTGAAGCTACTATATTAAATATATTTGATGTAATTTTAAAAAGATCATATGTTATTTGCACTAAAACATTCATTTAATAAAACAATAGAATCGTTTTTACTAAGTTAAAGAATAATTTCAAATCATCAGTATAGACTGATTTTGACTAAATATTAACAAGGAAAACAACTCGAAGAAAAACCTTTTGTAAAGCTACTTGTATACGTGAATACGACATAAATGTATCAATATTAATGAAAATAAATATCATGATTTGTTTTTGTTCAAAATGTTCTAGGAATCAATTATTTAAAAAAAAAATATTTATGCTGATGCAGATAAGAAAGATCGATAGCTATATCAAATTTGGATATTGATATCCATTGCATACATTTTAGGTAAAAAAAGTCCAACAAAAATACCGAACTCCAAGGCAAATTCAAAAAGTGGAATTCCATAAAAACTGAGAAAATCAAAAGCTATCAATCAATGGAACAAGTGAAAAACAACTGCCATATTCCTGACTTGATACAGACATTTTCAGAAGAAAAGTGTGTGTTAAACCTGGTTTTATAGCTAGCTTAACCTCTCACTTGTATGACAGTTGTTTATAGTTCCGTCATATTGACAAAATTTTGTGAGCAATCCAATTATACATAATAGGTTAATGTGACAATAACTGGGATCCAGCATTCAAACATTCACAGACATACAACATAACTGACTAAAAAATTCAAACAAACATACAAATTAAACAAAGACGCCATCACAAAAGTTGTAGTTGATAATAAATTTGACAATGATGTCAACAAAAAAGTTTTTAAACAGTTCTAAACACTTTAGTATTGCTTTGCATCCTGTCGATTGTAATTTTATGGCTTGCACATGGTAAAACTTTTCTAAGACTGATTTTGACATCTTTACACAACAATCAATTGATGTGTACTGAATGATATTTGAATCTGTGAACTAGCAATCTGTAACACCACTGTAAGATAGCTTTTCTTGTCTTTTGGGTGTTTTCTTAGTTGTTTTGAAGATTTTTACATTGTGGTTACATGTTTCACCAATGTCCTAGGTTAGTGGACGATTAACGCTCGTTTGCCTATGTTGCTGACTACCATATTTGTTTTCGTTAATTGTTTTATATAGAACAAGTCGTTGGTTTACTCGCTTGAATTGATTAGCATTTCGTCATGCCTTTATATGGAACTATACGTCGGTTGTATACTTATTGTTAAATGATGTTCGGTGATCAATAGTTCCTTACATCCATGCCCTTTGCTTCATGGTGAATGATTCTATCATAGTCAATCAAACTACATCTCTGTATTTTTATTTTTATTTTACTTTACTTGATTTATGTACGATACAGGTTGGGTTCATTGTCAAAACGATAACTTGTCATTATTTTCTGATTTTTATATCTATATTTTCAAACTTTTCAAAAATGATATCAAATCACCTTTTGGGAAATAATAAAAGCTCATTGTAAACAATGGGTTTGGTTCCTAAAATAAGTTTATCGATATACTATAATACAAAGCCGATTCATTTGTATTTTTCAATATTAATTCTGCATTTTTAAGTCCTCTGTGTCTTCCCTCAGAGTGTTGCATGTATACACACCGGGATGGATACAATTACTAAAACACAAAGATATGCAAAGATTGACAATGAAATCAATGCGAACAACACGATCATATGTTTTAATAATTTATAGTAGTTAGTAAGGAATGTGACAAATTTATCATTAAAAACTTAGTAGTTTCAACGCCGAGTAAATACATATCAAATAAATATCAAAAGTATCTAAAATTCGAAACAAAATGGCAATAATAAAAAACAAGAAAATATGCATTTACATGTATATTTGAAATGACAAAGTTAATAAAATGTACGATTGCAGTTTTGACATTACATGTGAATGGCAACTTACATACACAAACTATTCATTTTGTTATCTTAAAAAGAAGCTATAGTTCTTATTGTTCCTCCATCACATATTCTTTTAAAGTATAAACTTGTACACATACAACAAGTCAAATACAACTTTAAATAAATGCAAGTTATTAAACCACATCTTAATTTACATACTTATTATTTTATCAAACTGTTTCAAAGACCATACATTGAACATGAAGTCATATGCAATATCATATATAAAGTCAGAAACGTTTTTGATAAAAAAAAGTATATAGTGTATAACACTAAACTAGTTGATTGTAAAAAGTTCCTGAATACTAAAAGTGTGTTAATGATGTTCGCTCCTCTTGTTTTTGAATTTTTGCCAGATTTTCGGAATCCTCTGGTTTTATCCATGTTTTGCCATTAAAAAATTTTGTCCACTAACCCATACTTTTCTTTTCATAATTTTATTACGTATAGTTTAAAAAGCCATTTTTGAAAATCTTATAAAATCCTTGTTATTTTTTCATAGATTTTGAAAGAAAAAAGGTGACAATGTTAAACATGAAAAATCTAGAGAGAATTACTTCCCGCCAAATTTTCAATGGCTTATATCTCGAAAACAAGAACACGGACCCTTCAATTTTTTCTGCTTTTTAAGTTCCTTTATTCATATACTTTCAATTTATAACAGTCTTTTAAAAAGCTTGTTATTTTGAAACAGAGTAGCGAACATCCTTAACAGTGAACATTGGAACATGTGCAATTTGCATTTGTGTTGTCTGTATTTTTCTAGGACTTATGATGTTGTACCAAGTTCCTTTCTAGGACTTATGATGTTGTACCAAGTTCCTTTCGTATCTTCTGTATCTTTTTAAATTCATTTTCCCAGTTTTACTTACAGTGGATGTTTAACAGATATCTGCCTAGCAATGAATTCACAATTGTACACATTTTCTGTCATCCAGTCGAATATTATAGCTTATAACTGTATGGACATATTATAGATAAAAAGGATAGCAGGAAATACGAAGACAAAATTAAAAAACAGTTTATAATTGTAAGGTCACCCTATCCGCCAACAACAAACTTCTCTGAGAAATAAACAAACACAAAGGAACGAAAAACAACGAACAACAAATGGTCAAGGTAGCCTAAAATGATATAGGTACAACATTGGGGTAAATCAAGTTTTACATAAACACAAACGTCTTTCTTTACACATAGAGATCATGTATCATATAAATACTTCACCCGAAAAAGAAGAAAAACAACAGCAACAACATAAAAACCCACAAAAAAACAGAAAAAAACACAGTACATTTACATAGGGGTCATGTAAAAAATATATTCTATCGACATATTTTCAACTGTTTCATATACCCATTTATGACACTCTGTGTAAAAACTGATCAAACATACCAGGCTTATAATTTGGTACGTCACACGCGTTTCGTATACGTAAGACTAAATGGCGCTTAAAGCAAAACAATTGAAAAGCCAAATTAAATACGAAGTTGAAGAGCAATTTATACCGAAAATTCCAAATAGTTGTTCCAAATACGGCTAAGGCAATCTATTCCTGTGGTTATTTTGAATTATTTAACACTTTATAAACAGTAAATTTACAGAAAATGAACATATCAGTGGTAGGTAAGCTCTTTGTGGGCTTGTCGTTGATTCATTTAAATATTACTAGTAGATATGTAAAAAAACTTCTTGCAACGGAGTGTTTTAGATTGCCTGCTAGTCCAGTAATCCTTTGAAGTCTCAAATGTTCACAATCTTGCTTAAAAAATCATGCATTCTGTTTATTTCTGACAAGAAAGCAAAATCTTAAAATTGAACCTGATTAAGATGAAATCTATACGGGAGAATGTTAGAACAATCATACAGTTTATTGTTCAGGAAGTGTGAATCATTCCTAAAGTTGTTCTTACCAATCAAAGTCCTCAGATTCCTGTTACAAAACATGTTGGATAGCCATATAATTCTATGATTTTCTACAAATAAACATATGCAAAAGTGCATTCGAAAACAACGAAAATATGAACCATGCACAAAAAGAAGTTCTGTGGAATAAATAAGTTGTCAAGTTAAAATCAATATAAAACAGCCATATGTATATACATGTGAATACAAATACAAAACGAATACGATATTAAATTTGATTAAAGGGCCTGTTTTCTAGCATTTAGAGTAATTATGAATATAATATGTGTTTTCAGCCGTGTATCACTTTACTAGTGATCCAATGGATGGATCTATCGTAGAATTGTCACTTGTTTAGACGTACTTATCAAAATAATTATTTCTGTGACTATATCTTACAATCCTTTACGATAGATATTTAGCTAATCTGCAATCAATTCCATCCTTATGCCTAATATATCATGTTCTGTGTTACAACTCTAGATTCTACTGTCGAGGAAAGGTAAAACTAGGGCACCGAAAGCTAAATTATTAGTTCAGTCTAGGTGGCCGGGTGGTCTAGAGCGCTGGACACAGTGCAGGTGGTGTTTTCTCGATAAACCAATTGGTTTATCGAGACAACACCTATTACTCTAAATATCAGCACAACAATGTTCAATCTGCAAATTTGCGGAAGCAAATTTTTGTTCTTCCCTCCCCGGGATTCGAATTAATGCTATTGGGATATCAAGACAACACCGCCTGCACTGTGTCCAGTGCTCTAGACCACTCGGCGACCTAGACTGAACTAAAAATTCAGCCATCGGTGGCCTAGTGTTACCTTTCCTCGTCAGTAGAATCTAGAGTTGTAACAGAGTACATGATATATTAGGCATGAAGATGGAATTGATTGCAAATTAGCTATATTATCTGTCGTGAAGGATCGTAAGATGCAGTCGCAGACATAATTAGTTGATAGGTACGTCTAAACAAGTGACAACTCTACGACAGATCCATCCATTGGATCACCAGTGAAGGTGATACACGGCTTAAAACATATATTGTATTCATAATTACTCTAAATATCAGCACAACAATGTTCAATCTGCAAATTTGCGGAAGCAAATTTTTGTTCTTCCCTCGCCGGGATTCGAACTCATGCTATTGTGATATCGAGACAACACTGCCTGCACTGTGTCCAGCTCTCTAGACCACTCGGCCACCTAGACTGAACTAAAATTCAGCTTTCGGTGGCCTAGTGTTACATTTTCTCGTCAGTAGAATCTAGAGATGTAACACAGTACATGATATATTAGGCATGAAGATGGAATTGATTGCAGATTAGCTAAATTATCTGTCGTGAAGGATCGTAAGATGCAGTCACAGAAATAATTATTTGATAAGTACGTCTAAACAAGTGATAACTCTACGAGAGATCCATCCATTGGATCACCAGTGAAGGTGATACACGGCTTAACATATATTGTATTCATAATTACTCTAAATATCAGCACAACAATGTTCAATCTGTAATTCCGCAAATTTTTGTTCTTCTCTCCCCGGGATTCGAATTAATGCTATTGGGATATCAAGACAACACCGCCTGCACTGTGTCCAGTGCTCTAGACCACTCGGCGACCTAGACTGAACTAAAAATTCAGCCATCGGTGGCCTAGTGTTACCTTTCCTCGTCAGTAGAATCTAGAGTTGTAACAGTGTACATAATATATTAGGCATGAAGATGGAATTGATTGCAGATTAGCTATATTATCTGTCGTGAAGGATCGTAAGATGCAGTCGCAGACATAATTAGTTGATAGGTACGTCTAAACAAGTGACAACTCTCCGACAGATCCAACAATTGGATCACCAGTGAAGGTGATACACGGCTTAAAACATATATTATATTCATAATTACTCTAAATACCAGCACAACAACGTTAAATCTGCAAATTTTCGGAAGCAAATTTTTGTTCTACATTCGCCGGGATTCGAACTCATGCTATTGGGATATCGAGGCAACACCGCCTGCACTGTGTCCAGCGCTCTAGACCACTCAGCGACCTAGACTGACCTAAAAATTCAGCTTTCGGTGGCCAAGTGTTACCTTTCCTAGTCAGTAAAATCTAGAGTTGTAACACTGTACATGATATATTAGGCATGAAGATGGAATTGATTGAAGATTAGCTAAATTATCTGTCGTGAAGGATCGTAAGATGCAGTCACAGAAATAATTAGTTGATAAGTACGTCTAAACAAGTGACAACTCTACGACAGATCCATCCATTGGATCACCAGTGAAGGTTATATACGGCTTAAAAGATATATTGTATTCATAATTACTCTAAATATCAGCACAACAATGTTCAATCTGCAAATTTGCGGAAGCAAATTTTTGTTCTTCCCTGCCCGGGATTCAAATTAATGCTATTGGGATATCAAGACAACACCGCCTGCACTGTGTCCAGTGCTCTAGACCACTTGGCGACCTAGACTAAACTAAAAATTCAGCCATCGGTGGCCTAGTGTTACCTTTCCTCGTCAGTAGAATCTAAAGTTGTAACAGAGTACATGATATATTAGGCATGAAGATGGAATTGATTGCAGATTAGCTATATTATCTGTCGTGAAGGATCGTAAGATGCAGTCGCAGACATAATTAGTTGATAAGTACATCTAAACAAGTGACAACTCTACGACATATCCATCCATTGGATCACCAGTGAAGGTGATACACGGCTGAAAACATATAATATATTCATAATTACTCTAAATATCAGCACAACAACGTTAAATCTTCCACTTTTTTTTGGTTCTTCCCTCGCCGGGATTCGAATTCATGCTATTGGGAAATCGAGAACACAGCCTGCACTATGTACAGCGCTCTAGACCACTCGGCCACCTAGACTGAACTAATAATTCAGCTTTCGGTGGCCTAGTGTTACCTTTTCTCGTCAGTAGAATCAAGAGTTGTAACACAGTACATGATATATTAGGCATGAAGATGAATTGCAGATTAACTATATTATCTGTCGTGAAGGATCGTAAGATGCAGTCACAGAAATAATTAGTTGATAAGTACGTCTAAACAAGTGACAACTCTACGACAGATCCATCCATTGGATCACCGGTGAAGGTGATACACGGTTGAAAACATATTATATTCATAATTACTCCAAATATCAGCAAATCAATATTAAATCTGCAAAGATGCGGAAGCAAGTTTTGTTCTTCCCTCGCCGGGATTCGAATTCATGTTATTGGGATATCGAGACAACACCGCCTGCACTGTGTTCAGCGCTCTAGACCACTCGGCCACCTAGACTGAACTAAAAATTCAGTCTTCGGTGGCCTAGTGTTACCTTTCATCGCCAGTAGAATCTAAAGTTGTAACACAGTACATGATATATTAGGCATGAAGATGGAATTGATTGAAGATTAGCTAAATTATCTGTCGTGAAGGATCGTAAGATGCAGTCACAGAAATAATTATTTGATAAGTACGTCTAAACAAGTGACAACTCTACGACAGATCTATCCATTGGATCACCAGCTGGACACAGTGCAGGCGGTGTTGTCTTGATCAACCAATAATATGAGTTCAAATCCCGGCGAGGGAAGAACAAAAATTTGCTTCCGCAAATTTGCAGATTTAACATTGTTGTGCTGATATTCAGAGTAATTATGAATATAATATATGTTTTCAGCCGTGTATCACCTTCACTGGTGATGCAAAGGATGGATCTGTCGTAGAGTTGTCACTTGTTTTGGCGTACCTATATATATATGCAGTATGTTGGTGAGACATAACAGCCATTCAACAAACGCATGAATGGCAATCGAAGTGACTACACCTGCAAGCCCGACCTCCCCGTAAGTCGTCATTTGAGATAACCTGGGCACGCCCAAGCTGATCTCAAAAACCTTACCATCACTATTATAGACCACAACGAGGGTCGGTCAAGGGCCGACAGACTTGCTCGGGAAAGTTTTTGGATAAGGAAGTTAAGGACAGTTTTCCCAGAGGGCATTAATGAAAAAACATAGAATGAGTCCCTACCAACACTTGTTTCCAGTAACTCAGGCTTCAGTAAAGGACTCTTACAGTTTTAAGGAATTTATTCCTCCTCCCAAACATCAATATGAAACTATTTACCAGCGTATTGATTCGTGATAATTTGTATAACGATCAAGATTACTATAACAGTGTGACTACCACATGTCAAGATAAGAACCATTTGACATCTTGATGATGAAGGATATAAGTTATCCGAAATATTTAACAATTGTTCATGATTTTATTTTTTTTTTTTGTTGTACCCTTTAAGACTTGCTTATTATATATTATATTTTGTAGTGTACTGTATCATGATTATATGATCCATCGCCCTGTAAGATTTATCGTTGGCTATTATTCTGACATTTTATATATAATGTATATATATATATTCATTAATTATACAGTAATGTAGATATGTATTCCATTAGAAATTAATGAAAAATAACTATTTACAAGAAGGTGTATAAAAATAATAAAACAGAATAATAACCCTTTTTGATACAAAGTACATCAACTAAATATATCTCTAGTCATTAGAATATAAGTTTCTGCTTTTAAAAATAAAAAGTACTGATAAATCTTGACACCACTGATGTACTAACATTTCTAGACTCACTGGACATGTGTGTTTTCCTTTATTGTTTTCAGTTTTAAATTTCAGCCCACTGTCCGAAAAAAAAACCATTGTTATTTAAATTGTGTGTAACTAAATGACTCATTTAAACTTTAACCACTCATTCAGTCAGTACTTGCATCTTATATATCCTAGTGAACTCGAAGTTAAGGATACTTCAGATACTAGAAAGACTACTTCATACTTTGATCTTTTCCTCAATATTGACACAGATGGACGACTTTACACTAACATCTATAACAAACAGGATGATTTCAACTTCCCAATTATCAATTTTCCATTTCTCAGCAGTAACATACCCTCTGCTCCGTCGTATGTTGTTTACATATCTCAATTGATACGTTATGCTAGTGCATGTTCACACTATACGGACTTCATATACAGGAGTGTGCTCCTTACGCAGAAACTGCTCCAACAGAGTTATGAGGAGGAAAGATTAAAAATTACACTCCGTAAATTTTATGGACACCATCACGAATTGGTTGATCTATACGATGTGTCTATGTCTAAACTATCTAACGACAGTTTACCACGTCTTATATTGTGGTTTACCATCTACGTCGTCTGTCTGCTAAGTACCGAACGTGACCTATTCCCGTATGACTGTTTTGCCGAGGGTGAAGTCGCATTGCAATACGACGTGTCTCTGTATTCATACATCCAACATTCATGTATTTAGTTATGATGTTTTTTGTAAGTACGGTTGTATATTGTGTTATGTCCTATCGTTTGTGGTCTTGAATTCTGTATTTTCGGTACATTTCACATATGTCTTATTTGTCAGTATAGTCGAGATAATTTCCATTTTCCATGGATAAAGTATTGTGTTAGTCCAAATAAATATTTGTATTGTGAAAATAATTGTGAATTTTGGATCTCGTTCCATATAGTTGTATGAATTTCAAGATTATATATAAGTCACAAAAATACGTCACTTTTTGTGGCGTTGATCCATTCATGTGACGCGCAGTTTGTGGTGTCTTGTGATGTCGTTAATGGGAGTTGTCTGTTGTTATTCTGTGGTTTACATGTTGTAATGTACTGTTATATTATTTATTTATGCATTTCTCTTTGCTGAGTGTTCTTGCGTTAGTTTGTACTGTATTCCTGTCACGTAGTGTTGTCATTTTAGCGATATTTTTTAACATTGCCATATAAGCGGGAGGTTTCGCTATCCACCAAACCAGGTTCAACCCACCATGTTTTCTTAAAATGTCCTGTATCAAGTCAGGAATATGGCAGTTGCTATCAAATAGTCTGTATCTATGTTTGTATGGCGTTTGTTTTTGTTGCAGTTCAGTGTTTCTGTTGTTCCGTTGTTTTCCTCTTATAGTTGATGTGTTTCCCTCGGTTTTGGTTTGTAACCCGGATTTGTTTTCTCTTAATCGATTTATAACTTTTGAACAGCGGTATACTACTGTTACTCTTATACTGAATTTAATATAAAAATGCCATGATACCTAGAATTGTGATCAGACTTAACAAAACTGTTATCTTATTGGAGTTTTGCTACTAATACCTGTTATTCTGATATTAAATAAAACCTAGCTAATTGTTTTGGCAGAATGTTTACAACTTGATTCATTTGGCTGCAAATTTCAAATTGCGTTTGACTCTTCAACCAAATCAGCCTGACTTTTCACGTTTACTAATAGAAGAGTTACCGAAAAGGTAGCCTGCCTGACGTGAATTAATCTTAATCAGATTCATGTAGAAAATGTTCATCTTAGCAATAGCAAGGGAATAAACAACTCTTCACTCTATCCAATATAATGAATCTAAGTTCATGTTTTTTGTTCTAGTTCATTTTCTTCTTTGATTTTTTCGTTAGTGTAATTCTATTTCTCAGTGGTCACTTTATTTGCCTTTGAATATTTTTGACAAATGTTGACACAGTCGAATGCTACAAGAAATCCAACAACGACTCCAATGCACACTGTTCCAACTAAACCCATAGTTTTTGATGAATATCTGTTGTCAGGGGCACTTGTTAAAGACCTCATGTGTTCTGCAAATAAAAAGTCATATATATTTTGTATTGAGCATACAATAATGTCAGACATGATATAGTCCTTGTGTTTAAAAGCCGGCAATGCTGTTGCGTGCATTTTTTTTTTACAAAATTCAAATATTTAAAATTACGGAAAACGTTTAAAATTATTGAAAATCCAAATAAACAATAGTTTAATCTAGTACAAGTTGTCATGCGTATGTTCTCGAGTTACACAAACATGGCCAAATTAATATTTAAAGGTGGCTGTAATTTTCCAAAATTTTGAATTTGTGATCAGCAGAGTATAGCCAAAATATTAAATTAAAACGGAGGAGAAGTTTATAGATAACAACACGTACACATATGTTCTGAGTTAAGTCTCCGTAAAGCAGAAACAATTCATTATGGCATAGTATAGACGTAATTGAGCTATATTTCGTATTTTAATTAAATTTTGTATGCATTTAGCACTCGTTTAACTGTAGCCGAATAACGACAAATGATATAAGTAGCAAATTTAACGTCGGGAGATACAACCAATCAGAACTCTGTAAAATAGTTTTCTAAATTATATAATGTAGGAAAAAGCGTTATCATTTCACTTTTAATGACGTCAAAATAAAATTTATAAGAAAAAATCAACTTATTCTCGATTATGCGGGGGAAATAGCAATGACGAGCAAATAAGCATAACGCAGTGGCGGGATCACGATGTAGAATTGTGTTATTTTTTATCATATATCATCCATACTTAAATCATTCGAACAGCAATAACGAAAAAGATGACCCCTTCATATTTTCATATCGTTAAAACGGAAATGTGTATAGCAATAAAATAATATTTTCAAACAAAATGTTCAGGACGGATTTTTGAGAAAGAGTAAAAAAAACATAGCTACTTATACCATTTAGATATTCAGATGCAGTTTAACTAGTTCTACATGCATACACATTTCTTTAAATTAAAATTTGCCTAAACCTATAGTACAATGTTAAATAAACTGATCAGAAATACAAGGATTAAAATTTTGTACACCAGACGCGCGTTTCGTCTTTAAAAGTATCATCAGTGACGCTCGAATTAAACCTACACAAATAACAACATTCAATCAAAACAAATGAAAAATGTGGAAATATCCAAACAGAAGCTTACTATTAGTATCTTTCTTACTGACAACCAGCTCCTTCTCCAGTTTCTGGATTTTTTCTTCCAGGTTGGTCTCTGTTTTTGTCTTGTTACATAACTTGTAGCAATAAGTGTTATAGGCTAACTGGACAGGGGTGGAACAAATACCAGTTTGGAGTGTTAACGGCTGGCATGTCGATGATTTAACTGATAACAATTTTAAAAAAGGTGATAGAATAAAGTGAACTAATGTCAGATATTTAAAAAAATGGCACTATAATATACTGCTTGATCCCTTAAAAAATAAGATATAAGTACAAAATTCCGAAAAATGACTTCGGATTCCCTCATCAAACTTTTTGTATTGAAAAAATGTCTTAGACACCAGGGTTTGCATTTTTTTTGGAAAAAATAAAAAAATGTGGCGATTAAAAATCATGAATGGCGAAAGAAATAAAACAGTTCGATTTCGTCCATCTTGTTATTTTTTATTCAGGTTTCTTGGACCTTTTCCCTAATCAGACTATACTCGTATTTGACCTTGAACTCGTCACGCGTACTAGTATCCATTTTGACAGAAAATAATTAACTGATTGCATTTGATAGCAAAAGGCAACAATGGACTAATTAATAAAGGCGTTAATTGTATTGTTAAATTAGAATGTGTGGTAAAATAGCGTCAGTTGCCAACTAAAGGATTGTTTTTACAACTTTGATAAAATAATTGTTTTGAAGTTTGCACCTCACAATCGTTTAAGCGGCGTACTTGAATCAAGGATTTTTATTCTATGCAAATCCTTGCCTGTATTAAGCATACAGTTTTTTTATGCCCCAACTTTTACTTTAAACGATGGTCCGGAAAAGAAAACTGTTGTTTTGAAGAAAGGGTTCAAAAGTAAGAAAATTTCTGACTCTTTGGTTGTCCTTTAACAGGAAGTATTTAAAACATTGATTGGAGTTACTGTAAAATTTGACTTCTCGGAATACGAGAAAAAATATTGTTTTGTAAGCAAGAAGGGAAACAAGTTCTTAACTAAAATATGTTTATGTAAGTTGGCGAAAAAAAAAAAAATGATAGTGGCGAATTTGGCGAAAGGGTTGCGAAAAGAAATTTTGAACCAGGGGAAACCCTGCTAGACACTATTCGTTTTTATCTGTGAAGTCATTTAAAAGGGACTCTCTAGATAATATTCAAAACTACCATGATGGTATGATGTTACTATTATCAAATGTCATAGAAGTGGGAGGTTAAGCTAGCTATAAAACCAGGTTTAATCCACCATTTTCTTCGGAAAATGATTGTTTCAAGTCAGAAATATAACGTTGTTTTCCATTCGTTCCATTCGTTGGTTTTGCCATTTTGACAAGTATTTGGTTTTGTCAGGCTTTAAGGACTCTACTTTGTTTAGTTTTCCTTGGAGTTCGGTATTTTTGTAAATATTTTGTTTTCGAAATGGTACGGAATATCTTAAATGAGAACGCGATATTCAATTTACTGAAGAATACTTTTCATCTAATTTTGTTGTTAAGTTTGAAATATTGGTCAATCTTTGTAAAACATACTACCGTTGCTCCAACATCAAAAGTTATCTGAAATTGAACTTTTCAAAAAAAAATGTTAAAAAGTCTCCAACATGTCCTAAACGATTTATGGATATTCACTGTTTTTGTGTCAGTTCTATTATTATTATCGTAATCGTTCTTATTACTATAATTATTATTATTATTATTATTATTATTATTATTATTATTATTTTCATTTTACCATTCCTGTTATTAATAGTATCATTACAGTTGTTATTGACATTATGCTTTCGTGGTTCATTTCATTTACAGTCACCTTAAATGGAACTTTTCAAGAAACTGAATATTTCCCAAACGATGATTGGACGCTCATTGATTTTGCTCAGTTATTTATATTATGATCATGGTAGGTACAGTGTATGGTTGTATTTTTTGAGTGAATCGTTCCACTTTTTTCGAGTGTAGACCAGGTTTTTTCGAGTGTTATTAAATGCGGTCAATCCGATTGACTGCTATTTTACAAGTATAATAATTTTATTATGACTGTTCATCTTATTCTAAATCTTATTTATCTTTGAGCACAAACGAGGCACAATTTCCTTATATTTTACTGAAAATTTAGCGTTTTACATTGTACGGATATTTTGTCGAGAGCAATATTTAGATGTCCGGGTTTCACGTACAGATTTTATATCATGAATATATACTGTATGAAATCTTATCACGCTAACATGAAGATTGTTCACATCAGGTATTTACTGTGTTGAATCGACATCGATATACGTATTTTTGGTCTTTCCAAAATGTTTACATGGACATAGACATGTTGGTTCTATCCAAATATACGTAAACATATTTGGATTGAATACAGTGGTCGTGCATGATGTGAACAGTCGTTATTTTGGCGTAAACATGTTTGATCTATCCAAATATACGTATGCCAGGGGCAATGAAAATGTATAAGATGTGACAAGCAACAATATATACAAATGCACGATGCTTTTTAAAGACATTTTTCGTGTTAATACAGATTTATCAAAATTGTTTAATTTACTGGTTTCGTGCTTTGAAAAGCACTTTATTGGAACCTTTTCATTGTTTGTAAACGTAAATTCACTGTTATATAACATTTTAAGCCATAGGAATTTTGTTTATTCTTTCGATAAAATATGGACCGGACTTTAAAAAGAAAACACGGACTGCTTTGAAAAAATCCCGGACATGCTAAAATGAATTAATCATCAAATTTTCCCTTTTAAAGCAATAACAAAAACTTCTGAAAAGTGTCTGTATATTTGAGGATAGTTAGATTCTATGTATGCATTTTCAATGAGACTAGCATTGGAATATGTATAAAAATTACTTTGTTCTATACTTTGGAATAAAAGCATTGTAAGGCTAAAATGAACTTTTTAACACAACATAATGTAAGGATGATCATATCTATTTATCACAAATACTAACTTTCCTTGTATGATCTTGTGTATTAAGTTCAAGCATTTATTTCACGTCTAACTATAAAGGAAGTCTGTATGTTAACATTTAAGATCACATTAACTCACAAAAATATGGTCGAACCTGAAAAAGCCCGATCAATTGACTAGAAAACACACGATTCCAGCCGAACACTATACCTACCGTATTATTATTGTTATCATTAATATTATTATTATTATCATTAATATTATTATTATTATCATTAATATTATTATTATTATCATTAATATTATTATTTTTATCATTAATATTATTATTATTATCATTAATATTATTATTTTATCATTATTATTATTATTATTATTATTATTATTATCAATACTATTATTATTATTATTATCGTCATTATCATTATTATTATCAATATTATTATTATAATCATTATTATTCTGTTTTCATTCCTGCACATGGTTTTTTTATATGACATTGCCCTGAAGTGTTTATTCAACATTGGCTTTCTTGAAGCTAAGATTATTGTTAAATATTCGGATTCTTATATGACCATGGATTATATCATACTATGGATATTAATTATATACAACTATGTTTTCATACCAGACCTTACATTTCCTTTCATGATTTCCTTGATAGAGGGTTGCTGCTCATAAGAAAGCTATTCAACCAAGAGCTACAAGTGGTGAAGTTGAAATCATCCCATCGAAATATTTACAGACCCTATCACGAGTTGGTTGACCGTTCTGGAGTATCGATTTCACAGTTGACGAACGGACATGATCCAATCGTCGTAACCACAATCCTGTCTTCTTTTGTTTCCGAATATAACCTACAGAATTAGACCTATCACGGGTTTATCCTTACTTGAGCAACACGACGGGTGCCACATATGACGCAGGATCTGCTTACCATTCATCAGCACCTGAGATCACCCCCAGCTTTTGGTGGGGTTCATGTTGCTCATTCTTTAGTTTTTTTGTTGTTGTGTTTTGTATACTGTTGTTTGTCTTTTGGTCTTTTTGTTTTTTTGCCATGACATTGTCAGTTCATTTTCGACTTATCTCCCTTTGTTATCTTTCGCCTCTCTTTTAAAAGATATTTGTTAAAACAACAACAAATATCCGTATCATAACAGTAGTTTCCCAAAGTGCCCATACATTTCAATACCATAGCACAAACTTATATGCCCAACTCTTTATTATTAATAGTGATACATACATTTGACAAAGATCGCCAAAACATTTGCTCTGTACCCTCCTTGGAACACTGTAAAATAAAATCAATCTGACTGTTTACGTCTTGCCTACGCACGAATATAAAAAGTGTTATCTTTATTAACTGACATACGAATTATAATACACAACATGTCCTTTATTTCCGTAATTTAAAGAAGGTGCAAAAAGTTATTAACATTTTTGTGAAAAAGCAGTTAGTTTCCAAACACGAAGTTAAAAAGCATGCAAATAAAGATGTCAATATCTGGAATTAAAATGTTTTAAATCATTAAATTAAGACATCATGGTATCTTTAAAATTGAGAATGGAAATGGGAATGTCAAAGAGACAACAACCCAACCACAGAACAGACAATCTTCAAAGAGACAACAACCCAACCACAGAACAGACAATCTTTGAATATTTCTGCCTTTTAAGGATATTTTCAAATTATTAAACAAATCTTCACGTAGAAATGAGGCTCTAGTTTTGATGTATTAGACGGGTTTGTTTACATAAATAAGGGTATACGTACTTTCATCATTCTTCATATATGTATTGTTTGGACTATATAGTAACATCAGTTTATTACGTGATTCGTAATTGCAATTAAAACCTTGGCCTTCAGCAACAAGCAACCAACCAGCATCCCTTAATTGACATCCACCCCAACTTTTATTCACATAGAAGCGTCTTTTGGTAACTTCAGACCTGTAAAAACAACAAAATCATATATGCTTTACAGTATCCGTGATATGTTGTTGCCATTTTCCTTAAACTGTAACCATAAATGTGGATTGCAGTTAATATCATATATTTCAATACCTATTTATTTTAAAGTTGTGTTTTCTAAATCAGTGATGTATATCTTTTATTGCCTTTTTTAATAGATAGAAAAAAGTAATTAACTGACATTTTACACAATTGTCTGGCATCAAAGGTATTAATCGTTTTCATATTTATTTACCAATCAACGTTTAATACTTAAATCTTCGGACTTTGACTTGAATGTTTGATGTTTTGATTTGCAATGGTTTCTATTGTTACTGATAAGAAACGAATTTCAAAATGAGCATATTATATATTTAACTATCTAACTTCCGCATACTTAGACAATATTCTCAAATCATGTCTGGGGTGAGAGGGACTTTATTGTTACAAACATGATGATCTTACATTTGCGATCCATGTATATTTTAAGGATGTTCGCTCCTCTTGTTTTTGAATTTTTGCCAGAGATTCGGAATCCTCTGGTTTTATCCATGCAGTGCCATTAAAAATTTTGCCCACTAACCCCTACTTTTCTTTCCATAATTTGATAACATATTGTTTAAAATGTTATCTTTGAAAATCTTATAAAATCCTTGTTATTTTTCATCGTTTTTGAAAGAAAAAAGGTGCCAATGTTAAATACATGAAAAATCTAGAGAGAATTATTTCCCACCAAATTTTCAATGGCTTATATCTAGAAAAAAGGCACACGGACCATTCATTTTTTTCAGCTTTTTTAGTTTCCTTATTTATATACTATTAATATTGAACAGTCTTTTAAAAAGCTTGTTATTTTGAAACAGAGTAGCGAAAATCCTTAATAGCGTATTAGGGTGATTTAGTATTCATCTTCTGTGATAGCTCGTATTCAGTGATAACAAATTGAATGTAATTCAAAATGTAATACCATATTTTCATTTGTCATGAACAGTTTTACTCTACAACATACCCTTTAATTGAAAAAAAATATCCATAACCATGTCTGGCCATCTTTAAATCTAAAAAGGAACTGTTCTGCAGCCTCTCTTGACTGAACCAGTTTGTCTTGTCTGTTCCTGTTCCATTGAAATTGAGAAAGGCTCTCTCTAGACCATTTTTATAAACAACTACTTTTACCTGCCAAGGTTTGCAAGGGAATCATTTAGTTATTTTGAATTGATATTTCTATATATATTCAACAAGCATTGGTTAAAACAGGTGGTGACCATGTATATTACATGTTAGGTCAGTGGGTATGTTTAATTTTACATAAACGGTCAGTGGGTGTGGTTTATTAAAAAAAGCAATAGTTTTGATGTAGTGTTACGTAACATTTTAAAACAAAACGGTGTTGGTCTCGAAATAACATACATTGATATCATGTCATATCATGATTATAAGTGTTTCATGCTTTAAGACAAAACTATGTCATAGAGACACTAACTCGGAGTAAATAATTGAATGCTCTGTTTAATGTTATGGTAAATTTGTGAAATCAAGTTTTCAAATATGCCAAAATTACCCATATTAAGATAGTCGGTAAGATAAATTCGTTACGCAGGATGCTAATGACCTCATACGAGCGACAGTTGATTTCGTCCCAAATGGAATGACCTGAACACGTATATATCGTATTAGGTCCCTAGCAAATTATAGTGTATATTTATTAACATATATGTTTCATAACGATTTAGAACAACATATGACACTACCAAACTTCTTTATATCATATTATTTATATTTATATATACAACTCAAATCTTTTTTTTTTAAATAAAACGATAACATCCATCATCCTACAAAACTCACATTCGATCATTAATGATTATATGCTATAAATAATGCATATTTCAAGGTTTTTCTTGTCGTATAACACATCGCGTAATGATATAATTGATCATATAAAAGACAAAGCAATACGCTTGAAAACTACCTGTAAAGGCTCAATTATCAGGCGAAATAAAACTCACTAATCTAGATATAAACGTTAGTAATCACTGTTCAGTTGAATCAAAATCTTACTGTTTTTGTACCAAGGAAAAACAAATAAATTTTTCCGGTGTATGAAAAACCCAACTCACTTTGTATATAATTTATTCTATTAACTTTATAAAAGGCGTTGCCATGTTATTTATTTGGTTTCGTGACATTTTTTTTTCGCTAAAAGGCAAATTATTCAATTCATCTATTTAAAGTGAACTTAATCAGAAAACTGTAAATCTAATACTTTTTCCGATGTTTTAATTTTTTTCTATCCTAACCCGTCGCAATTTTCACAAAATTAAAAAATTCAGTGATAATACATTGAATGTAATTCAAAATGTTATACACATTAGGCACCTGTAGCGTTGTTCATATAAATGCACATACGGTGATAAATTTCATTCGAGGAATAAAGGACGGAATTATGGGTACGAGAATTGAAACAAATTCATCGTCATATGTGAAACAGATATTCCATAATGGTCTTCAATCTCCTGATGGCGTTGGTAAAATTTATTGGAGGAATGACTCTAACTTTACCACTTTGAAAACTTGTTCTAAAAGATTCTTTCACAATTCAAACCAGATCTTTAAAATTTCATATCGATCAGATTTATCGGTGTTGTTTTGTTAAATGATTTACTCACTTATGCATAAAAAATACAAACATGACTTGTCAAACTGAGTCCATGGTTGCGCCTTATTTAGTAAGTCGGAATTATACGTTTATTTTACTACAAATTATATTATTCGCATATATGCTTGGGTACCAGCATGCAAAAAAATGATGCATAAAAAATGCAAATTTCCAATTCACATATTATCAAAATGCAATGTAATTTGATGTCGAACAATTCAAAAACACTGACCATCTGTCTGTCAATGGCAGTATTCTGTGAGCTGCGGGCAATATCGTCCATTTTAACTAGAATTGTGATCAGCATAGTAGTATTTTCTTAATTCAGTGTATTAGACAGTCACGTATAAAGTACAGATTACTCGTAATGATAATAAGTTTTTTCTATAACAATGAAAGATAAAACTACATACAAAAAATGTACTTTTCATTGTAAATTTATTTTAACGTTTTCGCGGGTGTTATATATTTCGTGATTATTATATTACATGTTGGAATTGCACATTACCGTGCTGTTCTGTAAATGCTAATAACATCTTAATACAGAATCCGTGGAAAATGTTTTGATTGCTATTTTAAGTGACCTAAGATGAATTCGGCTATTCATTTGAGGTTCACGTTTTGTTATATACAGTACCCCCAAACGTTTTTACGTATTTAAATAACCCTAGGTGGCTTTGAAAATATGGGTTTCAGGGTCCCTTATAAAGTTAAATCCAGAAGAAAGCTTCGGACACGGTCGATATCGTTGCTGGTGAACTATTAGACACAGTGACTATCATCAGATCAATTGTCAGTGCTTCTGTACTGAGATAATTTACAATATATATTGTTGGTTTTATTATCGTTTGAAATTTGTGGCCATGTCGTTGCGTGATTTATTTAACTTTTGATTTTCAATTGCCCCCTACATACTCTTGGAATCTTCTTTCCCCTGATCCACTACCGTTTAAGGCTAGGGATTAACCACTTATTCTTTATATGCCTTACCCAACCAAAGGAGCCTATAATCCAGGGGTTGTGGTTTCATAGGGGTTGTGGGTTCATGCATACCATAATTATTTTTCGATTACTGTTCTACTTGTTGTATTTCTATTTAATTATGATTTGATATAATTGTTTTTATTCTAGGGCCTTTGTTCGCTAACTATACGGTATACGTTTTGCTCAGCGTGTGTGTGTGTGTGTGTGTGTGTGTGTGTGTGTGTGTGTGTGTGTGATTTTGCAGCGCAAGTGAGCCTTACGATATTATCAATTTGTTTAATGTTATTGCTGATAGAAATGCATTGTAAAAATTACTTAAAGGATTGTTACGATAGCTGTCCTATGGGCTATTCAGTTATTACCTGATCAATATCGATGACCGACCAATAGTTTATAACATCTGACTTGAAATGCTTGCCGTTTGGGTGAGTGACATTTTGAGCTTCGTTGTCATTTATGTTGTAGGTAATCTGGCTGTCCATATATAAATCATATATTTTGGTATTGCTTTCTTCATAATAAAATGAAAACAAAACTCAAAATTCTAGAATGCAAAATATTTGATAATAAGAAGATATGATAAATACATAGGGGGTATTATCGTATAAGCACTAGCGGGCAGGGATTCAAATATTATGTTTTATGTTGCTGCATGAATAACTGGTCTTCCTTTGTTTAAATAAAATCATAGATTTTATTGCATGTGCTTAAAGTAAAATGAAATTAATAAAATATTGCAATGTACCAATCAATTCCAACCACATTTTAATAAAACAATAAGCTTAAAAAATAGAAAAGATAAAAGAAGGTAACATTGATCGTCAATAAGGCAAAATAACCTAATTCTAATTTTTGGTAGTTCTATTAAGTCTTTTTTTATGTTCTCAGACCTTTAAAATTTTAAGTTGTTCAACTCTTGGTCTTGTGAGTATCCAATGGAGATTTTTACATAATACAAATGTCGAAAGAATGGCAATGAGTATCTGATTGATTTATATATTTGTCTATCTATTGGAAAGACTGCGGAATAAAATTCAATACTTACCGTCGGCATCAATTTTGAACACAAGTTTCCAATCCTCCGAAGCTGTTTTTATTAGACTGTCAGTTAACAGCCAAAAAAGTCCTGTGAATTCATGCAAGATAATATGAAATGTATAAATGTATACCACAAATGCATATATGGATGTGTCGAACCAAAAGATATAAACAGCCAATGTTCTGACAGGAAATATCATTAAGGCGATTATTGTCTTTACACAAATAACTATTTATGAAATATTATTATAATTAGAAACACCAATATTTTATTAACCCAATGATAAGATAGTATTAGCAAAATTTGACACAAATTGTTTTGGCTTTAAATGCTATCCAACGTTGTATTTGGTATGGCCTTTCAACCATTTGATTCAAACCACTATCAAGTTGTAAGTCTAGTAATTTAGATATTTCATTATTGAATAGGAAAGTGCATGCTATCTTCTACTCTTTTTATGAAACAATATCATTGATAGTGTTTTGATATGAAAATATACAAAACCCTATAAAATAAGGATTTTTCTTTTCGGTTTAAAATCAAAATTGCATTCATTTTTACGAGAGAAAAAAACCACATAATAACTTACCATTTAGAAGCATACTAAACAGAATGTTGTATCTTCTGCTTAAGTGAAACAATGCAAATTAAATGATCAATTGTCGACACCTGTATGATGCATATATATATAATATATATTTATATTGATGTGATAATATACATGAAACAAAAAAGTAACGAAGTGGAATATCAACCATCCATAAATGTTACTGTTTCCCTATAGGCACTAATTGCAGAGATTTGAAGAAAATGCAATTCAACCAAATACATCTCAAACGGAATTTTAAATTTAGTTCTGTTGTCCTAATAGAAAATAAAATCGAAAGTGTTTTCCAATATATTAAATATTAATAGTACATTGCAAATTGCCTCGAGTCTAGAAGACTAGTAAATACATTTAATAGAGGTTATGGAGGGCTTCTCATAAAACCAGTGAACAAAATGATTAAAACTCTAATGTTGCCCCTAGAATTGCAAAAATAGATTTAAACATTCATTCATCCTACAATATTATGTTAATTCTTTATTTATTAATTTGAAAATAATAATATGATCTTAAGATTTTGTTGAATAAGTTGCAGTTTCAATGTCCCCACATAAAAATAAGAAGACGTGGTATGATTGCCAATGAGACAACTCTCCACCAGACACCAAATTACATAAAAGTTATCATAAACATGTATAACTTGTCTAATCAAAATTGATAAATTGGACCTAAATGTAAGTTGTACACATAGTTTTTTTTGTCGGTGGCTCAAATCAACCATAGTAACATAGTTGCATAATATTTCCTGCGTAGGATATACGTTTCACTTGCAACTCCCAAACAACTCATCCACGGATGTGTCACTTATGTATATTGTCATCATACTACATCAGCAATATATATTTACTGATGAATTTGTGGATTCGCCATATCCTTTGAAAACTCATCTAAGATAACAAGCTTTTAATTCGTTACACAACACGCGTGTTTCATCTATATATCAGTGTCGGTCTAATAGAAACAGTCTGAGGGCAAAATAAAACTCGAGAGTGAAGAGGATTACATGCCATACATTGACAAAAGGCCATTGATGCCATTAGTAGAAAAACCTCAGTATTTCGAATAATTCAAACTTCTATAAACAGAAAATCCACAGACAATGACCATATCAACGACCGAATACAAAACCCAAATCAATTATCAAAAGTAGCAGTTAATTTAATAATGCTTTACGTGTATATGCATGGTTTATTTCTTTTCAATTGACAGTAGAATTAAACAAAACAAAGATACCAGATATTGATATAAAAAATTGCTATCGTTGATTTTGGAATTATTGTGTTTGTTCTATAATTTTTATAATAATCTCTTTCCAGTCATTTTCACACATGTTCTTTGCAGTTACACGACATGGTATATTTGTATCATCTTCTTATACAGGTTATTTGAATCTAATTTAGTTTATTATGAGATAAATATAACTCACCTTTTAAAGTTGGAAGCCTGTTAAGGAATCGGTGGTTAGAACTATGTAGGTGTTCCTGATTATTTTCACTTACATAATATATCAATCATTTTTCATAAAGTCATTTGATATGAAAAAAATCAATAAAACATATAACACATTTATTACCTTGCCTTCACAAACAAGTATGGAATAATCCTGAAACAAACTGTAGGTGCATATGAAGTAGTCTTGATATCATGGATATCTTAATAAATAATACAGTTTTTAAGCTTTTTTCAAAATGATATTTGCCCACAAGTGATACTGCATTTTCGTAAGAACACAATAATTCATTTTCAAAAATATAAAAGTATTATTTTTAGATGAATGTCAAAATGAATTTTATCATCTTTGAAATTAGATTTCTACCTGTTCTTAGGGTTTTTGTTTATTTCAGAGGTTGATGCATGTTTGTCCTACAGGTCTTTAGACTTTATAACTTACTTTATTCTCAACTTGATAATGGTTTTAAGTTTATGAAAACTGCTTTTTTATTTATACAATGAACAAAAGGCTTTAGATTAGTTTTGGATTTTTTTAAGGTTACTGTATCAAATATATTTGATGTAATCTTAAAAAAGATCATATGTTATTTGCACTAAAACATAAATAGATAAAAACAATAGAATCGTTTATACCAGCTTAAAAAATCATTTCAAATCTTCAGTATAGACTGACTTTGATTAAATATGTAGGACTCTAAAATACGATGGGGACGCTAAAGTACGATGGTCACGCTAAAGTATGATGGTCTGCGCTAAAATGCGATGCCTCATACGCTAAAGTCCGATGCATATGGTCCGCGAAAGTATATAGACGTAAGAAACGTAGTTGGATTATGACGATAACAGATTATTGATAGACTGTGTGAGCGGCAAGCTACACCAATTATTCAAATATTTAATACGCCCGAATTGTTAAAAATTCATTTAAGAGGAAATACAGTATTTTGTGACACCTAAATTACCTTTTTAGCAATGTGGTCGGTCTTCTAAATTTAGAAACAATCACTTAAGCCTACCGGTAAATTATAAAGCCTATCACATATGTTAGCATACTAGCTATTGCAAAAAGATTAAATTGATTACTGACTATTTTTTTTTAAATCCATGTATTTTAACGTTTTAATCCCTGGTCCCTATTGGTCCATTACATTTTAGCGTGATATACTATCGTACTTTAGCAAACAAACAACCATCGCACTTTAGAGTACCATCGCACTTTAGAGTCCTACATATATAGAGAAGGAATACAACTCGAAGAAAAACCTTTTGTAAAGCTACTTGTATACGTGAATACGACATAAATGTATCAATATCAATAAAAATAAATGTCATGATTTGTTTTTGTTCAAAATGTTCTAGGAATCAATTATTTAAAAAAAAATATTTATGCTGATGCAGATAAGTAAGATCGATAGCTATATAAAATTTGGATATTGATATCCATTGCATATATTTTTATGTAAAAAAATCTTACAAAAATACCGAACTCCAAGACAAATTAAAAAAGTGGAATTCATTAAAAACTGAAAAAAATCAAATGCTATCAATCAATGGAACAAGTGAAAAAAAACTGCCATATTCCTGACTTGGTAAAACATTTTCAGAAGAAAATGGTGAGTAAAACCTGGTTTTACAGCTAGCTTAACCTCTCACTTGTATGACAGTTGTATATAGTTCCGTTATATTGACAAAATTTACTGAGCAATCCAATCAGACATAATAGGTTAATGTGACAATAATTTGGATCCAGCATTCAAACATTCACAGACATACAACATAACTGACTAAAAAATTCAAACAAACATACAAATTAAACAAAGACGCCATCACAAAAGTTTATAAACAGTTCTAAACACTTTAGTATTGCTTTGCATCCTGTCGATTGTAATTTTATGGCTTGCACATGGTAAAACTTTTCTAAGACTGATTTTGACATCTTTACACAACAATCAATTGATGTGTACTGAATGAAATTTGAATCTGTGAACTAGTAGTCTGTAACACCACTCTAAGATAGCTTTTTGTGTCTTTTGGGCTTTTTCTTAGTTGTCTGTGCGCTTCTTAATGATTTTTTTGTGTCCTTTCAAACTGATTTTTACATTTTGGTTTCATGTTTCACCAATGTCCTAGGTTAGTGGACGATTAACGCTCGTTTGCCTATGTTGCTGACTACCATATTTGTTTTCGTTAATTGTTTTATATAGAACAAGTCGTTGGTTTACTCGCTTGAATTGATTAGCATTTCGTCATGCCTTTATATGGAACTATACGTCGGTTGTATACTTATTGTTAAATGATGTTCGGTGATCAATAGTTCCTTACATCCATGTCCTTTGCTTCATGGTGAATGATTCTATCATAGTCAATCAAACTACATCTTTTTATTTTCATTTTAATTTTAATTTACTTGATTTATGTACGATACGGTTTGGGCTCATTGTCAAAGGCAATGCGATGACTTGTCATTATTTTCTTATTTTTATATCTATATTTTAAAAAATTTTAAAATTGATATGAAATCACCTTTTGGGAAATAATAATGGCTCATTATAAAATGTAGATTTGTTTTCTAGAATAAGTTTATCGATATACTATGATACAAAAGGAAGCCCATTCATTTGTATTTTTCAATATCAACTATGCATTATTAAGTCCTTTATGTCTTCCCTCAGCAGTCTTGTATGAATACACACCTGGGATGGATACAATTATTGAAACAAAAAGATATGCAAAAGTGACAATGAAATCAATGCAAACAACACGATCTTATGTTTTGATAATTCATAGTAGTTAGTAATGAATGTGGTAAATTTCTCATTAAAAACTTAGTAGTTTTAACGTCGAGTAAATACATATCAAATAATTATCAAAATTATTATTAACATGTATATTTCAAATGACATAGTTTAACTGATAAAATTATTCAAATTTAAAAACGATTGCAGTTTTGACATTACATGTGACTGGCTGCTTACATACACAAACTGTTCATTTAGTTATCTTGAAAAGATACTTTAATTCTTATTGATCCTGCATCACATATTGTTTTAAAGTATAAACTTGTAAACATACAACAAGTCAAATACAACTTTAATAAATGCACGATATTAAACTACATCTTCATTTACATACTGTTTTGTTTTAAATTAAACTGTTTCAAAGACCATACATTGAACATGAAATCATCTGCAATATCATATATAAAGTCAGAAACTAAACTAGTTGATTGTAAAAAGTTCCTGAATACTAATAGTGTGTAAACTGAACATTGCAACATGTGCAATTTACAATTGTGTTGTCGGTATTTTTCTAGGACTTATGATGTTGTACCAAGTTCCTTTGGTATCGTCTGTATGTTTTTAAAAACATTTTCCCAGTTTTACTTTCAGTCGATGTTTAACAGATATATGCCTAGCAATGAATTCACAATTGAACACATTTTCTGTCATCCAGCTGTCGAACATTATAGCTGATAACTGTATGGACATATTATAGATAAAAAGGATAACAGGATATACGAAGACAAAATATAAAACAGTTTATGTATGTAAGGTCACCCTATCCGCCAACAACAAACTTCTCTGAGAAATAAACAAACACAAAAGGACGAAAAGCAACGAACAAAAAAAGGTTAAGGTAGCCTGAAATGATATAGGTTCAACATTGGGGTAAATCAAGTTTTACATAAACACAAACGTCTTTCTTTACACATAGAGATCATGTATCATATAAATACTTCACCCGAAAGAAAGAAGAAAAACAACAGCAACAACAACAACATAAAAAAAAACACACAAAAAAAAAAAACAAAACCAGGAAAACAAACAGTACATTTACAACAGGGTCATGTAAAAAATATATTCTATCGACATATTTTCAACTGTTTCATATACCCATTTATGACACTCTGTGTAAAAACTGATCAAATATACCAGGCTTATAATTTGGTACGTCACACGCGCGTTTCGTCTACGTAAGACTCAATGGCGCATAAAGCAAAACAATTGAAAAGCCAAATTAAATACGAAGTTGAAGAGCAATTTATACCGAAAATTCCAAATAGTTGTTCCAAATACGGCTAAGGCAATCTATTCCTGTGGTTATTTTGAATTATTTAATACTTTATAAACAGTAAATTTACAGAAACTGAACATATCAGTGGTAGGTAAGATCTTTGTGGGATTGTCGTTGATTCATTCAATTATTACTAGTAAATATGTAAGCTTTTGCAAAGAGAGTTTTAGATTGCCTGTTAATATAGTAATCCCTTGAAGTCTCAAATGTTCGCAATCTTGCTTAAAAATCATGCATTCTGTTCATTTCTGGTAGGAAAGCAAAATCTTAAAATTGAACCTGATTAAGATGAAATCTATGCGGGAGAATGTTAGAACAATCATACAGTTTATTGTTCAGGAAGTGTGAATCATTCCTAAAGTTGTTCTTACCAATCAAAGTCCTCAGATTCCTGTTACTAAACATGTTGGATAGCCATATAATGCTATGATTTTCTACAAACAAACATATGCAAGAGTGCATTCGGAAACAACGAAAATATGAACCATGCACAGAAAGCACTTCTGTGAAATAACTAGTTGTTATTAAAATATATGTATGTATAGTAAAATTTTACCAGAAATAATTACTTAATTAAAATGTTAAAATTCAAGCGAGCAAATTGAACTGTCGTATATCTATAAATCTCCTTATGTTATTAAGCTACAATCAACTTTACATTTGCTGAAAGATATTAACATGCCGTCGTAAAATACAGAACCATAAACTAAGTTGTCAAGTTAACATCACTATAAAACAGCCATATGTATATACGAATACAATACGAATACGATATTAAATTTGATTAAAAGGCCGGTTTCCGAGCATATATGTATATCATTAATTATACAGTAATGTAGATATGTATTACATTAAAAAATTAATGAACAAATAACTATTCTCCTTAGAAAAGTTGTATAAAAATAATAAAACAGAATATTAACCCTTTTGATACAAAGTACATAAACTACATGTATCTCTAGTCACTGGAATATACGTTTCTGCTTATTGAAAAAAAGTACTGATAAATCTTGACACCACTGATGTACTAAAATTTTCAGACTCACTGGACATGTGTGTTTTCCTTTATTATTTTCAGTTTTGAAGTTCAGCCAACTGTCCAAAAAAACATTGTTATTTAAGTTGTGTATAACTAAATGACTCATTTAAACTTTAACCACATATACTGAATTTAATATGAAAATGTCATGATACCTAGAACTGGGATCAGACTTAACAAAACTGTTATCTTATTGGAGTTTTCCTACTAATACCTGTGATTTTGATATTAAATAAAACCAAGCAAATTTTTTGGCCGAATGTTTACTTCTTAATCCATTTAGCTGCAAATTGCAAATTGCGTTGGACACTTCAACCATATCAGCCTGAAGAAAGAAGAGTTACCGAAAAAGGTAGCCTGCCTGACGTGAATTAATCTTAATCAGATTCATGTAGAAAATGTTCATCTTAGCAATAGCAAGGGAATAAACAACTCTTCACTCTATCCAATATAATGAATCTAAGTTCATGTTTTTTTGTTCTAGTTCATTTTCTTCTTTGATTTTTTCATTGCAATGCTATTTCTCTGTGGTCACTTCATTTCTCTTTGAACATTTTTGACAAATGTTGACACAGTCGAATGCTACAAGAAATCCAACAACGACTGCAATACACACTGTTCCAACTAAACCCATAGTTTTTGATGAATATCTGTTGTCAGGGGCACTTGTTAAAGACCTCATGTGTTCTGCAAATAAAAAGACATAACTATTTTCTATTGATCATACAATAATGTCAGACATGATATAGTCCTTGTATTTAAAAGCCGTTCATTTTGTTTTTACGAATTTCAAATATTTAAAATTACGGAAAACGTTTAAAATCATTGAAAATCCGAATAAAAATAGTTTAATCTAGTACAAGTTGTCATGCGTATATTCCCGTGTTACACAAACATAGCCAAATCAATATTTAAAGGTGGTTGTAACTTCCCCTGGAATTATAAATATTACAAACATTATGAATTTTTGATCAATAATGTATAGCCAAAATATTGAACTAAAACGGAGGAGAAGTTTATAGAGAATAACACGTACACATGTATACATGTTCCGAGTTAAGTCCCCATAAAGCAGAAACAATCCTTTATGGCAAAGTATAGACGTAGTTGAGCGATATTTCATATTTTAATTAAATTTTGTATGCATTTAGCACTCGTTTAGCCGAATATCGCCAAATGATATATGTAGCATTCAAAGTCGGGAGAGAAAACCAATCAAAAATCTGTAAAATAGTTCTCTCAATTATAGAATGTATGAAAAAGCGTTAACATTTCACTTTTAATGACACCAAAATTCAATTTATAAGAAGAAATTAACTCATTCTCGATTATGCGGAAAAAAGCCAAGACGAACAAATAAGCATATCATTAGAATTAAACTTTGCCTAAACCTATAGGACAATGTTAAATAAACTGATCAGATATACAAGGATTAAATTTTGTACTTCAGACGCGCGTTTCGTCTACAAAAGTCTCATCACTGACGCTCGAATTAAAACTTCAAAAATAACAACATTTAATTAAAAAAATAAAAAAATATGGAAATATCCTAACATAAGCTTACTATTAGTATCTTTCTTACTGACAACCAGCTCCTTCTCCAGTTTCTGGATTTTTTCTTGCAGGTTGGTCTCTGTTTTTGTCTTGTTACATAACTTGTAGCAATAAATGTTACAGGCTAACTGGACAGGTGTGGAACAAATATCAGTTTGGTGTGTTAACGGCTGGCATGTCGATGATTTAACTGATACAAATTTTAAAAAGGTGATAGATTAAAGTGAACTAATGGCAGATATTTTTAAAAAATCGCACCATAATATACTACTTGATCCCTAAAAACAATAAGATATAAGTACAAAATTCCTAAAAATGACTTTGGACTCCCTCGGCAAACTTCAGAAAGGGTGAAGAATTTTATTTGTATTGAAAGAATGTCTTAGACACAAGGGTTTCCGTTTTGCGAAAAAAAGAAAAAAATGTGGCGATTAAAAATCATGAATAGCGAAAAAATTTGACGAGAGAAATAAAACAGTTCGATTTCGTCCGTCTTTTTTTTTTTTATTCAGGTTTCTCGGACTTTTTCCCTGATCAGACGATACTCAGATTTCACCTTGGATTCGTCACGCGTATCCATTTTGACAGAAAATAATTAACTGATTGCATTTGATAGCAATAGGCAACAATGGACTAATTGATAAAGGTGTTAATTGCATTGTTAAATTAAAATGTAAAATAGCGTCAGATATGTCAACTAAAGGATTGATTTTACAACTTTGGTAAAATAATTGTTTTGAAGTTTGCACTTCACAATCGTTTTAGCGGCGTACCTGTATCAAGGATTTTATACTATACAAATCCTTGCCTGTATTAAGCATACAGTTTTTATGCCCAGCTTTTACTTTAACGATGGTCCGGAGTAAAACTGTTGTTTTGAAGAAAGGGTTCAAAAGTAAGAAAAATCTCTGACTCTTTGTTTGTCCTTTAACAGGAAGTATCTAATAAATTTATTGGAGATGAATCCGTGTTCCGAGAAGTCAAATTTTACAGTACCTTTTAACATTTTGTTCTAATATTACAATGTAGATTATAAAATAGAATGTAGAATTATGATAAATGAGACAAAAATGCTGCAAACTGATTTTTTTGTTAGCAAGAAGGGAAACAAGCTCTTAACAAAAATATGTTTATGTAAGTTGGCCAAAAAAAAAAAAAAAAAAATATGGTGGCAAAGAAAATATTGTTTTGGCAAAAGAGGTGGCGAAAAAAATTTTGAACCAGGGGAAACCCTGTTAGAATCTATTTGTTTTTATCTGTGAAGTCATTTTATAGGGACTTTCTAGATAATATTCAAAACTACCATGATGGTATGATGAAACTATAATCAAATGTCATAGAAGTGGGAGGTTAAGCTAGCTATAAAACCAGGTTTAATCCACCATTTTCTTGGGAAAATGACTGTTCCCAGTCAGAAATATAACAGTTGTTTTCCATTCGTTCCATTGGTTGGTTTGGTCATTTTGACAAGTATTTAGTTTTTGAAATTTTCCTTGGAGTGTGGTATTTTTGTAAATACTTTTTTTTCAAAATGGTACGAATAATTTAAATGAGAACGATATTCAATTTACTTGAAAATACTTGTCATCTAATTTTGTTGTTAAGTTTGAAATATTGGTCAATCTGTGTAAAAATTACTGATATTGCTCCAACATCAAAAGTTATCTGAAATGGAACTTTTCAAAACAACTAGAACACACCGCGACATCGCGGTTCCGTGACTGAATTAAAGTACCTACGCCTTATGTTTAGCCTTTACTTTTGTATTCGTATTGTCATCTAATAAAGTCACGCTGATTATAAGGTGCACATTTTCTGTGCTTTAAAAATCTTTATGTTTGAACCCGTCCTGGTTTTCTAACTACTTTTTGTAGTAAGACCCGTCTGGTCCAGACTGGGAAACTGGGAAGGCTAATGCTCACATTTAATCTGTACTATTAGTATCGGTAGCGGATTCGACCCGGAACTTGTTAATTATTGGTTATATTAATTATTTGGAAAACAAAAGGGCCTGGAATGATGTAATTTTAATCAACACCATTGTCCTATATTAGTTATATATAAAGTTGAATTCTTTGAATCGTCGTCTTTATGTCATGCCGGCTGACAAATTGGACCTCGTTATTTTAGTATTATAGATGTGAAAAGTCTCCAACATGTCCTAAACGATTTATGGATATTCATTGTTTTTGTGTCAGTTCTATTATTATTATTATCGTAATCGTTCTTATTATTATTATTATTATTATTATTTTCATTTTACCATTCCTGTTATTAATAGCATCATTACAGTTGTTATTGACATTATGCTTTCGTGGTTCATTTCATTTACAGATATCTTAAATGGAACTTTTCAAGAATACGGAATATTTCCCAAACGATGATTGGACGCTCATTGATTTTGCTCAGTTATTTATATTATGATCATGGTAGATACAGTGTATGGTTGTGATTTTTGATTGAATCGTTCCACTTTTTCGTTATTACATGCGATCAATCCGGTTGACTGCTATTTCAGAAGTATAATAGTTTTATTATGACTGTTCATCTTATTCTAAATCTTATATATCTTTGAGCACAAACGAGGCACAATTTCCTTATATATCACTTAAAATTCAGCGTTTTACATTGTCCAGATTTTTTGTCAACAGCACCATTTAAATGACCTAGTTTTTTAACAAATGGTCCGGCTTTTACAAAATAAAATGTGAATACGGAAGAAGGTAATCTTGGCCTTCTAGTTTATAAATGTGATTTAGTGAAGGACGATCCTTTATGTTCCCAAAAAGTCACAGAAACATATTACAATGTTGATCAAATTAAACCCTTTTCAATTTAATGCTAATTTTCTGTTAGCCATATTCTTGCAGTAAGGAGATATATAAGAAATCCTTGGATTCTTTATGAAACGGTGTTTCGAACGAGTACAGGGAACTCATATATTTTAGAATTTCATTTCATGCTTCAATTGTTTTAACAGCCAATAATATTTTATGATCAAGTTATATACTACAGTGGCAAAACCCGGTGTTTTGAAAATAGACGTTCTGAAACTAAGGGATAGCAGAGACCAGAAACCTGTAATATAAACATAAATATTTTACTAAAGAAACATACGGCTAGCGCCCTCTCTCAGAAATAAAACGAAAATACAATAAAAAAACATTCACACACACACACACACACACACACACATTAATCCTCTCTATTCTATTTCCTATTTACAATAAAATTTGAATTGAATGGCATATATAATAAACAATAAAATAAATAATCTATAAGCTTTTATACGATCCTTTTGAAATAGTAAAACAAAATGTGTATATAATATGCGTATACTTCGTGTGTTTACAAAATTGTTAATCTTTTTTCAAAGTTTCTGATGTAAAGGAAGCTATGATGGTGATGTATTTCTATGTGACCAAGTATAACATAAACTTGAGTAAACTCCTCTTCACAGTAGTAGCATTTGAACATTGTTCGTGTTTTCCATTTCAATAACGATAAAACAAATAACCATCAAGACAAATAGTATATGAAACATTTAGAATGTATTTTCAGTTTTAAAAACAAGTTTACCAGCTTACCACACTATATGTACGTACGTCTCAATTCACCTGTTTTTGCTCACATACAGATATTTTATATCATAAATATATACTGTATGAAATCTTATCACGCTAACATGAAGATTGTTAACATCACGTATTCACTGTATTGAATCGACATCGATATACGTATTTTGGATCTTTCCAAAATGTTTAAATGGACATGGACATGTTGGATCTATCCAAATATACGCAAACTTGTTTGGGTTGAATACAGTGGTCGTTCATGATGTGAACAGCTGTTATTTTGGCGTAGACATGTTTAATCTATCCAAAAATACGTATGCAAGGGTCCATGAAAATTTATAAGATGTGACAAGCGACAAAATATACAAATGAACGATGCTTTTTCATGTTAATACATATTGATCAAAATGGTTTAATGCATTGGTTTCGTGCTTTGAAAAGCACTGTATTTGAACTTTTACTGTTTTAAGCGTAAATTCACTACTATATAACATTAATGTAGGGTTGATAATATCTATTTATCATAAATACTAACTATCTTGTATGATCTTGTGTATTAAGCTCAAGCATTTGTTTCACGTCTTACTAAACAGGAAGTCTGTTTGTTAACATTTTAGATCACTTTCACTCGCAAAAAGTGGTCAAACCCGAAAAAGCCCGATCAAATCACTAGATAAAACATTATCCCAGCCTACACTATACCTACTGTGATTATCGTGTTTACAATTTTTTTTAGATTTTGATAATTATTAGGTCTTTCGACCTTTTCCGTGGAAAGACCTATTGTATTTGTTCTAATTAGATTTTGTTCTGATTATTATTTTTTCTTCTTCCGCCAAACCCTTTTCTTGCGGTATAAAATTGTTTCGCAAGATGTCGCTTAGATATTTTGGATATTATATCGAACAGTTATTGCGCTTTAAAAACTCTTCTTGTTAAGCCGAAGACTTTTTATTGTAAGAGTTATCTCCCAAACACTGTTTTATCTTGTTAGTGTATCTCCTCAGTAACCAAAAATGATAACGACAAAATTCTTTTTCATATTTGTTCGTTACATCCTCAGGAATTTTTGGCTGATTTGGATCGAAGCGATCCGGTGAAATCTTATAGGAGTTATCTACCTTAACCAAATAAATTTGTCGTTATGTTTTGTAACTCATAAACCGTAAGCCGTATAAACCTAGAGTCTTTTTATTTGAGGTCCTTGGGTCCTAACTTAGAAAGTGAGGTAAAGGTCAAAGGTCAAGGTCATGTTCTCAATTTTGACTGTTGCTTGTTTTGCATTTTCTCTGACACTTTTAAAGTTATATGTAAAAGAACTAGTGCAAAATGTTTGCTTTATTGTGATGAAGATATGATATATTTGGTCTGAAACAATTCAATAACATCTTATAGGAGTTTTTCCCCTGAAATGTCAATGCTAAGTATTCAGTTTTCATTAGCAAACTAAAATCACTTGTAGAATCGGAGTCCTAACTGTAAAAATATGAAACCAAGACCAAACAAAATTAAACATCTAAGGTGTATATTTTTAAAAGGTCTTCAACAAAAGACAACTGTCTATACACTATGTTGAGTTCTAAATTGGTGCAAGTCTAGAAAATAAGGGTCTTCTCATAAAACCATTGAACGAAGATGATTAAAACTCTAATGATCTCCCAGAATTGCAAAAATAGATTTTCACATGCATTCATCCTTTCAATATTATGTTTAATCTTTTTCATTAATTTCAATAAAAATATAATCTTAAAATGTTTTGTTGCATAAAATGAAGTTTCAATGTCCCCATATAAAAATAAGAAGATGTGGTATGGTTACCAATGAAAAATTCTCCACTAGAGACCAAATGACATACACGGGTGTCATTCGGTATATCGAGAAAAAAGATCGTGAAAGAATAACTAACGGTGGTCAAGTATTACGATTGGATCGTGAAAGCTCTGGTATAGGATCGTGAAGGAAATCTTATCGAGAAGACATATGCAAGTTCAATTACTAATCTAATTTAATGAATTATACGGACAAGTTTACCAAAAAATAAAACTGTCTGTCAAAATGGTTCAACATTATGATCAGTATCTGAGAAAAATGAAGATTTAAAAGTAAACCGTTTTTACAAAACTACAAAAGGCAGATTGCTCCTCGACATTTCAATGACATTAAATATGTAAACAAACAAGATTTTTTTCATAATTCGAATGACCAAACAACTTTTCTTTAAAAAATGTCATTCCATTTTAATGATTCAAATGGTTTCTAAAGTTAGTTTATGTTAGCATAATCGGAAATTTTGCAAAATGAAATATTTACAAAAAAATGATTTTTTGGATCGTGAAAGATCGCGTACCGCTTTTTGAAGATCGTGATAAGGATCGTGAAAGATCTGATGCTACGAAAACGTTCAAATCATTATCTAATTATAGGATAATTTATATTTTAAATTGGTATAGAAAATACTGGATTTGCATGACTCATTCTGGTTCTCTTTTGTTTGTGAAAAGGGCTATAATCGTTCAAATCCAATGGATCTGATTATCTTATAACACCACCGACTAGGTGCTTTATAGCAATATCAGTCTATTTGTCCGTCCTTCATAAGTTTTGATTTCTTAAATAAGTTTAAGATTGAGAATAGAACCTAATCGCCTAAATTACAGTTCAAACTGTACATCATGCACAATCATCGCGAGGTACGTTGATTGGTAATTTCTCCACTAAGTTGGTACAATGACGTATAGCTATTGTGAACAGACTGATCAAACAATCAGGTAAAATTAACGTTATATTGGTGCATTTTTAGTTTATGTCAGCGCAGCAACGAAATAAACAATAAATTAGCCGATATTGTCATACGATGTACACACGTACAACATTCCATATAACTGAAGGTAACAACCCTTACACAAAAAAAAAACAAAACAAAACAAAATGCGTACACATGCATATATTTCTAGGGCGGATGCATTAAGCATTATAGATAACTATATACTTTTACTTTTCGAAAATTTACGCTCCTGAAGGTCCTTTTATCTTGAAAGTCAATCTACTTATCTAGACACGTTTTTAGTTATTTTAAACTTTTGAGGAAAAATGTTGAGTTAAAAAAAGTGAAAAAAACGAAAGCATTAATGTTCGTTCTTATTAAAATAATTACATGCTTCAACTAGTTGCAAGTACTGTAAACCAACTTATACAGTCGGATACTTTACTAGCCCATTTACCTATAAAATGGTACCCATTTTATAGGATACTTCTAGCCCTTTCTAGCCCACTTTGCGGCGATTTAATTTCGCGATTTACAAATTTACTTGATGCTGTTAAATAAGGAGAGATCCAAGTTTTATTTATTCGCAACAATTTATATTCAAGTTATTTTTCTACTCGCGAAATTCGCAAAAATAAATCGCTCGCGAAAATTAGTTGGTTTACAGTATATCAATTGGTAAAAGCTAAAAGCATCAACCTTTCCCCATCATGCTAGTGTCAGATGAAAACGACAACACTCCATGAGGGTGGATGGGAGTAAATTCCTTATAATAATCATGACTCTTTCTTAAAGGTACAGCAGGTGGATTTAAAACAAAATTTCGGTCTTCATAAATTTAACAAGCTTATATAAACTATGATGATACAGTTCCTCGAACTATTCATGCAACAGAATAACCACAAGAGGAATATAGTTGCCTATTTTAGTCCACTAATAAGAAGGCTAATTGAAGAATTTCGGCCAAAATTTATATGTTCCATCCATAAAAGTTTTAGTTTCTCTATCGTTTACCCAGAAACGTACACTATATTTTTATAATATGTCTGGTTTACATGAATATTTTGTTCTGAGTTTGTCGTTTGTTCGGAAGATCTTTCAAAGAATATATGAATATCTTTCCATAACTTTTGTAACTTTTCTAAAGATTACAGATAAACTTTTATAGGTAAAAGTGTAAATGTAAGTGTACATTTTGTTCAGGTGCATCAAAATTTAAAGCGCAAATTTCCTTTGAGTTACAGGTAAAACAGCACGAACGTCCTGCATCTGTCTGGTCATGCCATGCTTTCACGATCAAGATGATGCGTTGCTTGATCTTTCACGATCAATTTTGATGAAAAATCAACAAAATTCGATTTTTCTAAAACAAAATCAACGGTTTCAAGAGGAAAACTCTTTTATTTTACTATACTATCTGACACACCAAAGATTCAGTTTCAAATATATCATTATATATTGAATGTGACCATTATAGGTACAAAACGTGTTTTTTTTTAATGAATCCCATAGACTTGTGTTGCGCCTTTTGTGTTTTCTCTTAAAGTACTGCATATTTTCTTTATCTTATTGCACAGTATTATTGAGAAAGTTGAATCATTTTGACAGACATAATTTTTTTTTTCGGATTTGTTCCGCGTTTTCAAAATACAGCAGATTTTTCACAGATTTTGAAGTAGAATTACAATTAATTACATTCACGATCCGATACCAGATCTTTCACGATCCGATCGCAATGCTTGACCACCGTTAGGTATTCTTTCACGATCATTTTTTCTCGATATACCGAATGACAGCCGTGACATAGAATTGATCACAAACTTGTCTAGGCGAAATTGATGAATTAGACCTAAATGGAAGCTGAATACATAGTTTGTTTTGTCTGGTGCTCAAATCAACCATAGTAACATATACATGTAGTTGCATAATATTTCCTGCAGAGGATATACAATGTGTGTTTCACTTGCAACTTCCTAACATCTATTCCATAACAAGCTTTTAATTCGTTTCACAACACGCCTGTTTCATCTATATACAAGTGTCACTCTTATTGAAACAGTATGAAGGCAAAATAAAACTCAAAAGTGAAGATAATTGCATGCTAAACATTGACAAAAGGCCAATACGACTTACAAATTTACAAAACTGAACATATCAGTGGTAAGTAAGCTCTTATTGATGGGGTTGTTGTTGATACATATAACTAGGACTAGTTGATATGTAAGTTTCTTGCAAAGACAGTTTTAGATTGTTTTTGTAATACTAATCCTTTGAGGTATCAAAGTTTGCAGTCTTGCTTCAAATTCCTGCATCATGTTCATTTTGGCAGGAAACAAAATCTTTAAAAGTGAACCTGATTAAGATAACATCTAAGTGGAAGAATGTAAAACAATCACACTATTGTTCAGGAAGTGTGAATCACTCCAAGACTTGTTGTAATTTTCAAATCCTCAGAATCCTGTTAATAAACATATTGCAAAGCATATAATGCTATGATTTTCTACAACAAAGCAATTGCAAGGGCGCATTCGAAAACAACGAAAATATGAAAATGCCTAAAAGCACTTTAACTAGTTATTAATATTTTCAAGGAGTGTGACACTATCTCGTTCTTCAGCCTACTCTATGAATATTACAGCTTTTGCCTATAGGCTGTTCCCGCGTATCGATAAACCTGAAGATCATAAACGGCAATTTCTTTAAATTAAATATATGTACAGAGGTATTGATTCCATCAACTTATCGAGTATATTTTATGACTCTTCAATTCAAAACTTTATACCTCCCTATTTTGATAACACAGAACCACTTATTATTTCGTATGTATACATACAAAACATCAGACGTCAATGTAGAAAATAATACTCCTCTAACTTGAAACTGTGAATCGTCGAATTTTAGATATGTTCCCTATGGCCGTGTTATTACGGGGACCTCAATATCGTTCAAGACCGAGAGGTTTAAAACATTTTGAAAAAAGGACCAAAATATCGTCTTCCATCTAAACAGATTGGAAACAGTGTCGTCAGGGCACAAAAGACGCTCTTTCATTGTATTGTAAAATTGGTGTCAATGGGAAAATCTCTTGGTTCTTATCTGAATAAATGTATGAATGTTGTGGATATTCGTATATCACATTATGAAAATAATTCAGAAATAAATAAAAGAGTACATAATACGCCTATTTCTAGAATAAGAAACAAACTTCAAGTACTTTCAAAGCGGTTTGTGTTTGTAACGGCCGACATAACAGCCAACAATGTGGTGGTGGTATGCCGTAAATACTACACGGACGTTTACAAGAATGAAATTTTATATTCATCTACATTCAAGTTCGTGCGCTCCACAGAGTGTCATATGGTAATCAAACATTTTTTGCTCCGTCTTGAAGGCCTCGCTATGACTTTAAGATGAGGAACAGCAATAAAATCGCTGTTCCTTTGCTTTGTGTGTGTGTTTTTTGTTTTGTTTTTTGTTTCTGCTGTTCATGAACTTATTTTGTGTTATGAACTGATACCCTCTATCCTTTGTTTTTCTATTATATAACCACATCACACCTTAAAGCCTCTTCTGAATATTTGAAGGTCCCTACTATGTATTGGTTACCTAAACTACACAAAACAGTAAGATATCGTTTCATCTCGACCTCTAGTAAGTGTTCTACAACTAATCTTTCAGTGCTATTAACTAGTTCCTTAACTACTGTCCAAGAACTTTTCATTAACTTTTGTAATAAAATATATGAAAAAGTGGAGTTAACTATTTTTGGAGTGTTAAAAATTCTTTGGATGTTTTAGATATATTACGTGCTTTTGATGGTCCTTTTGATTCTGTTGACAGTTTTAACTTTTCAACTCTTTACAATACACTTCCACACAATCTTATCAAACAAAAGTTTTCTTTTTAATTAAATGGTCGTTTGGTAAATCTGAATGAAATATATTTGCTGCAACTCATTTAAAGCCTTCTTCTCTAATGAGAAAGGTAAAGATGCTAGATATACCTACTGGAGGTGTGATGAGATGATTGAAGCTGTTATTTTTTTTCTTGATAATATTTATGTACGTTTCGGCAATAAAGTTTATCGACAGCTTGTAGATATTCCTCTATGGGCACCAATAGCGTCCCTTTAATAGCAGACTTATTCTTGTACTATTATGAATGACAGTATATGACCAAACTCAGTAAAGACCCGTCTAAATTGCATTTAATTGATAACTACATCAACACTTACCGTTATCTTGATAATATTTTGTGGCTAATTAATCAAGAATTTTAATATACTGCCGAAATTAACATAAAGGAACTTACTATAAATTTATCAAATATACACGGTAATGACTGTCCTTTCCTAGATTAAGATATTTCAGTTTTACACGGAAACTCCACACTAAAATGTACGACAAAAGGGACAATTTTTCTTTCCTATTGTTAATTTTCCCTTTTGGATGTTGATGTTCCTTTGGCACCGTCTTACGGTGCTTATATATCACAACTCGTCCGCTATGCCCGTGTCTGTTGTGACGTTTTGGATTATAATGAACGTAATATATATACTACTGGTAATTATTAAGTCAGGGATTTTGTTACCACAAATTACTTCAAACCTTTATTAGATTCTTCCATAGATATAAAGATTTGGTTTTGAAGTTTGGCTGTATCTGTAGAAAACTTATTTCAAACGGGATAGCACATCCTCATTTTACGGAGATGTTGTTTACCGGGCCCGGAAATTTAGAAAAGATCCGGATAAACTTATCGATCCTTCAAATAAACTTATTAAAAGGATACCAATTCAACACTGTAATTTAATCATTTAGTATTGTTTTATTGGTATAAATATTGATTTTGTTATCAGTAAATTAAAATCGAACTAAATATTATTGTTTTATACATATTTATATTAATGGCTATACAATCTGTCGATAACTGTATCTTGGCATTGCACAAGGTCATGTTTTTCTCTGAACGTTTAGGACGTCTTTATACTAAATCCATTGGACGTTGGATATATACTGATTGATAATTTAGTCTTCGATGCATGAATTTTTATTAGATGTTTTGGCTTTGAAATAGCTGTCAGTAACTGCAATTACTCTCAGATCTGTACTTAGTGTTTTTTGTTGTTGGGATGTACATGTACCCGTCCACGTCCACTCTGTGGTTTTGTAAGTTGAATTTCTATTTGTATCCATCTGATGAATGAAGCCTTTTTCAACTGATTTTTATAGTTTTTTTCTTATTTTGTACAGTTACACCTCTGTCCCAGTTTCGGGAGGGTTGGCGCCTTCAAACTTGTTTAACCCCGCTACATTCTGTATGTGCTTGTCCCAAGTCAGGAGCCTGTAATTCAGTGGTTTCGTTTGTTGGTCTATATCATATTTGTTTTTCGTTCATTATTTTGTACATCAAAACGCCGTTAGTTTTCTCGTTTGAATTGTTAACCATTTGTTATTTCGGGGCCTTTTATAGCTGACTATGCGGTATGGGCTTTGCTCAATGTTGAAGGACGAACGGTGACCTATAGTTGTTAATTTCTGTGTCATTTGGTCTCTTTGACAATTATACCACATCTTCTTTTTCACATGTATAGTAAAATAGTACTAGAAATAATTACTTAATTAATATGTTAAAATTCATGCGGGCAAATTCAACTGTCGTATATCTACAAATCTCCTTATGTTAAGTGTATTAAGCTACAGTCAACTTATACAACCATTTGTAACATTTTCTCAAATGCCGTCGAAAATACAGAACTATATGTTAAGTTGTCAAGTAAAATTAATATAAAACAGCCATATGTATATACATGTGAATACAAATACAAGCATATATATATGAACAAGTTCATCTTTCGGTTGCCTAGTGTTACCTTTCCTCGTCAGTAGAATCTAGAGTTGTAACACAGTACATGATATATTAGGCATGAAGATGGAATTGATTGCAGAATAGTTAAATATCTGTCGTAAAGGATCGTAAGAAGCAGTCACAGAAATAATTATTAAGTACGTCTTAACAAGTGACAACTCTACGACAGATCTATCCATTGGATCACCAGTGAAGGGATAGACGGCTATATATCTTTAATTATACAGTAAGGTTAAGATGTGTCACATTAAAATTAATGAATAAATAACTATCCTCGTTACAAGAAGATGTATACAAATATTTAAACAGAATGTAAACCCTTTATAATACAAAGTATATAAACTACATGCATCTTTAGTCACTGGATGCAAATGTCTGTTTATTTCAATACATGTACTAATAAATCTTGACACTGATATACAAACATTTTAAGACTCACTGGACATGTGTTTTTTCTTTTCTTTTTCATTTAAAGTCAGTTTCAGCTTACTGTCCGAAAAAAGCTTTGTTATTTAAATTGTGTACAACTGAATCACTCATATAATGAATTTATTATCAAAATGTTAATATACCTAGAAATGTGACCGCAATTTAAAAATATTTGTTTACTTTATTGGAATTTTGCTACAAATATCTGTGATTTTGATATTAAAAAAATACTAGCTTTGTTTTTGCTGAATGTTTACATCTGAATCCATTTAGCTGCAAATTGCATTGGACACTTCAACGCTATCGGCTATCCATTTTGAATTTCCTTTGGGTTCGGTATTTTGTTTTTTTTTTACTTTTCTAATAGAAGAGTTATCAAAAGATAGCCTGCCTGAGGTGCATAAATCAAGATCAGATTCGTGTAGAAAATGTTCATCTAAGCAACAGCAAGGAATAAACAACTTTACACGTCGTTCAATCTTATGACTCTTATTTCATGTGTTTTGTTCTAGTTGATTCCCATTTTTTCGTTAGTGCAATCCTATTTCTTTGTGGTCACTTTATTTGTCTTTGAACATTTTTGACAAATGTTGACACAGTCAAATGCTACAAGAACTCAATAACGACCGCAATACACACTGTTCCAACTAATCCCATCGTTTTTGATGAATATCTGTTGTCTGGGGCACTCGTTAATGATCTTCTGTGTTCTAGAAATAAAAGACATACATATTATTTATTGAGCATACAAAATGTCAGTTATGATTAAACCCTTTAAATTGGTAACAGCTCGATTTAATTAATTGCAATAAATACTACCGCCTTATGGTCTTTTTAATTGTGGATTAAAGTAAAAATTGCACTTATATACCCTACTGATGTCATGTGATTTGGTATGAGTTCGATAAGGATATGATTGACATAAACACCCAACACTTAAAATTTCCAAAGGAACACTTCCTAGCTTATCTTTATTAATTGAAACAGCTGTTAAAGTGAAGTCAACTTTCAAATTCTTACTTGTAGTCCGAATCGAAATAAAAGATTTGATATATCAACTGATACTCTAGTATTTACTTAATATCAATTTGGAGTCATATTTATTTAGAATGGAGGCTAACTTGAAATTCAAGTGAAGATTCAATCCAGAAGCTTGACATGGAGATGTCTAACTTGAAAAAGTAAAATCACAAAATACCGAACTCCGACGAAAATTCAAATCGAAAGTCCCTAATCAAATGGCAAAATCAAAAGCTCATACAAATCAAAGGAATGGATAACAACTGTCATATTCCTGACTTGGTACAGGCATTTTCTTATGTAGAAAATGGTGCATTAAACCTGGTTTTATAGCTAGCTAAATCTCGTTTAGATCGTATTTGAACTTATCGTCTGATCGTATTCTTTTAACAATTTGAAAACGGACAATACTGGTACGTCCTTTTGCAAAATTAAATTATTTTAAATTACGAAAACATTTAAAACTATTGAAAACTGAATAAAGAATCGTTTAATCTAGCACAAATTGTTACGCATGTTACACAACCATGGCCAATTAATACATAAAGGTGATTATGACTCTCCTGGAATTCTTAATATTGCAAAATTATTGATTTGTGACCAAAGAGTATTGCCAAAATATAAAAATTAAAACGGAGAGCAAAGGTTTATAGAGAACTAAACTTACACATGTTTTGAGTAAATGTCCGTAAAGCAGACAGAATCCCTAACGGCAAAGTATAGATGTAATTGGGCGATATTTCGTATTTTAATTAAATTTTGTATGCATTTAGAACCGGATCAATTGTGTCTGAATATCAGCAATTGATGTATGTATTTTGTTTCATATTTTATCATATGCTTAAGTGTTTTGATCAGCAAAACTAACATCGTAACCCTTAATATTTTCATATCGTTAAAAGGAAATGTATATAGAAATAACATTTTATTTAAAAAAAAAAGTAATCAAGACGGAGTTTTGAGAAATGGCTATTCAAAATAACATAACATAACTCTTGCTGATTTCTTAATATTTTCAGCACATTTGTAGACATTTTCACAAATTTGTAATTGACTATAAATAGTTTTTATTTTTTGCTGGAAGTATAATAGCTACAGATACTATTTGAATATTCAGATGAAGTCTGATTGTATCTGATGCATACAAATTAAATAAAATTCTGAAATATTGGGCACTTACATATCATACTTTGCCTTTACGTATAGGACAATGTTACCCTACACGAATAACAATAATGATAGACTCGAAATATCCAGAATCAAAGCTTACTATTAGTATCTTTCTTACTGACATACAGCTCCTTCTCCAGTTTCTGAATTTTTCTTGCAGGTTGGTCTTTGTTTCTGTCTTGTTACATAACTTGTAGCAATAAATGTTATAGGCTAACTGGACAGGGGTTGAACACGTATCAGTTTGGTGTGTTAACGGCTGGCATGTCGATGATTTAACTGATGAGAATTTAAAAAGGCGATAGATTAAAGTGAACTCATGGCATGCTTGTTGATCCCTAAATACTATAGCACAAAATGCCTAAAGTGACTTCGGATTCCCTCGGCAAACTTCAGAATGGTTATTTGTTTTTACTTGTATTGATAGAATGTCAGACTATATATTTATCTGTTAAGTCATTGTATAGTGACCCTCTAGAAAATATCCAAAGCTACCATGATAAAATGACGGGATAATTAAGATTATTACTCAAAGTTGAATGCTGTACCCCAAGTTTTACATTTTACGTATAACGTCTGTTTGTTTTGCTCACGCATTGTTGTCAATATAATTGAATTTCATGCTGCGACTATCAATCATACAAGTAAGAGGTTTAGCTAGCTATCAAATCAGGTTAAATCCACCGTTTTCTACATAAGAAAATGCCTGTACCAAGTCAGGAATATGACAGTTGTTTTCAAGTCGTTTGATGTGTTTGAACTTTTGATTTTGTCATTTGTAACAGGATTTTCCATTTTGAACTTTCCTTGAGATCGGTATTTGTTTTGTTTTTTAGTTTTATAGATACTACCGACAAATAAAAAAATCTCATACACGAAATATTCCGTATCATAAAAAATAGTATGTTTTCAACGCACCCATACATTCAAATACCATGGCACCAACTTATATGCCTAACTTTTATTGACTTTATAAATAATAGTGATACATACATTTGACAAAGACCGCCAAAACATTTGCTCTGTATCCTCCTTGGAACACTGGAAATAAAATCAAGAACAATCTGACTGTTTACGTCTTGCCAATGCATGAAATATAGAAAGTGTTATCTTCACTGACTGAAATATGAATTATAATACAAACCACGTCTTAATTTCCTTAATTTATAGAGGGCGCAAAAAGTTGTTAACATATTTGAGTAAAAGTTAAAGTCAAATAGGCAGTTAGCGTCCAATCACGAAGTAACAAAGCATGCAAATAAAGATGTCCATATCCTGAATTAGATGTTTTAAATCAGTAAATAAAGACATCCTGGTAACTTTGAATATTTCTGTTTCCTTTATAAAAGTGATTCATAATTCAGTGGATGCTTTCAAATTATTACACAAATCTCCTGACAGAAAAAATGCTCCAGTTTTGAAGTCTTATACTGTTTTGTTTACATAAATAATGGTATACGTACTTTCATAATTTTTCATAAATGTATTGTTTGCACTATATAGTAACAGCACTTTATTATGTAGTTCGTAATTGCAATTAAAACCTTGTCCTTCGGAAACAAGCAACCAACCAGCATCTACAAAACATCCTCCCCAATTTTGATTTACATAGAAGCGTCTTTTGGTAACTTCAGACCTGTAAAAACAACAAAATCATATATGCTTTACAGCACACGTGATATATTGTTGATATTTCTTTTAATTTAACCCAGATATGTATGTTGCAATTAATATCATATGTTTCATTATCTATTTATTCTAATGATGTGTTTTCTATAACATTGCTGATGCCTATTATAGCCTTTAAAGGGGCATTAGCTACGAGATATAAAAAATATGATTTTTTCCATTCATTAATGAAAGTGAAATTGTGAAATAATAATTCTCTTTTACTTTTAGCAGCCAGTTTAGTTCAATTTTGTCAAAATAATCTAACAAAACATCGCTGATGAATTAATCACTTACAAGTGAATATTTCGACCCTATTGAATCCGTATTCATGTGACCTTCAAATTAATAATGTCAACATTGAAAGTGAAATAAAGGTGAACCATTTCGTTGACTGATTCGACCCACAATAAAAATTTTCTTATACAGGTAAAAACGATGATTTACTTTTGTTTTAACCTATAGCATGAAATCAAACAGGCCTAGAAAAGTGCAATTGCGCGAGGTCGCTATCTATTTATATTCATGTTTATGTTTATTTACTTCTGACTTATTGTAATTTGGATATACGTTTTAGTATGTTATAAATCAAATATGAGAGTTTGAGTCAAATCGATATACATGAATTTGACAGCTAATGCCCCTTTAATTTAAAAAGCGAAACAAATAGTTAACTGAAATTTTACACGATTGTCTGCCATCAAAGGTATAAATCTTTTTCTTTTTGAGTTGATCAATCAACATTAATACTTTAATTTCTGACTTTTACTTGAATGTTTGATGTTTTGATTTGCAATGGTTTGTAGTGTTGCTGACAAGATCTGTCTAACGTCTGCATACGTTGAACACTATTTAAAACATCTCTGAATGTAAGAGGGATTTTATTGTTACAAACATGACGGGCTTACATTTGCAGTGTATGTATTTTAATATACACGTTTGGGTGATTTAGTATTCATCTTCTATGATAGCTTTAACTTATTCAGTGGTACTAAATTGAATGTAAATTGAAATGTAGTACCACATTTTCATTTGCCATCAAAAGTTTTACTCTACAACCTTGTTTCAACATTTGCTTAATACTTATGTTTACTTACCCTTCAATTGAAAAAAAATATCCATCACCATGACTGGCTGTCTTTAAATCTAAATAGGAACTATTATTCAGCCTCTCTTGACTAAACCAGTTTGTCTTGTCTGTTCCAGTTCCATTGAAATCGAAAAAAGCTCTCTCCAGACCATTTTTATAAACAACTACCTTTACCTTCAAATGTTGCGAAGTGAATCATTACATTAGCTTAAATTTATGTTTCAATATAGAATTATCTTACCTCCTATGAATATCACTGGTTAAAAGCAAAACACGTGGTGATCGTGTATATTTAATATTAGGTCAGTGTTAACGCAAAGTTAGTAGCAGAGTGACGTACCCTTCAGAAAACAAACCGATGTTGTTTTACTAAAAATTAACAAACATTGTTAACTTACATAATTATAATTCTTAATCAATATATCTCCGCATTTCAGAGTCATTTTGTTGATTCTCGCTATGCATAGAAGTCGACCACTTTTTCACAGATGAGTAAGTTAAAACCAGTAAACCCATCTTGTGTATCACGTGATATCCCGAGAAATAGTCACAACACGTGGAGGATTATCAATTTTTGCAGTGTTTACAGATTTGTCGACTATAAGTAATTTGTTTATTTCTGGATTATACTTATGGGTGAAAAAGACAAAAAATAATCCAAGAAAATCATGGTCGATGACCATATACTTTTCCACGATATGAGCGACCAATAATTAAATTTAGTGTGCAACGCTGATTTTTCTATAACAAGAATGTTACAGATAAGTATATTCCTTCAGAGTCAGAAAGTAAGAATAAGACTCAATCTAATGTCATTTACAATGTTGTACATTTATACGATATAAATAAAGAACTGTATGACGCAAGCGGCAAGTTAACAATTATTTCCGTTATTTTTGAAACAGTTATTAGGTATGTGGTCAGTAGTGTTTACTCTTTTCCTAAAACTACCTAGAAAACATGGTGGTAAGTTCTCTACCTTTGCCTATACATACATTGGCTCAAATTTGAAAAAGAGAGGCGAAAGATACCAAAAGGACGTTTTAACTCATAAGTCGAAATAAACTGACAACACCATGGCTAAAAAAAGAAACAGACAAACAGACAAACAATAGTACATAAAACACAACAAGGAAAACAAAATACTAAGCAACACGAACCCAACCAAAAACATGGGGTGATCTCAGGTGCTCTGGAAGGGAAATCAGATAATACTCACATGTGACACCCGTCGTGTTGCTCATGTTAGTACAAACCCGGTAATAAGTATAATTCGGTAGATCACATTCGGGAAAAGGGGACGGGATGTGGTTACGAAAACTGGAACATATCTGCTATCATCTGTGGAATTGATATTTCATAACCATCAACCAACTCGTGATGGCGTCCGTAAAATTTACGGAGGAATAATTTCAACTTCACCACTTGGAACTCTTGGTTTAATAGCTTCCTTGTGAGTAGCAGACCCTCTATCAAGGAAATCATGATAGGAAATACAAGCCCTGGAATATCGTATCAACTGGGAGATATATACTCAGTATGCAGGCGCTGCTGGAAAGTTGCTACATAGAAACGGAAAGTTCACAAATGGGAAGCTAAAATGTAAGAAGATAGATTTTTCAGGTACTGTAGAAAAGGTAACTAAACAATCAAGTACAGTAACCGGAACAATGTCGGATCAAGTTGTGTCTCGGTTTTACGGGGAACGGCAAACCAGTTTGGTTTTTATAGGGACGATAAAAACCTCAATTTAATTTTCCATCTATGCGAGTGCACCTTTTGATGTGCCAGTTAGTGAGATTTCTAATCTTTGTAGCAGTTTTGCTAATTGTGACCAGAGGGACAATTGTATTATGAAAGTGTATCGTTATGGAATATCCGTTTCACAGATGATAACTGTATGTTCCTAATGTCTTAACTACAATCCCGTACCCTTTTCCCGAATGTGACCACCGAATTAGACTTATAACCTAGTTTGTAATAACATGAGTAACACGACGGGTGCCACATGTAGAGCATGGTCTGCTTACCCTTCCGGAGCACCTGAGATCACCCCCAGTTTTTGATAGGGTTCGTGTTGCTCAGCCTTGAGTTTTCTATGTTGTGTTTTGTGTACTATTGTTTGTCTGTTTGTCTTTTTCTTTTTTTAGCCATGGCGCGCGTTGTCTGTTTATTTTCGACATATGAGTTTGGATGTCCCTCTGGTATCTTTCGCCCCTCTTTACCTCAGTTTAATTTACCTCATGGTTCAGGTAAACGGACTAATATTGTATAGGACATCGTTAAGGCTCATAGCCACAGGGCACACTAAAGAGATCGAGATGATTCCATCAGTGTTCAGGTTGATAATGATTTTTTTATGGTCACAGAGATGTAGAGGTAAGAATACCTCCTTTTCAATATGATGATGCTCATTTTAACGATAATAGAGATGAGGTTAATACTCGGACTATAATTCGGCTGGTTTTGCATCAAAATCTGATGGTACAGATAGACCTGATGCTGTGGACAATATTGGGGCATTAAGTTGTAGTCAACTCCTGTGTTAGAGTTGTTAGCTTCTAAAGTAAATATGGCCTGCTCAAAGAAGCCTGGTATTTCCACATTAGACAAATTATGGAAAAATTACAAAGTCGGGGGTATGTCATGTCAGCAGTAACTTTAGTGGTGAATGATATTATGCTTTCTAGAAAGAAAAAACTTCACTGGATTCAAAACAAAGTTATGAGAAACTATTTACTGCAGTAGCTTTGCTTTGAAATGTTAATGAAACGTCGTGTGAATCTTCGACCTCAAATGAATCCTTAACTCAGGAATATTTGTAGACCCCAACAACTTTTAACTGCTCTTTTTTTTTTTGGGGGACAAATCTTCCAAGTCTGTAAATACTATAGAAAAAGGCAACAAGCTGAAAAATAAAGAGGTAGCCAAAGGCAAAGGTTTTAGTGGAGGGTCCTTTTATGATAAATATCCAAAAAGAATGCCCAGTTATAGATTTAGCAGGACTACGCGTTATAGAACTTCAAGAATGCAAATCGTAATTTTCAAGATTTCAGGTTTGGTTCTCAGCAACAGAACAGAGAGACTCAGAGATCTAACTTTTGAAATAACGCTTATCACATACACTTGAGGGGCAACAGTAGCAAATAGTTCAGGTAATGTCTAGTATTTGTTAAGTAGGTAGATTTGCAGCTAAAGTGAGCGTTGAGATATTTGAAAACTTGAAAATATAATTTCATATATTAATGTATGTGGGCAAATTTCGAAAACAGATTGTTACGATGGCTGTCCTATGAACTATGCAATTCTTACCTGATCAATGTCAATAACCGACCAATGATTTATAACATCTGACTTGAAATGCTTGCCGTTAGGATGAGTGACATTATGAGCTTCTTTGTCATTGATATTGTAGGTTATCTCGCTTTCCATATATAAATCATTTATATTGGTATTGCTTTCTTCATACAAAAAAAAAAAAAAAAGAAAAGAAAATAAAACTCAAACTTCTAGAATGCAAAATATTTGACAATACTTAGGACGAAACGATAAATAAATGGGGATATTATCGTATAATCAATAGCGGGAAGTGATTCAGATCTAATATGCTTTGCATGTATAACAAAGCTTACTTTGTTGAAATGAAATCCTATGTTTTATTGCATGTGTTTAAAATAAAATGAAATTAATAAAATATTGGAATTTACCAATCAATTGCCACATTTCAATAAAACAAAAAGTTTCAGAAAAAATATATAAGAGAAAAGAATGTAAAATTGATCATCACCAAGGCCAAATAACCTAATTGAATATTTGGTACTTCGTTTTTATGTTCTCAGACATTTTTAAATTTTTAGTCGTCCAACTCCAGGTTTTTGTGAGTATCCAATGGAGTTTATTACATAATACAAGTGTGGAGCGAGCGAAAATGAGTACCTGACTGGAAATGACTATCAGATTCATATATTTGTCTATCTATTTGAAAGACATCAGAAAAAAAAACAGTACTAACCATCGGCATCAATTTTGAACACTAGTTTCCAATCCTCCGCTGCTGTTTTTATTAGACTGTCAGTCAACAGCCAGAAGAGTCCTGTGAATTCATACAAGATAATACGAAATGTATAAACGTGTGCCACAAATGCACATATGGATGTGTCGTACCCACATGTATGGACAGCTATTGCAAGTAGCAGAAATATCACTGAGACGGTAATTTTTTTTTTAATATTAGTGTTTATAAAATATTTATTAACTGCTATTTTATTAACCCAATGATTAGATAGCATTAGCAATATTTGGCACAACATATTTTGGCTTCAATGGTCTCCAACTTCGTATTCGTCTTTCAACTGTTTGATTTAAACGTCACTGGTATTGACGAAACTTTAGTCTAGCCTTTTCAGTTATAAGCCTAGTAATTTAGATATTATCTTTTAAAGGACAGTGTATTATATCTATTAAAATTTGCATGAAACAATATAATTGATACTGTTTTGAAATGAATATATACAAAACCATATAAAAAAGGAATTTTCTACTAGGTTTATATGCAAAATTGCATTTATGAAAACAAAAATCAAAAGAAAAAAATATATCTTACCGTTTAGAAGCATACTAAACAAAATGGTGTTCTTCCTATTATGGCAAATCGATGCAAACTATATTTTTCCCTATTGGCACTTAAAGCAGATATTTAATGGAAAAAGCAATTCAACCAAATACATCTCAAACGGCTTTTTATAGTTGATCCTGCTGTCCTTTTAAAAAATTAATTTAAAAAGCTTTTTCCAATACATTAAACATTAATGATGCATTGTATGTCAAGCAAACGAATGCTTTGTATAATAATTACAATTTTGTATATTCGGCATCGGTGCTGAATATGCAGGTTTCATTAGGAAGCTAAAACGACTTGTAAAATCTGAGTCCGAATTTTAAAAATATAAATGCAACGAGATGAGGGATGTACGTCCTGAAAGAAGCAATCTCACGAGACAAAAAAGAAAAAAACCCATAAAGGCATATGTTTAAGGTCTTCAACAATAGACAGCATGTTTTGTTCTAAATTGCCTCGAGTCTAGCAATCACTGGTGTCCTTGGCTGTTTTCTGCTCATTGGTCGGGTTATTGCCTTCTCGACACATTCCCCGTTTCCATTTTCAATTCTAGTGAATACATTTAATAGATACTATGATAGATTTGGCATAAAACCAATGAAGGAAGTATGATATGAACTCTAATGTTAACCCTAAAATTGCAAAAATAGATTTGAACATTCATCAATCCCTTAGGCTTCAAGGTAATGTTTATTCTTTCTTCATTAATTTTAATATAATAATATCATCTTAACATTTTTGCAGAAATTGCAGTTTCAATGTCAAAATGTTATCATAAATTGGTCTTGTTGAAAATAACAAATAAGACCTATTGAATGGAAATTGTTCATATAGTTTTTAAATGGCACATTTTCATCCATAAAAAATATTTGCACAAATGTATCCAGCAGGGGATATAAGTTTCACTTACAATCTCCTAACAACTAATCCACGGACATGTCATGCATGTATATTGTCAATTATACTACTTCTGTAATATATATTTATTTATGAAGTTGTGGATTCGCCCAATATTTTTGAAAACTCATTCAAGATAAAATGCTTATAATTTGTTACGCCAGACGTGAGTTTTGTCTACATATCGGTGGCGGTCTTGTGAAAATTCCGGTGCATTTAAAATGTTCTAATCGACTTAAGTTTCGATAATTTCAAGAGTCATGCAACCATTAATGTAGGGATGATTTACAATTATATTGACTCTCACATCATAGAAGTCAGCTATTCAGTTTGACGTTTCACTAGCTTCTAGTATATATGCTGAAGAAACTTCTTCCAATGATATAAATGTATAACTGGACATAGCCGGTCCCTCAGTCTTATCAACAACCGTTTGAAATTTCATTTTGTAAAATTGTTGCTGTTTTTCTTATATTCTTAAATTGATATCTTATATGATGAAGGTAAATCCAGAAAAACCTTTGGACGCACGCAATTTATGTTTATTTCATTTAATGAAGAAAATATTTTAAAAATGTATCTTAACGCAATTTAACGCATTTTTTGTGTGGCACATGTTATGCAGTCTTTATTTGAACAGTTGGATGTTTTATATGATGCTGTTTGTCTATTCTTAGTTTTATCTGCCATGATTGTACCAGTTACTTTTACATATGAATTGTGATATTCCCTTTGGGATTTCCTGCCTTTGCTTTTAAACAACGCCATGTCCAAGTCCAAACAAACTGTCATATTACAAGCAATAAACTTCTGTATTAAAGTTACTTATAACTTCTACAACAGATGTATAAATGGTTGTGTCATAACGTTTAAAGGTCATTATTTGTTCATGAGTTTTAAAATATAACATTAACGGTACAAATTTGCATGCACCAGATGCGCATTCCGACAACAAATGTCTCTTCAGTGATGCTCGAGACCAGAATGTTTGAAAATCCACAACTTATATCTCTTCAGTGATGCTCGAGACCAGAATGTTTGAAAACCCACAACTTATCTAGAACATAAAAAAGCTTATTTACCAAAAAGGACAAAAAGTATAAACAAAGCCAAAATTTTGTAACAGCAAATCTTGTTAACACAATATTAGTATTTTCAGCTAATAGAAGTACTTAATATTTACTTTGTATTGCATCCTTTTTCAAATTCCTTTAATGTTCATCTTGTTGCTTTATTTAAATCTCTTTTGACTTTTGAAGACCATTTGGCAAAATAAAAAAGTAAATATAGGTTTATTAACAGTCACTCTGTATTATTCGACTAGCAATAGAGGAATCCTATTCACATTTTAATGTAACATTCATATAGATTCAATTTTTTCCAATAACTTCGTCATATAAATAAATAAATCAAATAAACAAATAGTTACATATTGTGTCAGAACAAACTAAAGCTACAGTTGTAGTTTATGTGATTTTTTCTTGTGTTCTTCATCATGCTTTTCAAATATGTCTTACAGAATTATTTCGTTCGGTGCTTCAATACAGCTTAAGGCTGCAACAAGATAATTTTGAATAGTTGCAACCTTCTGTGCGCATTAATATTTTATGATAGAATTAACCAACAGTTATCACAAAATAGATTACGGAAAGATTGACGTAAACATTTTTACTTTCGTTAAGTCATGAAACCTATAATGGTGTAAATGATAAAATAACATATTTCTAATCAAGATATTTTAGAAAAGTTTCTACTAAATATATATGTGTCAGTACTTTATTGGTTTAAACATAGAAAACGTTCCAAATAATGATATGCCAGAAGGCAGCCAAGCACTCTTTTGAATGTATGTACGACAGACAACACCATGGTCAAGTATATAAAACGAAAGAACCTGACCGAAAACTAAATATAAGTTAATAAACCAAAAATCAAAAGTTAACTCAGGTCCATCGGAAGGGCATACAATATCTGAACCACAACTGACATTCGTCGTCTCAGGTCCATCGGACGGGCATACAAATATCTGAACCACCACTGACATTCGTCGTGTCAGGTCCATCGGAAGGGCATACAATATCTGAACCACCACTGACATTCGTCGTTTTACTGCTGTTAATATCCATGGATGAATCACAATTTAATGAACATGAAGAAATATCGAACAATCAGATTCGTTGAATTAGCAAATGAAATTAAAGAAAGAGCAGTAAGAACCCCCTTAAAAAAATAGGGGTAAAGTAAGGCAAACAGTTCTGTCTACACTAGTGGTACCATTGTTGTTGCTCAACTGTAGGAAGATCATTAGCATATGAATTGTTTTCGGCTGCGACTACCTACACTACCAGGAATTTACCTAGCGTTTACATGTACATTTAATGCCACTACATATACAGTACTGATAAAAATATAACCAATCAGTACATTTCTTACCCTATCTTTTCAGTACATTTAATTATAGGCATGTTTTCAGAATGTTGAGGAAAAGTTGTTTTCAGTACTGAAATTTTCAGTAATTTTTCAGTAATGAATATTTCAATCATTTTCAGTACTGTAAATTTCAGTCATTTTTCAGTACTGAAAATTTTAGTCATTTTACTGTACTGAAAATTTCAGTAATTTTTAAGTGCTGTAAATTTCAGTCGTTTTTCAGTACTGAAAATTTCAGTCTTTTTTAAGTACTGAAAATTTCAGTCATTTTTTAAGTACTGAAAAGTATAGTCATATTCAAGACCTAATTGAAAGTTCTCGGTTATGCTATCACAAATATCATTAGATGGTTTTGAATAAATACAATTATTGTTTTTTATAACGCCATTGCTGTAATTCTTCTTTCATTTCAACCCGTTAAGGCATTGGAGATTCTTTTGATGAACTATATGGCCACATTCTTTACGTGCCTGTTAAAAGCTGGACTTTTAGTTTTGATTGTCGTCGTCGTCTGGTCATAAATGGTGCTAATCAATGTTTAAACGTAGAGCAGGACGTTTTTTTTCTTAGGATTAGTTCACTAGTTATAAAGTAGACTATCATAGTTTTCCATGCGCTATGATTTTTCCATTGTTGATGTGTGTGAAAAGAGAAAAGAGCAATGTCAAGAAGACAGCAAAATTCACATAAGCAACGAATACAAAACAAACATACAGTCTTAAATGTTTCACAGTCCACACCATACAATAAGCGCTAAATGGCTCTAACAAAAATATGAAAAAGTAATACTATCCAGCTGTACAGCACAATATCATAATATTGTTTAGTAATCTAAATATATAACTACACTTAGACATATTTATGACATGCGACTTAAATGTAGAGGTTGAAACCGATTTTGCTGACGTCGAACGTTAAGACATTATGGTTATACCTAGTATCCTTGTTCTGTGGTTGATTGTTGGCAATCATACCACATCTCCTTGTTTTATAATACTATTAAAACTATAGATTATATAAATATATGCAGCCATCAATATTAAAACTGTTGCTGTATAAGCAACAATGCAGGGTCATTTTTTGACTAGATACTTTTTGGACCACTCAATTGTAATGAAGTCTGTAATGCAGTTGACATGATTCTCCTATAGATAGAACAATTTCTTCTAAAACCATGATAATTTGTAAAAAATCAACGTAATTTTAAAGAAAATGCACACATTTCAAGATCTTTTATAGCATAAATCTTGGCTTAGTTTATTCAATTTCTGGATATTACCCATTATCTAAGTAAGCCTTAGTTTTAAAATATTTTATTGTTCTAAAGGACAAATGGATCAGACTCAAGTTTTTATTTCCAACTTGGCTTTTGGTCATATAGTTCTTCAATCGTTTAAGTTCTTATACATTCTTGGCTTTCAAATATTCGTTTTGACCGTTCCTGATGAAGGTAAATCCAGAAAAGCGCTTTAAACACATGGAAGTTATAATGTATTGTTTTCATTTTTATTAACAGATAACCTTTGAAGTAAAATTCCATGACGTACTTTCTTCAGACATTACCCAAGTTGACATAAAAACCATGCAGATGTAGTTATTGTTGTTAGTGAAGCATAAATACACGTATGATCTGTGTTTTTGTTAGATGTTTTCTGCTTTATATTGATCTGATGAGTAAAAACTTTTCAACTGATTTTATAGTTGTTCTTATGTTGTGCTGTAACACCACTGTCCCAGGTTAAAGGAGGTTGAGCGCTCACAAACTGTTTAACTCCGCCACATTCTTTATGTGCCTGTTCCAAGTCAGGAACCTGTAGTTCAGTGGTTTTCGTTGGTTGATGAATGATATATTTGTTTTGTTTAAATTAAGGCCGTTAGTTTTCTCAATTGAATTCTTGCATATTTTCCATGTCTTTTATAGCAGACTATACGGTATGGGTTTTCTCATTGTTGAAGGCCTTTCGGTTGCCTTTAATTGCTTACATTAACTTCATTGAACTTGTGGATAGTTATCTCATTGGCAATCATTACCACATCACCTTATTTTTATATTCTAATACATCAATTTTGGAGTTTTAACTTCTTACTAGAGGTTCTAAAGAGCCTGTGTCGCTCACATTGGTCTATGTGCACATTCAACAAAAGCCACTCTCCAACATTGTTGAGGAAAATAGAACTCCCGACAAAAGCTCTGTTTTTATCTTGTATTGCTGATCATTTATTTTGTGTAGTTTCTCTCTTTCTTCTAGTTTTGGCTCAAAACAGAAAAGAGGGCAAACAAAAATCGTTATTTAAGGGCAATCACTTCTATATAGAGTGAGTTTACTAACTAACTTTATCAGCAAACTTTGACTTGTTAGTAGATCTAGACTTGCTGATCGTTTTGTGATTTAAAGTGTCTATTTATTTATCATGCAAGGCAAAACGCCAAAAACAATGGTGAAAATCGTCATTAAAGGGCAATAACTCCAACAGGGAGTCAGGGACGCTTTCCTCCATATTATCCTAATTGTAGATCGTATCTTGCTGATCGTTTTGCTTATTTAAGAATCTATCTATCTATTATGATTGATAAGATATAAGGCAAAAACGCTGACAATTGGTAGCAATCGTCTTCAAAGGGCAATAACTCTAATAAGAAGTCGACCGACAATTTCGACTATGCAAAATTTATTTGTAGAACTTGTCTTGCTGATCATAATTGCAGTAAAAGTTCTCTTTATCTATTATAATTTTCAAGATACTAGGCAAAAATAAAATACAAATGATAAAATTGTTCATTTAAGGGCAATAACTCATATAAGAAGTCGTCTGACAGTTTTGACGTATATAGACAGTTGGTAGAGCTAAACATTCTGAACATTTCTAGCCGTGTCAGAATTTCTCTATTATTACGGATTTCAAAATAATAGACAAAATTGCATTTACCCATATGTTCTATTTTTAGACATGTCGGCCATCTTGGTTAGCAGGCAGGATCATCGGACACATTTTTTTAAAATTATATACCCTAATGATGATTATGGCCAAGTTTGGTTAAATTTGGCCAAGGAGTTTCAGAGAAGATTTTGTAAAGGTTAACAGACAACGACGGACACCAAGTGTTGAGAAAAGCTGACTTGGCTCTTTGGACCATGTGAGCTAGAAATGCAATTATAAAGCTTTAGATTACTTTGCACTTGAGATAGCTGGCTATCAGTTTAAACACGAAACCAGCAATACCAATATTGGTATTTTTATTCAAATTGCATGCAATTAGAACATGAATGTTGAAATGTTTCTTTTGTTCTTCATGTGGTTTTAATAATGCAATACTTTAGAGCACATATTATGAGACGTTATTTGTGCATTTCATCTCAATCTTATATTGAAATGAAATGCACAAACAACGTCTCATAATTATGTGCTCTAAAGTATTATAAATAAGCATAAGCACTAGCAATCTCAATGTTAGTGTTCCGACAATTACATATAAACACTATAACACTATATAGTTACAAAATAGAAAAGACAATCACAAACTAAAACATGTAACACATTCCTTACCATATATGTGGAATATGGGTCATGCGTGGAACCATCTACTTGATTTCTATCATAACCAATTCAATATCATAATCTGAATAAAATAAATATAACATTCATAAGTCCACTGACTTGGACATTACTCTTACATTAACCAAAACACCATGTACTCAATAAAATGTCTATCTTAGTATCAGATCTCTGTACTTATGTACTTTTAAATGTATAGAAAACTATGAAGTTTATATACTGTTTTAAATGATTTGTACTATTTGACATTTACCAAATATGTTTTACTAATAAAGGTTTATATTTTAATATGTGTGTTATTAATTTTAATCACTTCCTCTGCATACTCTCATTCAACTCATTCATTCATCTTTTATTCAATATTTTAAAACATCAATATATTAGTTGTTGTTAGAAAATAGAATATAACTGACCTGTAGAAATGAATAATGAATTCCAACAGAAGTATGAAATATGTATATAATATCCAATATCAAATATTGTCAAAATGTCCCTAAGGCTAAATAAAACAGGTAAGTAACAATACTATCACTAGAAAATTAAACGGAACAAAGGAATCAATAGAGAATACCTAATCAACTCACAAGTGAGCAATAGAATGACCAGTACTTTCCTTCCAAAACTGAATGAGGTTCAGTACAGAAAAATTACTGAAGTCCAATAAAGGAAAGTATGAAACTGAATACTAAAGAGTGAAAATCATAGCTGTATCAAATATAATAAGCAAAGTAACTAAATATATGACTAAAACTATATTAAATAATACTAATCATATTTCATTACCAATCAAATATGACTCTGGCATAGTATGAAAGAATTATTTAACATTCACAGATACATTTTCTACCCATGAATTTCATGTGAAAGTAAGGTAAAAGAGCTTGCACATGAAACATTTCAAGTAGAATTAGCATGAACCAAGCTTTCACATAAATTTGACAGTAACTGAACATATTTTAGATAATGTTAATGCTCATCTCGTACTATACCTTCTCTCTTTTATAATATATATAAATCTAAAATATAGATATGTCTTCTTTTGGTATTGAACATTTGCTCATACTACCATTTTACATATTTCTTTCATGTTGTTCAAATTAATTGGTCCTCAACAATACTACTCAGTCCTGTAAACACTGACCAAAAATTCTCCAAATGCAACAAGAAATGTCTCGCCTGCTTTACTATTCATGAATTATTTTATGTTAATAGTCCTATGGATAAAGTTTTAGTACAATGTGACACATACACTCAACATGATAATCAATAATCCATGAAAATGATGTCAATCATTACATACACCTAACATAGTTTTGCTGTTGCTTATATTATACAAGAAACAGAGAAAATTTAATATTGACCAACGAACCATGAAAAAATGAGGTCAAGGTCAGATGAACCCTACCAAATAGACATGTATGACTTAAAATCATTTCATACACCAAATATAGTTGAACTTGACCTATTGCTTAAAGTATAGGAAAAACTTTAACATTGACCAATGAACTGTGCAAATGAGGTCAAGGTCTGAAGAAACCTACCAGCCGGACAGATATGTACCTTACAATCACTGTTCCATACACCAAATAACCGCATCAGACTCTTGGAATACTTCATACAGTTGCCGTAATCTAAAAATAAAAATCAGTGTATAATTTGTGTAAAATAATCATCAAATACTACCTTACCAATCAGGGTTCTCACACGTGAAAATATTTATTCTAACCCAAAATAATGAAAACGTACAATCTTTTTTCACTTGCTCTGCTTGCCAAATGTACAACGCATGTACATGTATACAGTACATAAATATTGTATGTGGCATTTGAAAAAGGGGCTTTAAATTAAAAGTCAGACTTTTGTGAAAATTATGTTCCTTCATATCATTTTGCTTTTACTGCTCTAAACATAACAATTTGTATGTAAATTTGAGGAGAGGCATGTTGTCTAGTTTTTAAGAAAAGTATTAAAGAAGAAAAAAAACCAAACAAATAAACTTAGATTTTTAAAAAAATTTTCACCTTTGTAAACATGGTAAATGTTACATATATATATTTGTATTCTTTAGTGATATTTGTTATATTTTTAGCAGTTTGTCTCTGATTTTTGGATTTCATACTTATAAATATCTTATATCATAGGACCAAAGACCCCTAATGTTTGTTATGCTATTATATTTTCATGTATTTACTTTTAATATTTATATATAGGATTTTGAAAATAAATACACGGCAATCTCCAGTTGTTTTTTATGAATGAATTACAACGATTATAAATGACATCATCGAACAATCAGTTTTACTGTGATATAACAACATAAGCCTTGTGAAAAGGAAATATATGGAGAAGTGTATGAATTCTAAAGTTGTCCATATCCCGACCTTGCTGGTACACAGGGGTCTCTACCTAAATATTTGTGTACAGACGTCCGGTTGAGGTTTGGAAAACACCTCCCATTCATATATTGATTTATGTAAATCCTTCCCATTTATACATCATGTATATATTTAATAAGAAAATCAAAATTTATATATAATTCCCAGCTATCATGAAATCTGATTTCAATGAGATGTTAACCAGATGGGATCTGTGATTCATATTATGAGATAAAAAAACAGTTTTACAGACATCTTAACCAGTCATTCCGCTTAACTTTTCAAAGCACAGGCCAGAGGGCCAATACATTCTGAAATCTACAGGCCCAAATTTTGAACAGTTGAAAACATATAACATGAATACAGGTTGTACACAAACTATTTCTACCTGTTTAACTTTGATGTCTATATAAGTTGGCGCCAGGTAATCAAATAAGTTTATTTTCTTCATTTTTGTTTGTTTACTTAATTAATGTCAATTTCTACTATCTGCTAAATGCCATTTTATATGCTGTGCATACTATAGACCCCTAGCCATCTTCTGCAACCATGGTAACAAGTGCTAGCTAAATGTTGTTATATATATCATCTATATAATAAACAATGATACGCCCGTTGCCTCTTCAAAGACTAAAGTTCAATAACTTCTCAACGTCATATCAGAAATTTATATAAAAAAAACAGAGGTTATTTTAAGATAAAAACGTCACCAAAGTTTCATGAAAACTGCACAAAGCACTTTAAAGATATTGTTGGAAAACTGGAAAAATCACCCCTTTATATGAATAAATCCAATAACTAGGAAACGTAGAATCTAGTATTTGTAAAAATTGAAAGGAGCTTACGTCAATAGGTATAAACAATTCACCAAAGTTTCATGCAAATTGTTCAAAGCGTTTTGAGTTATTGTCCGACATGTTGACGACGGACGGACAGACGAACTAATAGACAACGGTATTCCTTAATACGTCCCGTAAACGGGTGTATAAAATAATCCGTGTTTAATGCTAACCTCAATGAGATATTACAGTCATCATAAGGACTTAACAGAAGATGAACATGTATAACCCATTGACATATAAATTTTACCCATACATATGTTACCTCCTGGAATTCTAACGAAGATGCAGCATGAACAAAAATTATAAAAGTCTTAACATTTGTGTAACGATACTGATAAATATGTACATTTATTTTCATATTTGTTACAAAAACATTTGATTTTGCATATGTAATAACCGCCAAATTGTCCTACTCATATTGCTGCCTGGGGCAAAAAGTGGTCATTGGTTATTGTTTAAATTTGTATGCAGTAAATGAAAAAAAATAATGAAAAATGTAAAAAATCTTTTAGATTTTACCTGTTGTGGTAATTAAATAGTTATAATTGAACGTTTTCTCTTTTCACCAAACTTAAATATGTAAATATGCGATAAATAGATTATAACATGACTTTTCCATATTGGCCCTGGTATCATCTCTCGGACTTCGGCGAAAGGCTCCGGCTGATATGGGAGTCCCGGAATGATACCAGGGCCAATATGGAACAGTGGGCATGTTATAATCTATAAATATTTAAGAAAACTAAGTTAGAAAAAAGTAAAATCACAAAAATACCGAACTCCTAGGAAAATTCAAAACGGAAAACCCTAATCAAATGTCAAAAACAATTGTTCTTTCTCTTTTAACGCTTTCATCCTTCTGTAGGGACTTAAGGGAACGTCGCCGTATCGTAGTTGTTCGATAAGTTCTACAACTCTTGCATGAAGTGTTTAGGTTTGATCTAAATATTTTTATGAAATATTGTTCCATTTCATGTCGGTATATTTTGCTTCCCCTGTTGCACTTGGGAGATGGAAATATTTTAAATTTTCCATTGTTTCATGTATCAATGTGTCCAATCAAGGGAATTTGTCTGTATTGTGGATACTCATTCGCAATACAGGCAATTTTTTTCTACTTTGATTTCAAAGAGTTGTATAGCTGCTAATGAATCAGTTCAATATAATTAACATTTGAATTTATATCCAGATAGGTTCAACTTCAATTTAATTCTTTATTTCTTTAAAGAGGATTACCAACAGCCTTATGCTACTTGTGGGTCTCCTCAACATAGATATAGATTCACAATTAACAAAGAGTTTTATTATAAATATGTTTAACACAAGACAAGACAATATGAACTGGACAGGACATTTAGATGTAAACTTTACAACCATACAACCACTCACCCATTCATACTCAGACGCACATGACTTTACAATCCTGTTGAACTCAGTACTATAAAATAATGATTAAGGAAAACGATTTTGAGTGCAATCAGGTCAAAAGAAGAAAAAAAATTTAAAAAAATTAAAAGTATATATAAAAAGAGAGGCTAAGGATCACAAAGAGACAGTCTAAAATAAACTGACAACACCATGGCTGAAAAGAAAAGACAAACAAACAAACAACAGTACACAAAACATAACATAGAAAACCAAAGACTAAGCAACACAAATCCCACCAAAACCTTGGGGTGATCTCAGGTGCTCCGGAAGGGTAAGCATATCCTGTTCCACAAGTGGCACCCGTCGTGTTGCTCATGTTAGTACAAACCCGGTGATGAGTCTTATTCTATAGGTCACATTCGGGGAAAGGGCGGATTGTAGTTACGACAATTGAAACATATCCGTTGTCGTCTGTGAAACGGATACTTCATAACGGTTAATCAACTCGTGATGGCGTCCATAAAATTTACGATAGAATGTTTTCAACTTCACCACTTAAAACTCTTGGTTTGATAGCTTCCTTGTAAGCAGCAAATCTCTATCCCTGGAATATCTTTCCAACAGTGAGATATAAACTCCGTATGCAGGCGCTGCTGGAATGTTGCTAGACAGAAATGGAAAGTTCACAATTGGGAAACTGAAATCATCTCTTTTGTCGTATTTTTGTTTTCAACAAAACATCATTGTCAATTTCAAGATGTAAGTCAATTTTTTTACAAAGTACGATTTATTCCTCCCAAGGCAAAAACTTGTCTCTAGGCCAGTCTTTTTATGAAACACTCTTTTAATTGGTCTTTCATTTTGAATTTTGAAATGAGGAATACTTGTATAAAGTGTAGAAAAGTCAAATGTTTAAATACTATTGCAAGATGAAAGAGTCTTAGACTCACCCCCAGATTTTTGTGGGGTTCGTGTTGCTCAGTCTTTGATTTTCTATGTAAATTTGTGTAGTTTTGTTTCTCTGTTTGTTTGTTTTTTTTTTGTTTGTTTGGTTTTTTTTTTTAGACATGGCATTGTCAGTTTATTTCCGACTTATAAGTTTGAATGTCCCTTTGGTATCCTTCGCCTCTCTTTTAGATTGTATGCACTCTAAAATATTTTTGATTTTTTTTAGTATCAACATCTGATTCAGACCACCTCTAGAATAAGTGTTTCTTACCTAATATGTTTTAGTATAAGGAAAAAACAAAGATAATACAAGTAAGTTATTGATCTATCGAGAAAAACCGGTTTGAATATTCAATATATCGAAACACACATTCAGACATCCCTAAATTAGCATCATCAGACAAATCGTCACTACCTTCTATTAAAATTTTGCTCAGGTAGATAGGACATAGATCCCGCAATATTAACTTTATATCTACATGTAGTATTACTTTTATATGTAAATGCAGTTTTACTTTTATATTTGAATGTAGTTTTACTTTTATATCTGAATGGATTTTAAGTTTATTTTAAATGTAGTTTTACTTTTATATCTAAATGTAGTATTAACTTTATATGTATTTTCGTAACTTTGTACTCATTACCATGTATTGAATATTTTGAAATGCATAATATGTATGTACAATTATTTTCTGTCCCCAAAAACTACTATTTTCTGTGTTAAAACAAATAGCAAATTTACGTCTGTGAGTATATCACAAAGATGTTCATATTCTATATTAGGAAATGATAACTGCCCCTACATCCACTTTTCCGAACATTTTTCACTCATCTTGAAATTGTTTTGTATAATTTCTCGGAATATATCGCAGAGTTTTGGGTAATGTAGAGGAAACTCATCAACAGGTTCGGACCTAAGTGCAAAAAGAATTTGTGGGTTCACAAAATTAAAAAAAATCAAAGTTATCGTCGGTCAAATGATATAAGATATTCATAAGTATGAAATCCAAACAATCAGAGTTGGACTGCTACAACATAATAAAAATATCACTAAACAATACAAATATATATATGTAACATTTACCATGTTTACAAAAGTGAAAATTGATTTAAAAAATCAAAGTTTATATGTTTGTTTTTCTTCTTTAATACTTTTCTTAAAAACTAGACAACATGCCTCTCCTCAAATTTACATACAAATTGTTATGTTTAGAGCAGTAAAAGAAAAATGATATGAAGGAACATAATTTTCACAAAAGTCTGACTTTTAATTTTAAGCCCTTTTTCAACTGCCACATACAATATTTATGTATTGTTTACATGTACATGCGTTGTACATTTGGCAAGTAGAGCAAATGAAAACCAGATTGTACGTTTTCATTATTTTGGGAGAGAATATATATTTTCAAGTGTGAGAACCCTGATTGGTAATGTAGTATTTGATGATTATTTTACAAAAATTATACACTGATTTTTATTTTTAGATCACGGCAACTGTATGAAGTATTCCAAGAGTCTGATGCGGTTAATGCATAACAGGATTTTATCATTGATTCAACGTCTTACAAGGATATACCATGCAAATGTATGAAGAAATTAATTGTTACTAATAATAGAAATTATATGCAGGAGAGAACTTCTAAACAATGCTACAATGTAACAGACAGAGTGTTTTCAAGAGATCTAAAGAACCTGGACTTAACTTGTAATGAGTGTATATTTTTTCAACCACAAGCACTTTCATAATATTATACAATTCAAATTAAAATCATTGTATGAGCATTACAGGTCTTGAAATGGAAAATGTAGTTTAAAATGAAATAGAAAATTGAAATAACAAGAGTTTTGCAAATTTTGAGGTCATTCCATGGTGTGGGACATGTAAACAGTCTATGCATTAACCATTTTTGTAGCTCCATAAGTGGGGCTGGGCCCCTGCCCCCCCTCAAACCCCATATATTCGGCTATGAATCAAACAGCAGCCAATCAACAAACAAAAATCCAAAGTGCAATATGCAGTCGATCCATACACCATACATATTGCATGCTCTAAATTGTCAAGAGTCTATAAAAGTTGTGAATAAGATAAATAAAAAATATATCAACACAGAATTTTCCAAATAACAATTTTTGTGCCCCCGCTTTAGCTTAGATCAAGTACGAATTTGGGTAGCATCACTATAAAGTTCTTGAGTTATGTCCCTTTATAAAGTTATATGCAAGCTGGGGCATCATCTGTGTCCGATAGACACATTCCCCATTTATTTCTTTTAAATACAAAGTTTTACATGAGACAACCAATGCGACGGTTCCTAGCTTGGTACAGGCACTTTAATATTTGAGTAGACTATTTTAGAAGATTAAATTATTGTAAATTAACAAAACTTTCATAAAAGAATTAACATCTTTCATTTCTGTCTTTTGCAAGTAGGACTCTTTACCATAGGTAATTTGTTTTATGCACCGCCGTAGCGGAGGGCATTAAGTGTTACCCATGTCCGTCCGTCCCGTCTGTCCGTTCCAAGAATTGGTTTCCGTTCTCTTTAGTTTGCCTCAACCAAATGTTATAAAACTTATACACAATGCTAATTACCACAAAACACAGATCAAGTTCGAAATTGGGTGGTGTCACTTTAATCGTTCTTGAGTTATGCCCTTTATAAATGGAAAAATTGCTAAGAAGCTTCATGTCTTGTGTACATATGCCTTATATTACGAAGGTTTGTCATATGTCTGTTGGTTTTGACCTCATTTTCATGGTTCAGCGACTGCTTGAAAATAAGTTTCTTGTTTTGTTATATGAATTTCTTACTTATTAGTAATATTACCTAATTATATAACCTCCATCTCATTGCCTGGATCAATGATCAAGGAAAAGTTACATGATTAGGTCCATTTCTCAGGTACTTTTAGCAGTAGGTCAACTATATTTGGTGTTTGGAACAGTGATTGTAAGGTACATACATGTTCAGCTGGTAGGTTTCTTCAGACCTTGACCTCATTTGCACAGTTCATTGGTCAATGTTAAAGTTTTTCTTATACTATAAGCAATAGGTCAAGTTCAACTATATTTGGTGAATGAAATGATTTTACGTTATACATGTCTATCTGGCAGGGTTCATCTGACCTTGACCTCATTTTTCATGGTTCGTTGGTCAAATTTTCATGGTTTTCTGTTTCTTGTATAATATAAGCAATAGCAAAACAATGTTAGGTGTATGTAATGACTGACATCATTTTCATTGATTATTGATAATCATGTTGAGTTTATGTGTCACATTGTACCAAAACTTTATCCATAGGACTATCAACATGAAATAATTCATGAATAGTAAAGCAGGCGAGACATTTCTTGTTGCATCTTATATATTGCATTTAGAGAATTTTGGTCAGAATTTATAGGACTGACTAGTATTGCTGAGGACCAATTAATTTGAACAACATGAAAGAAATATGTAAAATGGTAGTATGAACAAATGCTCAATACCAAAAGAAGACATATCTATATTTTAGATTTATATATATTATAAAGAGAGAAGGTATAGTACTAGATGAGCATTAACATTATCTAAAATATGTTCAGTTACTGTCAAATTTATGGGAAAGCTTGAATCATGCTAATTCTACTTGAAATGTTTCATGTGCAAGCTCCTTTTACCTTAATTTCACATGAAATTCATGGGTAGAAAATGTATCTATGAATGTTAAATAATTCTTTCGTACCAATCGCTTAGGATTGAAGTGCTTTAATTCAAGGCAAAACATTTCTTTTTGTAATTAAACACACTTAGTGTCAACAAGAAGTGACGTTAAAGATGAAGAAAACCAAATTAGTAATAGACTTAAATAGAAGGGTTCCTGTTTCATGGACATATAACTAACATTTCCTTTAATTCAAATTATGTAGTTTAACTAGATTCTGCTTTACTACCCTAAACATTAGTTAGCTCTTCAATTAAGATCTACTGCTGTCAAAATTATCATGCAATATTAAAACCACATGAAGAACAAAAGAAACATTTCAACATTCAGGTTCTAATTGCATGCAATTTGAATAAAAATACTGGTTTCGTGTTTAAACTGATAGCCAGCTATCTCAAGTGCAAAGTAATCTAAAGCTTTATAATTGCATTTTAGCTCACATGGTCCAAAGAGCCAAGTCAGCTTTTGTCATCACTTGGCGTCTGTCGTTGTCTGTTAACTTTACAAAAATCTTCTCTTAAACTAATTCAACTAAACTTGGCCATAATCATCATTAGGGTATATAATAAAAAATGTGTCCGATGATCTCGCCTGCTAACCAAGATGGCCGACATGTCTAAAAATAGAACATATGGGTAAAATGCAATTTTGTCTATTATTTTAAATAAGTAATAAATAGAGAAATTCTGACACAGCTAGAAATGTTCAGAATGTTGAGCTCTACCAACTGTCTATAAACGTCAAAACTGTCAGACGACTTCTTATATGAGTTATTGCCTTTAATTGACTAATTTTATCATTTTTTTATTTTTGCCTAGTATCTTGAAAATTATAATAGATAAAGAGAACTTTTACTGCAAATATGATCAGCAAGACAAGTTCTACAAATAAATTTTGCATAGTCGAAATCGTCAGTCGATTCCTTATTAGAGTTATTGCCCTTTGAAGACGATTTCTACCAATTGTTAGCGTTTTGCCTTATATCTTATAAATTATAATAGATAGATAGAATCTTAAATAAGCAAAATGATCAGCAAGACACGAACCACAATTAGGATAATATGGAGGAAAGCGTCCCTGACTCCCTGTTGGAGTTATTGCCCTTTAATGACGATTTTCACCATTGTTTTTGGCGTTTTGCCTTGCATGATGAATAAATAGACACTTTAAATCGCATAAATGATCAGCAAGTCCAGATCTACTAACAAGTCAAAGTTTGCTGATAAAGTTAGTTAGTAAACACACTCTATATAGGAGTGATTGCCCATAAATGAAGAATTTTTTTACCCTCTTTTGTGTTTTGAGCCTTTGTTGAATGTGCACATAGACCAATGTGAGCAACACAGGCTCTTTAGAACCTCTAGTAAGAAGTTGAAACTCCAAAATTGATGTATTAGAATATAAAAATAAGGTGATGTGGTAATAATTCCCAATGAGATAACTATCCACAAGTTCAATGAAGTTGATGCAAGCAATTAAAGGCAACCAAAAGGTCTTCAACAATGAGAAAACCCATACCGTATAGTCTGCTATAAAAGACATGAAAATATAAAAGAATTCAATTGAGAAAACTAACGGCCTAAATTTACACAAAACAATTATGACATACATCAACCAACAACAACCACTGAACTACAGGCACCTGACTTGGAACAGGCACATACAGAATGTGGCGGCGTTAAACAGTTTGTGAGCGCTCAACCCTCCTTTAACCTGGGACAGTGGTGTTACAGCACAACATAAGAACAACTAGATTTTTAAATCATCAGATCGATACAAAGCAGAAAAACATCTAACAAAAACACAGATCATACGTGGCAGGGTATTTATACATCACTAACAACAATAACTACATCTGTATGGTTTTCGTGTCAACTTGGGTAATGTCTGCAGAAAGTACGTCATGGAATTTCACTGCAAAGGTTATCTGTTAATAAAAAATGAAAACAATACATTATAACTTTCATGTGTTTAAAGCGCTTTTCTGGATTTACCTTCATCAGGAACGGTCAAAGACGAATATTTGAAAGCCAATAATGTATAAGAACTTAAACGATTGAAGAACTATATGACCAAAAAGCCAAGTTGGAAATAAAAACTGATCCATATGTCCTTTAGAACAATAAAATATGTTAAAACTAAGGTTTACTTAGATAATGGGTAATATCCAGAAATTGATTAAACTAAGCCAAGATTTATGTTATAAAAAGATCTTGAAATGTGTGCATTTTCTTTAAAATTACTTTTATTTTTTTACAAATTATCATGGTATCAGAGGAAAGTGTTCTATCTATAGGAGAATCATGTGAACTGCATTACAGACTTCATTACAATTGAGTGGTCCAAAAAGTATCTGGTCAAAAATAGTTGTGACCCAGCATTGTTGCTTATACAGCAACAGTTTTAATATTGATGGCTGCATATATTTATATAATCTATAGTTTTAATTGTATTATAAAACAAGATGTGGTATGATTGCCAACTATCAACCACAGAACAAGGATACTAGGTATAACCATAATGTCTTAACGTTAGACGTCAGCAAAATCGGTTTCACCCTCTACATTTAAGTCGCATGTCATAGATATGTCTAAGTGTAGTTATATATTTAGATTACTAAACAATATTATGATATTGTGCTGTACAGCTGGATAGTATTTCTTTTCATATTTTTGTCAGAGCCATTCAGCGCTTATTGTATGGTGTGGACTGCGAAACATTGAAGACTGTATGTTAGTTTTGTATTTTGCTTAAGTGAATTTTGCTGTCTTTTGACATTGTTCCTTTCCCGTTTTCACACACATCAACAATGGAAAATGATAGCGCATGGAAAGCTATAATAGTCTACTTTATAACTAGTGAAACTAATCCTAAGAAAAAAAAAACGTCCTGCTCTACGTCAAAACATAGAATAACACCATTTTATGACCAGACGACAACGACAATCAAAACTAAAAGTCCAGCTTTTAACAGGCACGTACGGAATATGGCCATATAGTTCATGAAAAGAATATCCAATGCCTTAACGGGTTGAAATGAAAAAGAATTACAACAATGGCGTTTTAAAAACAATACTTGTGTTTATTTAAAACTATCTAATGATATTTGTGATAGCATAACCGAGAACTTTTCAATTAGGTCTTGAATATGACTATACTTTTCAGTACTTAAAAGACTGAAATTTTCAGTACTGAAAACGACTGAAATTTACAGTACTTAAAATGACTGAAATTTCAGTTCATGAAAATGACTAAAATTTTCAGTACAGAAAAATGACTGAATTTTCAGTACTGGAAAATGACTGAAATTTTCAGTACTAAAACAACTTTTCTCAACATTTTAAAACATGCATATAATTAAATGTACTGAAAAGATAAGGGTAAGAAATGTACTGATTGGTTATATTCTTTATCAGTACTGTATATGTAGTGGCATTAAATGTACAAGTAAACGCTAGGTAAATTCCTGGTAGTGTAGGTAGTAAATAGAAATGCATCCTTTTATTTCAAATATTTATTTATGGAATCAATTATATAAATCATCGACACATAAAGTGAAATATGTAAATGTGTAAAAAATATATTACATTGTTAACGAAATTTCGATTAAACTGTTATTTGCTCTGAGAGACAATGGTAAAAAATTATGGCGATGGTAGTCTACCGATGTACAAATCTCGTACATTGATTAGGATAAACAAAAACTGATCGAAACTAGTCTGAATAAAAAATTACAAACTAGAAAATAATCTGCCTTGACAATACATATAATAGTCTGTTATATTAAGTTTTACAAATATGCATATAATTTATAAACTTTTTTAAGCAAAGGAGTTGGTTCACTAACTCATAATTTTTGCCCTAAAATGTAAAAACATTGTAACTGCGCTATTGTTGTAAAAATTTGATGAAAGCATATCTGACAATGTCCAATTGTTTCAATTAAAAGAAATTTTCACCAATTCCGTCATTAGTGATGAATTTGTGACGTCATAAATGTAGGTAAATTTCATAAAAACCAGATTTTTGTATAATTTGGCAAAATTAATGTTGTCTGAAAAATTTACAGTAGCGCCACCCTCACCCACAAATATGTTTGCTGAAATATGCTTTATATACTATATTCTTTACTTTTCAACCCAAAATTTCAATGGGCGAGGGTTGGCGCCATAAATAAAATCATGAAAAAGTCGAAAAAGGTTACAAATATCTAGAAAAATGGACTTAAATGAAATCTGTTCCTTTTCAGGCAAAATACTTATAATATATAAAGCAGATATACATTTTTTGAAACCTCTCACTCCAACCCATCAACCCCAAACACATAGACCAGTTTCAAAGGTTGTTTATTTGATTCAATGATGAAATTAAGGGGACATTCAAAACTCATAAGTTGGGATAATTGACACGACATTGCAAAACAAACTAACAACGTAAAGACAAACAAGTTCACAAAACAATATACATATCAAACTAAAGATTTGACAACATGTACTCCACCAAAAACACGAGTAGGCAACATTTTCTAGTGACCAAAGAAGAAACAAAATATTCAGAAGAAGAATAACAACAAAGTCTTCCCACTGGATTGAAGACCGGTTTATAACAATAAGAAGAAACAATTACGATGAGGATTTTCTAGTGACCGAAGAAGAAACATAATATTCAGAAGAAGAATAACAACAAAGGTCTTTCCACTGGATTGATGACAAGACAATGTTATAACAAAAGGAAGCAAAACAAATAGGTGTCTACAAACAGTCTGGCAAAAACAATCGTATTAAAAAATCATATGGCATTGGGTTAATAACGTTGAATTCATGTTGTTTGAAAGAGATTTTCACCAATTGCGTCATTAGTGATGAATTTGTGACGTCATAAATGTAGGTAAATTTCATAAAAACCTGATTTTTTTGTATAATTTGGCAAAATTTATGTTTTCTGACAAATTTAAAGTAGCGTCACCCCTCGCTCATAAATATGTTTACTGAAATATACTTTATACACTATATTTTTTCCTTTTCAACCCAAAAATGTCAATGGGCGAGGGTTGGCGCCATCAATAAAATCGCGAAAAAGGTCGAAAAAGGTTACAAATATCTAGAAAAATGGACTTAAATGAAATCTATACCTATGTCGGGCCAATATACTTATAATATATAAAGTAGATGTACAATTTTTTTATTATACTTTAAAAAAAAATACCTTTAACAATACGTTCACATTAGATTTACTCAAACAATCCCACGATTATTGTGGTTACTGACTCTAGTCCTTTAATACTATAACAAACAATGATATAGCTACATGTAATCGATGAAAATAAATACAAATGTCATTATTACATTTAGAAATTGATGTAGAAAGCTTTTATTTTTAATATAGATCATTCATCTTTATCTATGTTTCTGTATTGTTGTGAAGACGCCCACGTTGACAAACAATGTCGGTTCAGTGATACCAAAGTGCCACAATCAAAACAATTTAAGCTATGTTGGTAAAATGCCTGAAGAATAAGAGCAATGAGACAATATCTACTTATATCCATCAATATCACAAATTCTTCAAGCAAATATTTGATTAAACTTTCTGATATATACACAAAGCATTGTTTATATATTTACAACAAATCATTCTGTTATTTTCGTATGAAATTACATAAAAGAGGGGCGAAAGATACCAGAGGGACATTCAAACTCATAAATCGAAAACAAACTAACAACGCCATGGCCAATATAAAGAGATGTGGTGTAAACGTAAACGAGACAACAAATAACAAAATGGCACATTTGTGTATGCCTTTTCATGAAAGGTATTTAATCCTTGTAAAACAAAACATAATTGTGCTTACAACACTATATAAATAACTTACTCGGCAAAAACAAATTTAAAGACAGTTAAATGTATTATTTCTATCCTTTTGCCTCTGGAAAACATGACCTATATGTGATGTGTTTTTCACTAGGATTTGAATTGCCCTACGATATAGAAAAAAACAAACCACATCTACATGCTCTATTAAAGCTCTTAAGAATAAAAGATTACTAATGCAGATTATGTATTGTCTTCACAGCATCGTTAAATAAATGTCCGAAAACCCTATTTACGATGTTTGCATATGAATAAAAACCAAAATGTGGCTATCACTTCACATTGATTTTTCGATATAGGTTGATACAGTCCAGAAATATAACATATCCAACAACAAACACGATGACAATGATTCCTGTGGTTCCAATCACTTTGGACGAATATCTATCATCAGGTGCACTCATAAGTGTTCTTTTGTATTCTGAAAAAAACAAACATTTGTTTTTCAAATTTAAAAGTTAGAGCAGATACATGTTCATGAATTGATATCAGGGACTTACATCATACATCATTACAAAAACTAAAGTGTCTACAAACAGTCTGACAAAATGATGTTCGTATAAAATCAAATGGCATGGGTATTTTTATTGTTTTCATATACATTATCCAACATGTCCAAAGTTGTAAATACAATGTATTTTAATTTAAATCTTACTGTTTGTATTTTTGTGGTTGATAGAAAGCACCTGTGTGTTTGCACTGGCAGCTGCTCGGAGTCTCGTAAAGCCCGTTGAAAGCTCTAATATCGTAGTTTTTACTGTCGAAGGGACGTGCTGACTCGTCGGAAGTGTTGTGACAAATTCAGTAGTGTCTGTCTTGAATGATGAATATTCCTTTGTTGTGCTTTCTGGGCATGGATCATAACAGAACTTTTCATCGTAGAGTTGGATGGGATGTGAACACACTGGGAGAGATCGGCAAACTCTTGTTTGGACTGTGAAAAATATTTTTACTGCATGTCAATAATACTTACATAACGAAATAATGTTTCCGTAAATAGCCTTTGACTGTTCTAACGAAACAATAACAAAACCGTCTGGTAAACCGTAAATCGAGATATTTTAGTGTGAGAATTTTGGCGGTTTTAACTATAATAGTAGTGGTTAAATGTTGGTGTGTCAAATTTTTTAAATTAATTACGCATTTAAATTTTGCCAAAGTGTGATTAATTGTTCACAAATAAGTAATTGCCTATGCAAGTAAGTAGTATTCATTTCATTTTAGGTGTCAATTCAATACTTGTTTTATACACTTCATTAAACTAAATTAAATATTATAATGCGTACTTTTTCACAAACTTACTATTGTTAAAAGATTAGAAAGATTTCATTAGCAATCAACTGTTATTTAAGAGTGTCGTCTTCAGACAAATTAACTGCTCAACAGTAGTTTTTGACTCATCCTGTCTAGAAGTTTCATTTTAACTGCGAACCTCAGGATCCTCTTCAAAAGTAAATTATTGGGTATATCGTTTTAATTGAACAATATCCAGCAATCCAGGAACTGCCTTTTTAAATTTATATAAGTTATTTTAAATTAAGATTTTATGGTCCCTTTTCTTTTCAAATTAAATCATTTCACATATTTTTTATGTAAATAAAAAGCCGTAGTATAAAAAGTTAATTGAATAGCATCAAATTAAAAAAAACACGATACTGTTATTGATATTATTCTGAGGCAATGAAGATTGCGATCAGATGATGATATTGCTTTTATGCTTCATGGTAGGTGCGTGTTTAAACCGATAGTGCTATATCGGATTTAGATATAGACTAGTAGTGATACATATATTATCCTAAAATTATTGTTTCCAAGGATCTAGTTGAATGGTAGCACCAGCTGATCAGTCACATAAACAAAAACCTTTAATACATAATTTTCTGTCATCAATAATACAAACAAGAATGATGTAGAACATAGAAATAGTATTTAACAAAATCAACTAATATTTAACCCTGCCATATTATATATGTGACTTTCCCAAGTCAAAAGCCTGTAGTTCAGTGATTGTCGTTGGTTCATGTCTGTCATATTTGTTTTTCGTAAATTGTTTCGTATTCTGAATTGAATTGTTCCATATTTTTAATGTCGGGCCTTTTAAAGCCGACTATACGGTATGTGTTTTTCTCATTGTTAAATGCCGTAGGCTTGCCTATAATTGCCTACATCCACTTCATTTGAACTTTGGTGGATAGTTGTCTCATTGGCAATCATACTACATCTCCTTATTTTTATACAAACACATTAGAACAACCCATAAAAAGTTATCAACGATGAAAAGGTTGAGGTTTTCACTTTGTTTGCATGACTTATATTAACGTAACTGCGAACACTTAAGTACAAACATTAAAGGTACACAATTTTACTGCACAAGATGCACATTTGGAAAATTAATGTATCTTCAGTGATGACCAAAGCCATAGTAACTATAAACAAGCATCAACGATGAAAATATTTCCGCGTTGTTTATAAGTATTGTTGAGTCGTTATTTGTATTAACAAAATCATAACTAATTAAAACATTTTATAGATATTGTAAATCAAAGAAAAGTAAGTACATTAGAATAAAACAACATCTTTGAAATTATTATATAAAATTCGTGTATAAAAGAAATTTCTTTGGATATGAAAACTAATTGTAAAATGAATGGATGGCGTAGAAATGAGAGGATGATAATGAAATGAGAGGGTGATGGTGAAATTAGTGGATGGCGGTGAAACGACTGGATGGCGGTGGAATGAGAGGATGTCGTTGAAATAAGAAGATGGCGGTGAAATGAGTGGATAACGGTGAAATGAGAGGAGAACGGTGAAATAAGAGGATGCCGGAGAATTCAGAGTATGACGATGAAATGAGAGGATGGCGGTAAAATGAGTAGATGGCGATGAAATGAGAGGAGAACGGTGAAATGGGAGGATGACGGTGAAATAAGTGGATTGCGGTGAAATGATAGGATGACGGTAAAATGAGAGGATGACGGTGAAATGAGTTGATGGCGGTGAAATGAGAGGATGGTGATGAAATGAGAGAACGGTGAAATGATAGGATGACGGTGAAATAAGTTGATGGCGGTGAAATGAGTGGATGGCGGTGAAATGAGTGGATGGCAGTGAAATGACAGGATAACGGTAACAGAAGTGGATAGCGGTGATATGAGTGATTGGCGGTAAAATGAGAAGATAGCGGTGAAATGAGTGGATGGCAGTGAAATTAGTGGATGCCGATGAAATGAGGGAATGAAAATTAAATGAGAAGATGACGATAAGTGAGTGGATGGCGGTGAAATGAGAGGATGACACTGAAATGAGAGAATGACGGTGAATTGAGTGGATGCCGGTGAAATGAGTGGATGATGGTTAGATGAAAAAATTTGCCGTGAAATTAGTGAATGGCGATGAAATGAGTGAACGGCAGTGAAATGCGTGAATGACGGTGAAATGAGATGATGGTGGTTAAATGAGAAAATGGCGGTGAAATGAGTAAATGACGGCGAAATGAGTGGATGACGGTGAAATAAAAAGATGGCGATGAAATGAGTGGATGCTGGTGAAATGAGAGGATGATGGTTAAATGAGTGGATGGCGGTGAAATGAATGGATGACAGTGAAATCCTGTCGATGAAAGAACAAGTCAAATAGTTGACGAAAACAAATAACAACATCCATTTAATCAGGAGCGAATAAATATCTTGTATCATATTCTGCGCAGACACAATCCTTTACATAAGAGTGAAAGAGTTCTGTCCCCTTGCTTTACTAACACGATCTTGTTTTGTATGGCTTTCCAGACTTGATTTTACAGCTCGAAAAAAAATGAAATAAAAATCTAGTGTAAGATTTGATTTTCGGTTGCACTGAGTCGTCCATATGTTTAGATCCTCTTTAGGCTTTGAAAATACATATATTTGAATTTAAACGTTATATATTCAGTGTGATATAGTAATAACTCTCTGCAAGTTCGTTCAGTAGGTATATAAACTTAAGTTATTTTACTAAAACCCTTAAAGCAATTTGTTATTAAGGACGACATATTTCTATTTTCTATCAAATGAACATAGTACAAACAGTTATATACAACATTTCATGATATCTACCTACAGCTAGTACTTACATTTTACGAAAATTGCTAAACTATCTGCTAGAATCTCGTCCGTGTTAGCTATGATATAAAAACGACATATTTTGAATATTCCTTTGGATCGATCGGCTCTCTTAAAATAAAAGACCAAAGATAGTTGAAATAATCAGGTGTATTTGATTGCCAATGAGACAACGTTAACTATCCACCAAAGAATAAGGGCCAAAGATGCTGCGTCTACCTGTACCTGTGAGGCTTTAATCAATGCAAAAACTCTATAGCATCTTTAAAAAACGACCCAGGATAACATAATAGGAGCCGATAATAAAAGAGAAAACTCACGACCTTATCTTAGCTTATATCATTCAACAAAACCCATTTATGACAAATACAGAAATTGTGGTTCCTAGCACCTAGCTGAGAACATGAGAATGTTATGTTTGTCTTTAGTGGATAGTTGTCTTATTGTAAATCGTATCACATCATCTTATTTGAAAGTCTTTTTGGGTTCCATGTGAGATTAATTTCGGAAATAAATCCGCTGTATTATAGTTGATATGCTGATATTCAACAAAAAGGAATGTGTCAATGTTTCATGCTTTGCAGTTTCCGCTGTAATGATGGCAATTGTACAATTGAAAATGTGCCTGCCCACCTACATCTTGCCTATCAAATTATAAACTTGGCTTCTTTGATTAGTTTTTACAATCACTGGGTAAGTCGATGTCACTACCGGTGGATGTTTCGTCCCCGAGGATATAACCAGCCTAGTAGACAGCACTTTTGTGTTGACATGAATAATATTGATATGTTCATTTAATGTAAATTTACTGTAACGTTGAATTATTCCAAACGCTTAAGTTTTTATGTCCCCATGTATAGATTGCCTAGGCCTTTTTGGTTTACTTTTTTAAAATTTTCGGTTTTTAATGCTCTTTAACTTCGTATCTAATGTTCCAAGTGTTTCAAATTAAGACACAGATGAATAAATGGAGTTATTGGATATAAAGTTATAAACCATCAACCAAATGGCACACAAAACCAAGACACGTAGGAGTCACAAAACATTCACAATACATACCCTTCTTTTAATATGACAAGTACTGGAATCGTCTCCAATCTGGACAAGCAGTAAATAAATTTAATAAGGACTAAATAAATTTACTTAGACTCGAATATGTTATTGGTCAATACATGTATACGTTATTTTCTATATTACATTATGCACAAATGTTTAAAATATGTTTCTTTTTGTTTTGGTGCTTGGATTTACTCATTTATTCTGAGAGTTTAATAAGGATGTTTTTCTGTCAATAACCAACTATTGTATGTATGTGTAACGTACCTCTACCAAACTCAATCTGTGTAGGGTACGGACTAAATAGAATGAACGGTTTTCGAGAAAGATGGTTTTTCTCGTACTGGCAATCGCCGGTGGATAAAACATCAGATACCATTAGCCATCCTGAATCCAGACAGTGTCCGCTTGTATCCCATGCAGCATTCACATAAAAACGTCTATAATTTACATTGTTGGTATCTTCAAGGCTGTAACCATCAAAATTGAAACAATAGTATAATGTCTTGTAAGATCAAAAATGCTGTATGTAATCACATATAACTGGAAGAGATGTTCATTAAAGTGAAGGTGAATTGCCAATTGTGGACATTGTTTCTCAATAACTTTTATGGTTTTAAATTTGAATACAGCTGATTTCCAGCTTAAGATTCACCATATCAAATGGACAAATATGATTGTTTTACCCCTTAAAATTACTTTGAGTACAACCAAATCTGTGCAGTTGTAAAGTTTTAAGGCCTTACATCCATTAGATATATAAAAGTAAGATGCATTTTGTATTTATATAAAACTGATCAACTGATTTTAACTGAGACAATCAAATATTTAATGTATGACCGAACTACTTTTATATACTGCTCAATTTCCATGTCAGAATTTATATCCCTTCTTATTGGGCTAATTTCTCTCATCAGAGCGAGTAAAACTTTCTAATATATAGTGTATTACTAACCCTCGTAAGTTGAAATAAAAACCAATTTTGTTTGTATCTGCTCCTTTCAAATCAGAATAAGAACTAGATAATAGTTTATCTAATGAAAACCAGCTAGTACTTGTTGAGCTCATGCCGTCAAAGATCAAGAACGCTTTAACTATATCAGTTTTGTAGATGAGAACTTTAACCTAAAATAGAATCAATGTCATTAATTTTTTTTACAGTAAGACACATTTCGTTATTTATTTCTCGAAATTTCTCTGTGAATGGATTTCAATAACATAAAGTCATTGTCTAAAGGAGTAAATACACAAAAAGGAAGGGAGAGAGTGGGAGAGAGGGAGGTTCTTAAATTCCTCATTGTAGTTCATCCAAGCATACAAACATGTTTATCTACAAACGTTAAAAGCTGTGTCTGTGTGTACTTTGCGATGCTAAGGAATACAACAAATAAATATATTTATTATAGTGTCAATAAAATATATTCTATAGTACGTGAATGTACAAAATTCCAATCACAAAACTGAAATTGTATCTAAACTTAACTTTTTAAACACTTAAATAAATAATTACTTGTTCAATTCCAACAGAACTCCACTTGTTCATAATGTCCGATTTAAAGTGTTTAGAAGTTGATGTAAACAAACGTGCTTCGGGATCATCAATATTTTGTGTCTGGCTATTGGTGTATAAATCATAAATTCCACCAGAACCTAAAATTCAAATATTCTCTCTGATAGAAATCTTTACTTGCTAATCAAGATAAAATGTCAATTATTAAACATACTTAATATCTCTCAAAGCAGTTCTTAAAGATTATTATAATTCAGAAACTGTATAGTTGATGTGACATTTGTTTTTGTACAGCTACCAGGGCATTATTACATCAGCAGTATTTTGTTGCCTCAGTCGTGACGAACTGTAGCTAGAATGAAATAACTTTATATGTAGCTTTAACTGCCATATACATACATTGTTTAATATGCTATGCTATCAGTTCAGATGTTATTTTATTATAACTTTATTACTTCTTCTGGTCACATTTGCTAAGGTTTTTCTTACCCTAGGTATGTACGAAACGCAGGTTTGCCGTACCAAATTATATGCCTAGTATATTTGATGATTTTTTACCTTATTTTTAATTATCTTAAATATAACACAAAACTTCTCCCTTTCTTCAAGTGTCAATGTACCCTATATATAATTAGCTTAAACAGAGCAACAATCTTATCCCTTACTTCACGTATAATTTTACTCTAGATATAATAATCTTGATGACCACAAGCCTTATCTTTTCCTTTCTGTTATATGTTACCCTAGATGAACTGATCTTAAATTGAACACAAACCTTTTCCTTACCATCTGGTCACATTAAACCTCGGATGTATTTACAATCTATCTTACCACATTATCATAGCACGTCTTAAAACATGTCTTGTTACTAGTAGTATCAGGTATCAGGTCTTAACTAATTGGTTTTTGTTATGGAAAATTTTACCTCCAGTCGCTATTTTGAAGACAAGATTCCATTCACTGCTTGTATTAGTCTGAACTGTGAGAAACAGTAAGAGCCTTAGTAACACTGAAAAGAGAGAGAAGAACCACAAAAACAAAACACTTTATTTTAATGAATATATTTTATTATTATACCTCAGTATGTTTTTTCTATATAAAAAAGAATGAAATATTTGTGCTATTTCATTCCACAGACTATTTGTCAGTCAATAGTTTCAAAGACTATTACCCCGGTCAATAGTTTTATAAACATATTTCCCGTACTTTTTCATACTAACTTTTCACTGGACAGCAATGACGTTCATAGACTATTCTGCTTGGATTTGTGCGCTTGGCAACGTTACATGTTAAACTCTGAAATATAGTAAACGGTATAATCTGTCGTCGTAATTTCAAATTTATATATTATTTACCAGAAGCAATTAAAAAAGAAAAAGAAAATCTACGCGAACTGAAACATAACAAATTTATGGTATGGGTATGTCGTCGTCTTCATAATCTGGGATTGCTTTGATGTATGGTAAAATATTTTAGCTAGCGTTTATTATATGCACGGGAATTTTTACACAAGGATTCCTGGTCTTGATAATAGTAATTAATCTTGTGCATGTCTATGTGACTATTTGGTGTTTTTCCAAGTGGTGTAAACATGTTGTCTTTTAAGAAAGTTGTTTTGTTCGGTATAATAAAACACTTGATGACTGGTTATGAGTGTAAAAGCAAGTTTGTTGTCCCTTTGATACTAACTATTGCCTCGGCTTCGCCTCGAGCAATAGTTGGTATCTCAGGGACAACAAACTTGCTATTACTATCCACATGTCACAATCGGGTAAAGGACACAATCAGTATAATTACAGATGAGGTGACTATTCTGGTATATAAAGACTAAACATCTAAGACTGTGAAAACATGTCGCTAGTGTATTGAGACACAGGCATATCGTATCGGTCAACCAATTCGTGATGGAAAACGTAAAACTTATGAAGTGTAGATTTCAGTCGTTCTTCCAAATAAATCTGTTGGATTTGATTTTCTGAAAGGGCAACCCCCTGCTTATAAAATCCGTAAGGTGTAAACATGTACGAGAGAAATGTATCAAATCAGAAAGAACACGCCATACCATGGTGCAGACGGTACGTTTCTGGTGAAAATGCGCAGTTGACAATTGGAAAGTTGAAAGTTGGAAATCAAGTAGACCAGAAGGAGTACATTAGCAATACCTATTAGAATACCAATCGTCTGTTAAAGTATCAATCCCACAAAATAAACAAATATGTAATCGATTAGAAAGTAAAGTTATATTTATTTAGGAAACAAGACGCTTCTTCACAAAGTAGATGTTTTCATGTCCTTAAACAAGAAATTTGTATTTATGATTTCCTGTTTTGCAGAAAAAATTCTACATGATGAGACGATGTATTCTTTTTTTTTTAATATCGAAAATGGGTAAAAGAAGGGTTAAGCATAGAAAAATCCAAAGTTTTAATGTTACTGAAAAATTGTAAAGATTAAGATTAAAGATTTCGCAATAGCTCTTTAAAATTTTTATGAATCCACAACTTATTAACATCGCTGGATGATTATACCTCATCACAAAAATTCGGAAGGTCATCGTTTGCTGTAATAGATTATATATAATGGCGTTAAGATCTTTCGAAATACGTCGTCGCAATACTTGACGACCCAACCATATACCGTTCTTTATAAGAATGTTTATGAAGTTTAGGTATCCAGTATAAAAACGAGAGATTTTAATCGTCCTTTTTATTTTTTATAATAGCAAAGAAGAGAAGGACCAATTTGTGATTTTCTGAAGTCTACACTTTCGTTAATAATGTAGGGGTATATTGGGGATTCAAACTTTTGCTGTCAGTTCCTGGTTCTTTAGTAATACATTCTTAATTATGATTTTTGCATATAAATGTAATATTGTTAGAGGCTTTGTCCACTGAAATAACAACATATTTGTCTCGGAGAGAGGAAAAAGCATCGGGTTTCTTGAAAGGGTTAGAAACTCGTTTGCTCATTGTACGTCGTAGATTTTGAATGTGTTTCTGGATGCATGTCCAAACAGCTTTGATGCATTCATATAAAGTGTTAAGTTTTGGTTCATCTGGATCGCGCTTAATCCATTTTTTGTCATTAATTGAAGTCCTCAACTGTATTCCTCAGTAATATAAGAATATACCAACTCGAGTGATTTTGTTACACGGAAAATCGAAATGTCGAAAATACACAAGTCAATAGAACAAAACCTATACAACCTATACAGCGAAAGATACCAAAGAGACATTCAAACTCATAAGTCGAATATGAACTGACAACGTCATGGCTAAAAAAGAAAAAGACCAAAAGACAAACAACAGTAACAAAACACAACATAGAACACTCAAGACAAAGCAACACGAACCCCACCAAAACTGCGGGTGATATCAGGTGCTCCGGAGGGTAAGCAGATCATGGTCCACATGTGACACCCGTCGCGTTGCTCATGTGAGTACAAACCCGGTGATAAGTTCAATTCGGAAGGTCACGTTCGGGGAAAGGTAAACGGGATTGTAGTAACGACAATTGGATCATATCCGTACTCATCTGTGAAACAGATGTTCCATAACGGTCAACCAACTCGTGATGGCGTCCGTAAAATTAAAAAAGCGATGATTTCAACTTCACCACTCGGAACTCTTGGTGTGATAGCTTCCTTGTGAGCAGCAATCCTCTATCAAGGAAAGCATGATAGGAAATACAAAGCCCTGAAATATCGTATCAACATGAAGCTAGATATATACTCCGTATGCATGCGCTGCTGGATTATTGCTACATAGAAATGGAAAGTTCACAGGTAGGAAGCTGAAATCATCTCTTTTGTTTTCAACCGACCCTCATTGTCAATTTTTAGATGTAAGTCAAGATATGAGGCTGACTTAACTGTATCGGTAGTATCCTTTATCTCAAGTTCGATGGGATAGATAAGTTCAACATAGTCCCGGTTGAAATTCCAAAGGAACATATAACAGACCTATGATTATCCCGGATAGCCTCCTTGATAAGTGTCGTTGGGGTATATGTTGAGTTTCCAAGTGAATTGTCAATACCTAATGCATTATCAATCATGTTATGTAATGTGTTTTACACACAAAAACGAAGTTGTTTGGGGCTTTATCTGCAGGGATAACACCATATTTGTCATGGAGGTTGGACAGGTGTTTTGCAACATTTGGGTCTTTAAAGATTGATGTAGCATGGGTATTCATAGACCCATTCAGATTTTAATTCTTATTTGTATCAACGACCTCACAGCCCTAATCCATTCGGAATGAGCATCTACGTCTTCTTTCTCGCGTTTAACCGATTTTCTGGCATAATCCTCGACTGAATCCATCAGTAAAATGATTGTTTCATTCCGGATGAATCTAGTATCAAATTATTAGGTTAAAATATTAAATTATATTTGTAATTTTTCATATATGTTTCAGCTGCACTACAACACATACTAGAATAGCCATGTTTCACTTTTTGATTATTTTGTGAATAAAATACATTTTTTGTTTCCATATCTAATATAATCGTTAATCTTTATCATCAAATCACATTCCTTTAGAAAAGCGCTTGGTTAGGCATAATTTATGTTGTCCAATCCTTTAGATATCCATTTAACCTTACTTTTGTGTCAAGTTTTACTAACATTTTGATGATGCCTTGTGAACGTCGTGTTTATACTAGTTGTACAACGGTTATCATGCATAAAGGAGGGACCAAAGATACCAGAGGGACAGTCAAACTCATAGATCGAAAACAAACTGACATAAAGATGTATGGTAAAGACGTAGAGTCAATTTCTACTGATTTGTTTCACAAAAAACTAAAAATAAAAGTTGTCAAGTCATACGGATAATTGGTTATTATACGTTTTTATCACATACTTGGATTTTTCAGCAATTTGACACAGTTCTATCAAATCGAAATGCTACCCAATGGTACATTTGGCTGTTTGGCAAATTGTACACGTTGTTGCATCGAAGGACCAAATGAACTACGATGTATCCGAAAGACAAAACATTTCTTTACTGCTAACATAATTTTAGTTTTTCATACATTTTTGGGAAAATACTGCAAAATCTGTCAAATGTCCGGTTTTGGGCTATCTTCAGTCATTTGTGTTTTGCTTAACTGTTCATTAATTATCAATTGTATTGCTAAACACTTAAAGTACACACACTGGGCTTTGATATTATAAGTTTAAGTAAAGATTGAAAAACTGTTTTTGATATCCCTAGATGTGAAATTTTTTGGGGGAAATTGGGACTCTCAGCGCAACTATTTTTATCTACTGCCTGTTTGCCGCACACTTATACCGTTGGGACCAGTTTTTATCTTTCTTTAAGACTGTCAGAATATTTTGTCATATCACTGTTCTAGGGTAGAACTGTCAGAATAAACTCTAGGGTAGAAATGTAAGAATCAATTCCGGGGTAGAACTGTCCAAAAGTGGTCTGAAGTAGAACTCACAGGACCAATTCCAGATTAGAACTGTAAGTAGATATAGGAAGATGTGGTGTGAGTGCCAATGAGACAACTCTCCATCCAAATAACAATTTATAAAAGTAAGAAACAGATTTGGGACAGAATGGTTCTAAATGACTAAAATCAGAACAGTTGCACTCTCGTGATTTAAAACCGGGGTAGAACTGTCAGAATCATTTATAAGGAAGAACTGTCAAAAAGTGGTCTAAAGTAGAACTCACAGGACCAATTCCAGATTAGAACTGTAAGAAACAGATTTGCGACAGAATGGTTCTAAATGACTTAAATCAGAACAGTTGCACTCTCGTGATTTAAAACCGGGTTAGAACTGTCAGAATCATTTATAAAGAAGAACTGTCAAAAAGTGGTCTATAGTAGAACTCACAGGATCAATTCTAGATTAGAACTATCAGAAACAGATTTGGGACAGAATGGTTCTAAATTACGAAAATCGGAACAGTTGCACCCTCGTGATTTAAGACCGGGTCAGTAAGCTTTATATTCACTATAAACATGTTTAAATTCTTGTACGTGTGTTATTGTTCTATTGTATCTCCATGTTTATAACTAACTTTAATAAAAAATATGTCCATTATGATATAATATTGCTTATGCAGTAAGGACATTAACTTCATATATGTCATTGATTATGAATACAACCACTAGTAAATATTGACTTTAGACAAACAATCATGAAGTTTCAAGGAGCACAATTATAGGTAAAATATTTGAACTACACAGCGATTGTTTTATACCGGAATTAACCGACATTATACAATCTGATGTATTGACACAAATAAGGTTTAGTATTATTATGAAAATTTTTGGCAAGCACTTATATACAGAACTTTCATAAGGCTAAAAAATGATGAAATAATAATGATAATCAGAAAAAAACAAAAAAACAAACCTTAATAATTAATCATGAAAAGTATACGTACATACATACATACATACATACATACATAACCTTTAAACAGACTTATTCGGAAAGGATATAGTTACGATACTGTTGTCAAGTCATTAAGGATTGCATATTTTGGTATTAATATTGATTCACTCATAGGGTCTTTGCATCGGAAATAAACACATTTATTCTAAAACCAGTTGTTGGCATGATACGGGTTATGTTCTTCTCATATATTTCATGATGGTATGATCATAAACCCATAACGGGAGGGATTGTACTTGATTTTCATATGATGAAGACATAATCTTTCAATCAGTTTAATTGAGGTTTGGAGCTGGCATGTCAGTAACTGCTAGTAGTCCTTTGTTTATTTATGTATCATTGTCATTTTGCTTAGTTTCTTTTGTTACCTATTTTGACATCGGACTCGGACTTCTTTTAAACTGAGTTTTGCTGTGCGTATTGCTATGTGTTTCTTTTTTCTACATTGGCTAGAGGTATAGGGGGAGGGTTGAGATCTCACAAAACATGTTTAACCCGCCCCATTTTGCGCCTGTCCCAAGTCAGGAGCCGCTGGCCTTTGTTAGTCTTGTATGTTTTTAATATTAGTTCATTTATATGTTTTGGAGTTTAGTGATACATACATACATACATACATACATACATACATACATACATACATACATACATACATACATACATACATACATACATTTCGTTAATTACTTTTATCATCAATTGTTTTGCAATTTAGTGTTTAGTTTCATTTCATTGACATTTATCTCATGTTTTCTATTGCTTATTCATTGTAAGGTGAAAATATGTATACTTCTTAATTGTCAGTAGGTATTGAAGGAAAGCTTACCTGTTATTTTGGGCATTCTCTTGTTCATTTAAATTATTTCCTAATAATCCGACATATTCTACATTGTGAATATAAGGAAAACAAATGATTTCTGCACATACATGTAACTAATTTAAAATGTGAATTTCCTCTTGTTTAATTGTAGTAGGAAACCAGAATTCGAAAACTACAATACGCTGAAAACTTTTATAAATTTTGTTTTTATTAACAGCCTCCCTCATATTACTAATAACATTTCGCAGTACAAGATGAACTTTTTTCTTTGTTATTTCGTTATTGATTCTTCTATATATCATTATCAAGTGGCGCATTTTGTCGGTCAAATCAAAGTACCTATGTTCTTTTATGTAAAGTTAAATATAAAAACGTCATTTCATTTTAAAAGCTATACAATAAAGTTCAATATAAATGAGAAAAGGCTCAATTTGTTATTATGTAAAGATTTTTTTTCCAGAAGGAACAATAGATGTCTCGTATTTTAGGATTAAATATTGGATTTTTAAGTATTCATTTCCGGACACCTAAATTCAAGTGCAAACAAATATTTTATAAGCTAATGTATTCTACTATCAACTTGCTACTTTCAGTAACTCTTTCTAATATATTGTTTACACTTTAAGGGGGCTCGCGGGTCTAAATCAAATTTTTTATTTAATATAGGATTTCGCTATATTTTTCTATAAATGAACTTTATCTTATACGTAATAGAAAAATAAAATAAAAAAATGGGGTCACCGTTCATTATCGCTCACAATCTGCCTTCGAAAAAAGCATACATTTTTGTAAAGTACCTTTTTTCTGTTGAACTAATAGGAGAAATAGAGGTAATATCGAAATAAAAAAAGAACTAAATTACAGAAATCGCTAAAATTTTACAATAGTTTAGTTTAAGTACAGCTTATTTGAAAATTATAATAAAAAATATAGGTCACCGATGAGTTAAAAAAGATATTTCATTCTTAATGCCAAAAAATGGCATTTTTGCACCAAAGGGAGATAATTTGGAGCTTTTTCAATGATATCTACATTTCAAAAGTCATCTGGGGCCAACACGAATTGATTTTTTTTGAATGATTTTTGAACCATATGACAGAGTACCAACTACTCAAGGTAATAAATAAAATTTGTAATGAAAAATAAATGTTTAATTTTTTTCTGAAATTTGTATACCCTCGAGCCTCCTTAACAGTAAATGTGTTCGTATACATGTTTCCTAATGAGGTGACACATTTAATACTGCCATGGTTACATGTTTCCTAATGAGGTGACACATTTAATACTGCCATGGTTACATGTTTCCTAATGAGGTGACACATTTAATACTGCCATGGTTACATGTTTCCTAATGAGGTGACACATTTAATACTGCCATGGTTACATGTTTCCTAATGAGGTGGCACATTTAATACTGCCATGGTTACATGTTTCAGGTGACACATTTAATACTGCCATGGTTACATGTTTCCTAATGAGGTGACACATTTAATACTGCCATGGTTACATGTTTCCTAATGAGGTGACACATTTAATACTGCCATGGTTACATGTTTCCTAATGAGGTGACACATTTAATACTGCCATGGTTTATCAAAATATTCATCTTTAACGTCTGTCATATCGAAGTAGTCTGTTGAAGACCGTACTTTGACCTATAATGGTTTACATTTATAAATTTTGACTTGGATGGAGAGTTGTCTCATTGGCACTCATACCACATCTTCTTATATCTATTGTTCTGTAATTTAGATAAATAAATGAGCAAATGAATATATTATATATATATTATAATAATAATATCAACATAATTATCGAGTCGATCCATTGAGCATTGAGCCAGTGTTAAATGATTATCTTTATTTTATTTTTTAACTTGCATTTGATATGCTTTATAAACAAAGAGGCACTAGAACAGAAAGTAAGTATTTCTGGAAGTTACTCTGCAGAATTTTATATAAAGTATGAAGTATAATTTTTTTGCTACTTGCGTCATTGCATTTATCAAACTTCATCATCGTTTTAGATATTAGCGGGGAAAAAAACTGTGAATTGTTTTTCTTTTTAAAGTATATAGCAATTATAGCAAATATTAATTTAACATATTTGCTTTTTAGATAATTGAACAAAGTTTGTATTTTGAGAATGATATAAGGCATACAAATCCTGTTTTTACGCCTATTTTTACATGGTGCATGACATTAGGTGATATTGTATCGCAAAGTTATAGCTGGAATAACAGTTCAGGATCACTTTTCATTCATTTCCTTATTTTTTTTATTGAGACTGATCTATTCCATTTACATGTTAACAGGTTGAGTGGCAACAGATATCATTTTCCAAAACCATTAGTATGGTATGATTTTGACATATCATGACTTAAAAGTCTTGGTGTGTATATTTAATGCAGTCTTTGTTGTGCGCCGTTTTTTCGTTAGTATATAATTACTCACCTTTGCAATATTCACAGTTATAGTTCTGTTTTATGATTCCTCAACTTATTACGAGGACGAACAATTCTTAACATGTTTTCTTCAGGATGTCTTCCTTTTTTAAATTCCTTTAGATGGATTTACATCTTTTTGTTTTTAAATATTTAAATGCAAATTTTGACGATCGTAGTGCGATCGTGTAGATCGCAGTAAGGTCGTGGTACGGTCGTGGTGAGGTCTTCATGATCGTGATGAGCGTGGACCAACTTTAAACATGTTCAAAACAATCGTGGTGCGGTCGTGGCAAAATCAGGTCGTAGTAGAAGCGTAGTGAGAGCGCAGTAAGGTCGTGGTAAGATCGCAAAGGTCGCTGTACCATCGTAGTGAGAGCGCGATTCTAGTCGGAGAGACTGCGCTACGATCTCACAGCGACGTTACTACGACCTCACTACGACCATAACGTTCTCACTGCGACCCAACCACGCTTCTACTACGACTAACCCACGTTTATACCACGCTGTTCAAGACCATAGTACGATTCTAGCACGCTCATGCCGTCCTCATCACGCTCTTCTTACGACCTGACTACGTTCATACTACGACCATTTCGAGTTCTAGTCATGCTCATTGTCATTGTCACATAAAATATATAAAAGCTCTCCAGGTTTTGTTTGAAACATCAATTTCAATTGAACCATGGAAACACCAGACCATGTACATGTAGTAATGCTTCTACAATCATTAACACAGATACAAAATCTTAACGACCAGGCCATGATATTGTTATTGAGAGAGCGCAGAAGAAGAATAAGAAGAAATTTTAGACGGCGTAGGTCCTGTTGGGTTCGTCCTTGGTTATCAACCGAAAGGAGACTCCAGTTTGATCATTATGATCAGTTGATGAACGAGTAACGAATCGAGGATGAACCTTCCTTCTTTAATTTTTTGAGAATGCCACCAGAGATGTTCGATGAACTTCTTAACAGAGTTGGTCCAAGAATCAAGAAGACAGATACTCTATTTAGAACAGCCCTGTCGCCTGGTCTTAAACTTGCCATCATTTTAAGACATTTAGCTACTGGTGACAAGTATTCGACCTTGCAGTATGACTTTAGAGTTGCTCGGAATACTATAAGCACATTTTTACCCGAGGTTTGCCAAGTAATAGGATGCGCCTCCAACCATTCTACCATGTTTTGCTCTTCCTCTAAGGTTAGGTCAATGTAATTTGGACCTCTTGTCTCTTTTCTCCAACGGCTCAACCATGCTTGACACATCTGTGTCATCCCCACTATCACTAAAACATCGTCATTTGATCTTGATGGACCAGCAATAGGTTGTGATTCAGGTTGGATTGGTCGGTCCGACATCTCTTCTGGATCAGGATTCGTATCAGAGGCCCCTCTGCCTCTACCTATACCCCTACCACCACGCCAACGAGTTCTGGTAGATATTGGTGGCATGACTGTTGTTTCCGAGAAATCTACATATTAATGAAAAATAGAAGGAATGGAACAGTATTTATATGGAACACGATGTTGACGTTATTGCTGAGAGCGTAGTATGATCGCGGTATGAACGTGGTATGATCGTAGTATGATCGTGGTGAGAACGTGGTATAATCGTAGCGGAATCGTTGTAGAAGCGTAATGAGGACAACAACGAAAATTTACATTTTCATGCCGCTCATACCACGACCTCACCACGATCTGAATTTATTTTAGATCGCGGTGAGCGTGGTGCGATCGTAGTCTAGTGTGACGGGGGCTTTAAAGACATTATGTTGGCGTAGTAAGTTGGATAACTTGAATATCATCAATACATATATAGATTCAGTTAACGGATTGGTTTTGTTTCGCTATATTTCAATTTTCATTTTTTCAAGTATGCTATCGGAGATCATAGAGTAGTTCTTCCTCGTGATCTTTCATCATGCGTTAATTTCCGCCTCATCGTTTACATTGTAGAAACACATTAACTAGTTAAAGGTTGTCATGAGAACTTTAAAATGTAACTTTACCAAACAGGAAAAAGAATAAAACTAGCTAAACAAAAAAATCAATCAGAAAGAAGAGGTGTAAAGACCGTAAACAAAAACGATCAATGAATAACTAAGCATATAAATAGATAAGAATATATTACCATTGAAATAAAATCATGAGAATCTCTTTTGCTCATTCGTTAAGTTGGTTGATAGCGTCTAACGTTTGATTTTGTCAGTTTTTATGGACTTTTGAATATACCTTGGAATTCAATATCTTTGTTATAAGTTTTCAATCAATATTGCTAAAATTTTGCACTTCAAGTCAAAGTTCCATATGATTGCATCTGGGCAACAGCTAAAGTAACAACAGATATTTTAACTAATAAATAACGATCTCATCGACATTCTCAATGTCTAAAAATAAAAACGGTTTTGTCTAGAGAGTATTAGATATTTATCACATAAAGTATTTGCGATACATTCAGTACAGTTAAAAAAAAAGTTATAACTAAAATACCAAACTCCAAGGTAAATAAAAATAAGGAAGTCCATAATAACTGACGAAATCAAACGTTAGACTTTATCAACCAACGGAACGAATAGAAATCAACTGACATATTCCTGACTTGGAACAGGCATTTTCCGAATAATAAAGGTAGGTAAATTCTGGTTTTATAGTTAGCGAGACATTTCGCTTGCGGTAAACAAGTCACTTTTCATACAATTCAGTATTCAATGATTTAAACCACTACTAAATTGGTAGAAAATTGCTGAAATATTTCAGTTAATTGCAAGCAGAGTTAACTGAATTTACTTTAGTTGAAATGTCTTTACATAGACTGAAACTTATTTTTTTAATGAAACACTTAATAGATTACATAATTATTGTTTTGTTTTTCATAATTGGCTCAGATAAAAATGTTTGAAATGTACAATGTACAATTGCAAGGGGAAGAAGATGACGTAGGTTTCCCAATTTATAAGTCACTTAACACACACACACAACTTTTTGTAATTGGAAAGTCGTACTAAAAGCAGTTGACTATTCATTTGGGCCATTTCAAAAATGAAGAAATTGAGTTGAAAATTCAACCTTAATGTTCAACGACATAACATACACACACAACAACAAACCATCTACGTCTAGAGAGGTCACCCTTCGGTATGTACAATTAGACTCGTCTGTACACAATAAGATACATAGAGGGTGTCAGACAACGTATAACGAAGAAATAAAAACAACTGCACTGTCCACAAATTAAAAAGACGACCTAACAAACAACAAATCCTCACAACGTTACATAGAGAATAACAATTTAGAAACAATAACCTTACTTAAAACCGCAGGAATTGGTAAATAGTCATGTGCTTTTGAAGTGTCAGTGATTTAACTTTCACGGATGGCATGCATCATATGTTATTCCTGTTAAAAAACGTTGTAGAAACAGATCTAAATTGGTACATACATCATGTACCTAAGATATTACCAAATTCATGAACAATTTATACATGTAAATATTTTAAACCTGCTGAAATGATGACAAAAATTTACGAGATTAGTATTTTTAACCTGCTATGCCTCTTTATAAACAACTTAAGAAAACAAAGAAGAAACACTTTTTGATTTCTTTCAACCATTATATCTTGACAATCATATGAGGAGAAGTAAAAGCAAATACAATGACGAAATTGAGGGTAATCGAATGAAAGATAACATTTTTGGATTATAATATTGGTCAATATCCCTAATGCGCCTCAAATTGAGGAACTCAAAAGTTGTGCGTAAATAAAAAATATCTATTAAGTGATATTGGACATGTTTCTATCTTTAACAAGTGACTGAGCTTAACCATTTGTGTTGATTTGGAAAGTAGAGTACCATAGAATAAATGTGTAAAAACTATGGAGTTATTAAATGTATTCAAAGTATTAAATTTTCGAAGAACTTATTGTGTGAAAAAAGGGATTTTTTACCATAAGGAGCCGCATCACGAAAGGATTTACGGGGTATGCTAATTTACGGAAAAATGAATCTTACTTCGTACCCCGAAAATTTAACCACTCATGTGAAAATGTCTCTGCTTCGAAACGAGCCATCATACATATCCATGTTTATGATATGGACTGAGCTACAGAAGTAAACGTTACCATTACCGCCTATGGAAAATCAATTGCGCATATTGACCCAATTGCAAACATTTTAAAAGCAAGGAAAGTTCTGATTTATTTACCAAAGTATACGCCAATATAATAATTTATTCAATAAATTCTATATGACCTCCATTCATAGTACATAATAAAATTTCCTATTGCCTTTTAGATTTAAGAAATTTAAGTTATATTGCTTATATTTCTGGTTTTATTAAACTTTATCATTGGTTGTGTTTAGAACTTTTTTCTGCAGCATATATACGATAAAATTCAAATTTTACAAAATAGGCACTATACATATATAGAGGTAATTAAATTGAGAATCTGCACTTTTTTATGCTTCATTTACTAAATATCTTCATTTACTTTTGTTTTTGCTTCAAAAATATGAATAAAAGTTTTGTATATGACCATTCAAAAAGTTAAACTATGTGTATTCAATAAGATATCTTGAACAATACTGTGTGTTTTCGAAAACACAATAGATTTTAGGCTTAACAACATTATCAACACAGCTATCAAATAAAAGTTTCGGATTGTTTGTATCTTGCGGTGGCGGTCTAACGTATTCATCTCGTCCAGGACAAGTTTTACCAGCCAAAACTGAATACACAAACATAAATTTGTGTCCATTAGAATCAGACTGGGCATATCCATCAGAATATTTGGCATCTTTGGCAAAATAAGTCCCTTTGCCTAATAGTGTACCAACTCTTGTTCCTGCCAAACGACAATCTAAATTCTGTTCCACAATCAAGTCTACCTTGTCTGGGAGTGTACCATGAAACAGATCCTGTTCATTTGCACAACCAATGCCATATTGTTTTTCAAGTTTTTTCTTCTTCCTGAAAAACGAAATCTGTATTTCATTCTATCATTAAAACCCTAAAGAAAGACTTTGTAACAAATATGTTTCCGTCTTATTCCTATAACAAAATTTTCGACATAACATATGAGTTTCCAATTTCGGTTTTATAAATGAACTACCCCGGTCGACCTGTTGTCATTTGGGAAGAAGCTTGTCATAAGACATTGCGAAGAGATGATTTTGCTTTGTGGCGTCAAATTTTTCCGCGAAAACTTACCAATTGCAAGTTCATGTATATAAAAATTGTCCTATAAGTATTTATATATCAGAAACAATTTAAGTTCAACACAATTGTTACTTGTTCATTAGTTGTTATTTCTATAAATTTTTATCGAATGCATCAAGCTTTAAATTACAATATAATCTATTTAGTTATGCCATATATAAAATTGTCCCATATTAAGAAAGACAAATACTTAGTATATAATACATACACTTGGTACATTTCCCAATTGAATTTGTCTTGAATTCTTTGTATTGACAAGATTCTAGCTTGTGGTAATGTATTATCAAACATCTGTTTCACATCCTTCCATTGTTGTTTCATTAGATCAGTTTTCGAAGGTTCTATATTTACTCTCAAAATGGTTTCTTCGCCCATATCATCCCAGTCTGCTGGGAAAGTAAATCCTGATTTTGTCTTTGCAAATGACTTTTCGGTTACTTTTTTCGCAAGTCTAAAAAAAATCTTTTGATTATTCATAATTCGGTATCATTTCAAACCAAGCACCATTAATCTACCCCTACTTTTTATCCTGAAGCTACAGACAGTTGTTGGTGTTGCAATTTCCTTAAGACTTATCCGTATATTTACTTCTGTTATTTTAACTACATGTAGTTTAGTACTCTGTCAATTTCTTTTATGCAATTAAGTGATGATGCATATTCTGTGAATATACGTTAATTTAATGTGACTTTATATCATCTTATCCTTCAATTAACAAGAATTTAAAACGGAATTACGAATAATTGTTATTTCTAATTTGATCTACTATCTCTTTATTGTGGCAGTTAATTTTACTATTTTACTCTTCATACAACTTAACTTACGTTTTTATTAAAATTTTCTCCGATTGGTCTTTAGTTAAGTCTATAGGTGTTTTGCCATTCTTATTCTCTATCTGTACGTTAGCTCCATTCTCAAGAAGAAAGCAAAGCACCTGAGTATCATCAGCCCCGCGCCGTTTCCGCATCATCTACAAATGAGCAATAGATTGACTTCATATTAGATATTTGATTTAACTGTTATTATATAGGAATATAATCGTGTTAATGATAAAATAAAATTGATAATGAAACAGATACAAAATAGTTTGCCACACCAGATCTTGAAACTACCCTGGTTTTCCGGGAGTTTCTTTTGTTGTGTCATCATGATTTGTGCACTATTTTTTGTTTATGTCTCTTTTCAATTTGGTTCTTGTCGTCATTGTACGAGTTATTATTGCTCAATTTGTATTATCTTATTTTTAATTTTCAAAAAAAATACTCCTCATATCTTTCTGTACGTACATATTATTCTTTTTTGGGGTTTTCTGAGATGTTTTAGAAGGCATGACAATGAAAACGAACATACAATATGGACCCTTGTTAGTTGTTATACAATATATATTGGTCTCGGAATACCGTTTTAGGATTTTTGTGTTATTGGGTTACTACCTCATTAACGTGAACCAAACATTTTGTTAAGTTCAAGCAGATACATGTACCTACATTAGAACTTTTTTGTTCCTGAAGAATATGCAATGCTGTATCACCACTGTTGTCCTGGGCATTTACAGAACACTCTGTAAACGAAAGTAAAACAGTATATATTTGAAATCTGACTTTAAACCAATATTGTCTTAATTCGAACCAATTATCTTTTTTTGGTAGATCTGTTCTGAGTCATAGTTAAAGTGCGTTTTGAATAAGTGATCGAAAATTCGTACATGTTTGAAACACACTTTAGAGAAATAGTTGAATTGTTCAAAAACCTTAAAATCTCATCAAAATCTTCACGCTGTATTAATCTATTAAATAATAAATAATACCTGCAATATGATGTAAATATGGGAGTGTGTATTTAAAAAATGCAGCTTTTTGTTTGGTATTTCTGTGTCGAGCTTAATAAGGCGAGTGTAAACGCTAGTTTGATTGCCTCGTGTTATATCTCAATCTTGGGTTTAAAAAAACTATGAATTTGGAGCAAGAAAAAACATCAATTGATTTGTATACTTGTTTGATCACTAACGTCCACTGGGAAGTACCTATTTCATATATAAATTGTTGTCAATCAGTGAATATTTTAATATCAAGTTTGTTCCTTGAATTTACACTTTCGATTTTAATTTAAATATTTGTTTTTTTCTTGTAATAAATTTCTAAGCAATGTACATTTATATTACCAAACTTAATGAGTTGTTCTACAGATTTTAAAGTTCCACCATTATACACTGCACTCATAAGGGGGGTTCTTCCTTTGATATCCTTGACATTAATATCCGCCTTTCCGGTCTACAAATGGAATGCAAACAATAGTAGGAGACTGTTCAAATATAAATCAGATGGTGATGTCATTTATCAATACGTTTAATAGTTGTTCGCATAGAAATGACTTTTCGCTTTTAACAATGCCTATCTATACCCCTCATTATGAACCGTGGTTAGTATATTCTATACTGAATATGATATGAAATGACAGTTTTAAGCAATATGCTTTAGACAAAATGTTGATTTAGTGAATAAGTTTTTTTACATAATTTCTATTTGTATTTTAATATTTCTTTAAAATTGTATTTTCCCACGTTTCTTTTAAGTATAGCGGGAAAATATTCTGGTATTGACGGGTACGGGTCGTATGAATATATAAAATAGTCACTTTAGTGACCAATGGTGAACATTCTGGTAATAAAGCATAGGGTGACTTTTCAGCTGTCGTGCAACGAGCAAGCACTCAACTTACATTTTGGATGTATATACGATGATATTTTTATGAGTGTCCGAGCACCTGGAGACGGGATTGCGCATTTGACCTCGTTTGACATAGGTTTCTAGAGCGTTTTGGTCGATTATATAGTTTTTATCTTTAGTTGTTCCTGGCCAGCCCTGACTGTCTTTGAAGGGATGTGTTTAGTCAAAGTAAGTTTTGTTTTGTTTTGTTGTATTTAGGATTATACGTTGGAATTGCATGACTTTGACTTATGTATGCATTGCAAAAACGATATTTGTGAATATTCATGCAATATAATATGGCGTCCATCGAGCATGACGGGCTGTCGGCAAACATAGATTATGGTTGCATTTTTTTATATTTGGAACGAGTTTGTAGTTAATACTCTACATTATATTATTCGTATATTTTAGGGTTTTATGTATTTTTATATCAATCAAAAATTGCTAGCCAGTTACAACAAGGAATTGTGCATGACGACATCCGCTATCTCGTTTTAAGATAGTGACAAACAATGTATTCTCAGGTTGAATAAAAAAAGAGTCTAAGTATTACCAATACGGAATTTACTGCCCTGCAGATCTTAAATCCGTTAATACGAAATTAATCATTATGATAATGTTTCAGACTAAGAAACAAAGCATTCATGAATACAGAAGGGTCTGATGGGGGACCTTCATTTTGTATTCTTCAATTTTTTAGGCCATTTTTCTCAATTCTTTATATTTTTTGTCTATTATTCTCTATTCTGTAAACCTCTATCTACTTCCTCATACAGAAGTCCGATCGAAGGTAAAATAAAAACTCGAATTATTGTCAAACATGAAGAAAAGTCCGGCAGATCTGAACATCAATTAAGAGAAGACCATTTGGTATCATCGGGACAGAGGATTTTTTTTCCAAATTGACTATTCGTTTTCATCAGGTTCATTTTTATTATTTTTTATTTTTTTTTTTTTTTTTGCTTTGCCGCGGGAATATTATATTCACTTTTGTACACAATTGATTCCTGAATTTTGTATTGCAGAATATTCATTTTAATCGTGTCGATCATACGCAAGAATATTCATTTTCAGCTCTGACCAGCCAGAATATTCATTTTCAAAATTCTCCTATTCTCCTCCCAAGAAATTCAAATTGTCGTCCCCTTACACAGTACAACTAATCATTGTAAAATTCCAGACAAAATCTCTAATCATTCCATGATACAAAAGCGAAGTAATATGCAACGAAAGATTCAGACTACATATGAACGGATGAAAGAAGGGATAGATGGAAGGTCGGACAAGGCGAAGTTGGAGTATAACAAATAGACGAAATGCTGACAAAATTACTTAATTCGCTTTTACAGATAGAATAATGTCTGTATAAATTTGCTTTTAGATATTTCTCTGACTGGTGTATGTAAAGTAAGTTGCTTTATGATTTGCCTTATCGCAGCAATACATGAATAGATTGGGAACATTTGCAATTAGAAATATGATCCTGAACGTAAAAAACTTACTGTAATCAGGCAATGTGATATCTCTACTTTATTGTTTGCGGCTGCTAGATGCAGTGCTGTGCGACCATCACTCATCTTGTCACTTGTGCATTTTCTATTAAGTCTGACCATCAAATCAACAACGCTGAAACAATATTTAATCATTCATTAAAAATACCATTTTTGTATTTATATTAATGAATACATCGCAATAGTTTTTGTGTGCAGTAAATGCATAAACAAAATCTGATATTGTCAAAAAAATTAAAAAATACAGTTTTAAAAGTCATTAAAGTAAGCTAAAATCCACATCAGTTGGACTCTAATGGATAGTTGTCTCATTGACAATCATACCACAACTCCCAAGTCTAAATGCAATATAACACATTTAACTATTTTCGCTGTCGATATATAAATATCCATTATGGTAATCAGATATAATGATAAACAATTACATTGTAATATACTTAACCAAGAAGTTGGGCGTAGGTTATGAATGTGCAGGATCTATAAATACACAGTCGCGTCCGCTCGTAATTTAGACGTTTAATCCAATACTTCGTGGACTAAGTGCCCTCTGCATGATCAAGTTTTGTGAGGTTGTTGTTGCTCGGACTTCAGGTTTATGTTTGGTGTTTTGCGGACTTTTGTTGTTTTTTTTATTGTTTTTGTTTATTTTTGTCATGGTTTCGTTTGTTTTTGTTTATTTTTGCCATGGTTTTGTTTGTTTATTTTTGCCATGGTTTCGTTTGGTTTTTTTTATTGCCCCCTTGATATATATGCTTCCATTTTTTTTACTATTCTTAAACAATTAATTTGCCAGTTTATTAACCTTACAATTCTAATATATGTTATTTCTGTTTACAACTTCCGTGTCAAGACCTATATTTTACTGTAATGGAATATAGTATAGGTTATTTTATGTACCTTTTGTATACATCTGATTGTGAGTCAAGACGGTAGGAGTGAGATCTTTTTAAACGTATGTACTCCGAGTAAGTTATAAACATCGTCAGTGGTAGTTCATTTTAAATCTTAATTGTCTTGTCATTTACAACTTTTTTCTCGTCTGTGCGGATTAATGCTTGCCATATTGTATATATAGAATGTACAACTGTAGATGTCTTTTGAACCTTGTCTATATGTTACTTTCCCGTCAAACTGTACAGCATATGTAGTGTCTTGTGTTCATGTATCTCATAGTAAAGACGTCCAGAAAAGCGATATAAGGTATATCGAACTTATAGTTGTAATAAACAAATCAACATATTTAACATTTGAGATATTGGTTACTTGAAATTTTCAAATAACTATAATCTGATCTACGTTTTATTGCCTGTATTTTAATTTGTTAAACGTCCAATATCTATGTTATGTATTGATTACATGTATGTGATATCCCTCATCTCATGACGGCTCTATCAAGACTTTATCTTGTTGTACTTATTTAAAACTGACTTTCGTGTCAATTTTCTAATTGAAAATATTAAAATGCATACTATCTATTATTCTTCATCACAGCAAACGACAATACAGGATATCCATTTCCATTTAATACTGAAAACTTCGCCTTCTTTGATCTAAATATAGATTTGAGTGTTTCATGTGGGCAATCTTTCTGTGATGCAACAAAGTGCATGACTGTGTCCTTTTTAGCGTCCTAAATTGAAACGAAAGTCACTAAAGTATTTAAGGTTTTTCAAAGATACATGTGATTAAAATAAAATCTTGTTTTTAACAAATCTCCGTAGGAAATAAAGTCGCCATATGCATTAAACTATTTTTACATGAATGCAAACTGCATTAATAGTGAACACTTAGTAAAATTATAGCAGTATTTTGTCTAAAACTTTGTTTGATCTACTTGTTTAACTGCAAATTCTCTAACCGTTGTAGAACATCGTTATTAAAGATAGACTCACTTCATTAGTTCCCTTTAATCTATAGGTTTTTGTTAATCCATGTAAATCATTATATACTTTTTTTAATAGCTAAATACAAAATGTGGTGATAACTTTGTTCACGGTAGGTATAGTGTCCGGCTAGGATCGTGGTTTTTCGAGTGATTTGATCGGGTTTTTTTCGACTGTGACCAGTTTTTTTCGAGTGAATATGATCAAAAATGTAAACAAACAGACTTCTTTTCTGACAAGACGTGATATAGAAGCTTGAGTTTAATATACAAGGTTATACAAGGTATGTTAGTACTTGAGATAAAGAGATATTATCAATCCGACATTATTTTTTGTTAAAAAAGTTAAATTTAGCCTTATAACGCTTTTATTCCAAAATACAGAATAAAGCCATTTTGATACACATACCAATGCACATGTCGAAGTAAATGCATACACGGAATCTATATATCCTTAGATATATAGACACTTTTCAAAAATTCTTGTTATTGCATTGAAAATGACTTTTTTAGACTAAATTCGTTTTTATATGTTCGGGTTTTTCGAGAGCAGTCCGGGTTTTTTTCGAATGCGTCCGTGGTTTATCGAGTGATTATACAAATTTCCTATAGCTTAAAATGTTATGTGTCAGTGTATTTACGTATAAAAAAAAATTTTAAAAAAAGGTTCAAAATAAGTACTTTTCAAGGCACGAAACAAATGCATTCATCAGTTAGATAATTGTGTACTAAGACTTACATTTTATAAACAAGTATCGTTCATTTGTATATATTGTTGTTTGTCACATCTTCTAAATTACATGTACAGTATATATTTGTGATGTCATTAATCTAATGTAAGCATAGACAATTTGGGTTGAGACGTCCATACATATAGTGTGTTAAGCTGATGAACGATTCATTTCATTGTTAGTTATATATGAAATTTAATTCAAATAGTATTGTCAATGGGAATAAAAATGGGGCGGATTAAGTGTGTGTGTATTTTTTTTAATTGATGGATTTTTTTTGTGGGGGCGGGGGCAGGCCTCGTTTAGTAGAATATTGTTTATTACATAGCATTTTCTGATTCTTTACTGCTGTATAGTAGGTTTCTTACTGTTTTTTTTTTTTTTTTTAAATAATATTAACCGTAAAAACAAAAGTAGCATGAAATGAAGTTGAAAAAATTATGATTTCCCTGAACTATGTTCTATAGACCGTTTTATAAAGGATCCAGTAATTTCCAATTTAACACTGGAAAGTTATGGTAGAACGTTTTCCGAACAGAAAATTTGCATAAATATATGTTTTTGGTGATTTTTTTGGGAATATATGATATTGTCCTTCACTTAATTACAGTTATAAACTAGAAAAAGTCATTTTTAAAAGTCAAGAATACCTTTTTTCTTATTAAAATTTTCTTTAAAAAACCCGGACCATTGTCTAAATACCCGGACGGTTTCACAGTTGCTCTCGAAAAAAACCCGGACAATATCAAACACTGAATTTTTTGGTTTAATACAAGGGAATTGTGCTTCTTTGTTCCTCAAAACATGTATAGTATTCAAAACAAGATGGGTAGTCATGTAAAAAACTATTATAATTACGAAATAACAGTTAATTGACCTTATCGCATGTTTTATCACTTGAAAAAACCCGATCTTCACTCGAAAAAAATGGACCAATTCACTCGAAAAACCACGATCCTAGCCGGATCTTTTTTCTCATTTTTAAATTGTTGAAATCAGGTAAATAAACGAATACTGTAACAGTTTCCTTACATGGAATTTAAATGTAAACATAGACATTAACTACAGTGATGTATATATATTATGTTTCGAATCAAGAATCTACCTGTAAACTAGGATCAGCCCCTTTATCTATCAAAATATTACAGCCTTTCCAGTTGCTTTTGTTGACAGCAATGTGCAATGCTGTCTGTTGTCTTGCATTTGTGATGTTGACGTTTGCGCCATTGTCAGCAAGATGTTTCATAATGCCAGATTCATTTCTATAAATGTAAATATAAACTGCTCTAATCGACAGTTTAACAAATAAAATGAAAACTATACATATTGTTTGATTTAGTGTTTTCTCCTGACAAACTTTTTTATCATTCCATACTTTGTTTTCACGAGTTAAATGTTTACAAATATAAGATTGTTTCTAGCAAGCATACAAGTTTCAGAAAATATAAAGCTTTACACAAAAATGCTTTCATATTTCTAATATTTTCATTTAGACACTCACTGGTATAAACTTGTTATGTATCCTGCAGAGTTGTACATGTATATTCTTACGTATGAATTAGAGGTTTTTTGAAGCTTATACAAAACCCATTTGAAGCTTATACAGTACCCATTTGAAGCTTATACAATACCCATTTGCAGCAAGATGAAGTGCAGTATCCCCGGCTTTGTCCTGTAGATTAACACATGCATCATTCTGTACAAGAAACACCACAGTGTCATATTTTCCTTCATAACATGCAACTTGTAGTGATGTTTGGTCCTTAAATGTGTCATCTATCTGTATAAACCAGATTAAAGTTTTTAACATAGTTTCAAATTAAACACTTAGATTCAATAATTATCAAAATCCACAAATAGACAAAATCCGAGGTTTACTCAGATGCAACGGAAAGGTGGGCAGTTCCTACTGCACAAACAGCACCCGTCGTGTTGTTCATAATAAGTACAATTTCGGTTACAATTCTCATTTGGCGATGTTGGAATCGAAGAAAACAGAGCGGGATTGTGCCTACGACAATTGAAACATATACATTATCATCTATGACACAAGTATTCTATAACATTGAGCCAAAACATGATGGCATCCGTTTTCTGATAATTGAGCATTTAGAAGTAATACTAGAGTGTTGATTACCAATTTTGATTTTTTGTTTTCAATAAAGTTTACATAAACGTACCAAATTTAACTACACTATATGCGCATTTTCACAATTAATATCTCTTGAAAACGTCTAATTATATCTTTTATCCTATGAATAAGTATTATTATCTATTTGATATCTTTACGTAAATGTTTACCATGTTTAGTCAACATTCGTGATATTGTAAGAGCTAACAAATACATATTTAGTAAAAATGAGACCTTATTAGGATAACGATTGACCAATCTTCGAATAGTTTCCAAATCTCCCTTTGAGGCCGCGTCAACGAGAGAAACATTAATGTTCTCCTCAGCAGAAGTTTGTTCCTCTTGTAGCAAATCATAGAAAAATTCTGCAAGGTTTTCTGATACCTCTAAATAAAAATAGCAATATCGAAATGCATGTTTATACATTAGTTCATTATTATAATATTCCATTGATACCAAAACTGAAGAATGTAAAAAGAATGACGTATCTACTTGATAAATTAAAAAAAAAATGCAAGTTTATTTCAATCATAAATAAAACTTAACAAATTTAACATGTAGGTTGTCAGTGGATTATTGTGTTATTTATGTTAACCCAACATTTCAGTTACGTTATATTCAGTAGATATTGCAGCAAACCCGAGGTAAAGCAAAACATGAAATAATATAGAATAAATCAAAAATATTAACAGCTAAAACAATCGCACAGCACAAAATCTTAATGTTTATAAAGCAGGTATATTTACTTGTGGTGCTTGTAAACTTATTGATTCTTTCAAATAACTTAATTTTAAAAGAAAAAGACATGATTTGAACACCGTATTAAGACGTTAGAATATAGTTTTTGTCATTGATTGACTGTCCCAGACGCCTGCATGGTGTTGATAGTTCGATAACTATACTTTAACTTAAGTTATGCATTATAAAATTAAAGAATTAGTTCCGAGAAAGACGATATTCAATACAAAGTAATCAACTTTTAAACCGCTGGGATGTACCAAATGAAAATGACTGCCCAAAATATGAAAAATAAAAACAGGGAACGAAAAATCGTCTCTTTTTTCCTAGATTTTAGTATAGAGTTTCCAGCATGTCCAGTGTGAAAAGTTGAATCAACAGAAAAACACGTTATTGTCTTCACAGTCAAAAGTGTTTCTTCTTCATTCTCCTTTAAACGCGAATAAATATAGAAAATATAATGTCCAGCAGCCAATTTCGAACAAAGATTGAACAGTGAATCTTCTCATTTGGTTAATAGTATTCTTACTCGGGTGGATTATACTCCTAATAACGCTAACTAATGTGTGGTACCTGTATAGTTGTCGTCAACACTGTCATCCGTATCATCAGAATCATCGTTGTCTTTATCTGTACAGGCAGCTAGAGCTTGCTTTGTTAAAGGATCACCTTCAGTTGGTGTAATACATGTTGGATTGAATATCCATTTTTTATTTTCTGTTTGTACCATCATATCTCCTTCACTGTCCAATCGCACGATATGTCCATTCTTTCCAAGTGCCTAAAACAAGGATCAAATGAAGAAAAAAACATTTTGTCTACAGACTGACGAATATAAATGTGACTATACAAATATACTCATGTCTGCTGATTGGCTAATCGATTAAGAACAGCGACATCTAGATTCGATGATATGCATATTTAATGTATTTATTTTTCAAAGAAACAGAATATCCTAAGCGTATATTCATTATTTATTTGTCTTCCTCTATCCATAGTTTGCCAATAATAAAGTTTCAATACTCTAAAACTATCTTTTCTCTTTTTAAATATATTTAAGACACAAGTGCATTCAAAATTAGGTGTGCATTTTGTGTGACCAACGATGGGTAGAAACCCGTTCAAATGTGATTTTCAGAGTTGATAATGGATTGAGGAATAGAAAATAATATAAAAAAATAAGGGAAGATACCATTCAAATGTTCCAAAACGCAGAACCTACACTTAAATACACAAACAATAATTATCAACATTACATGCCTTGGCATAAACTGAAACATAATTGACAAAATAATGGCCCAATCAACTGTTATAGATCGGTGGATTTTTTTCCCCTCCTATCTTATTTGAACACTTACATGTTTCATTTCATCGTTCCATCCTCCGTGTCCTTTCTGTAATTCCTTTACAACTTTGTAGTCTTTGTGTATTTTTACAGGGTCGCCAAGGCTAAACGTGTGTTTCTATTAAAACATAATCATAAATATACTTTCGTAGAAGATGGAAATTCAAAATTGTTGTCTAAATTTTTCAAAAAAGGAATTTTCAAAGTTTATATAAATATATATTCCGTGTTTTTTTTTTTTTATCGAATTTAACTATGCAATAAAACAATCAAACATTCTAAAAAAATAATGAAATATCATTATGCTTCGAGTTAAATTGCTATTTATACTTACTCTAAAAAGAGCCATCCTGTTAACAAGCCAAGTTCGACTATCTTCATATTGTAATCTGGCGCTCTTTCCACCATACAAAAAACTGGTTATTGTTCCCGTTTCCTTAAGACACTGTAATAATCAATAATGTCCTTTCACGGTAATGTTGAAATGCATAAATTGCTCTCAAACAAAGGCTTTTCAGTGTAGATCGTTTTGATATCTATGTTCATTTTTTTGATTCTCGTCACTTTAAAAACATAGTTTTTATCAGCAAGCTTATTATTGTTCAATACATTTTACAAATTCAATAAATTTGTTTACGTAATAAGTTTTTATCTTAGGTTATTTATAATGTTCCTCTTGGTGCAACCATAATCTCGTTCTCTTTTCTTCGATTGTGACATTACCGTATGGGACTTATTGCCGTGTTTTTTACTTGCAACAACGGGTGTCTTGAGAAACTTTTACTGCTATATTGATGAGCACCAGAGTTCACATCCAATTTTAAAGGGGGTTCAAGTTCCTCAATTTTTAGTTTTATGTGCAGTGTTTTGTTGACTTTGTCTTTTAGTCTTATTCTTTTTGCCCATTGTTTGAGGCTTTTTTTGTACCTTCTGTCTTTAGTCTTTTTGTTTGTTGGTTTTTTTGTGTCAATTTTGATGAGTCAAACCTTTTTCAAATGATATTTACACTGTTTTTATGTTGAATTGTTCACCACTGTTCCATATCTAAATTAGGTGGAGCGTTGTGTGCTCGCATATGTGCCTATACCAAGTCAGGAGCCTGTAATTCTGTGGTTATAGTAAGTTCCTATCGATCTTTGTTGTTCGTGTTTTTGTTTTGAACTTTAAGTAGGAAGTTGGTTTATCTCGTTTGAATTCTTTTACATGTTGTCATGTCATGGCCTTTAAAAGCTTATTAAACCGTTTTTTGTTTGCTCATTGTTGAAGGCCGTATGATGACCTATAGTTCCTTACATCTGCGTCATTTGGTATCTTGGTATAGTTGTCTAATTTGGTAATTTTACCATTTGAAATATTCAGATTAGCAATGTTCTTATTTCTTCCTTTTTACTCAAAACACATTTATACAGATATATAATTACAAACCATAACACTGTTTTGTGGTGTTTTTTGTTTGTTTGTTTGGTTGGTTATTTTTTTCTTGTTTAGTTTTTTGTTTTGTTTTTTGTTTTTTTCTGTAACAATGGCATTTTTCCTTGATTAGTATCTTTTTTGTTATTATATACAAAATATAGACTATTTAACAAACAATCCACTTAATGTACGGTTACAACACTTCATTAGTATTTTCCTAATGTATAAAGCACTACAAAAGTCAAAAAAGTCTGAAAAGACCAGTTTTGTCTGAATTTGCATGAATTTTACTCGACATTCTTAATTTGTCTAAATAATTTTTAAAAATTCTTGACATAGTATGAATTTGTCTAAGAAGTTTCTTGATTTTTCTTGACAAGTGTCTTGACAGTATGAACATTGTCTTAAAATTTCTCGACACTTCCTGTATCATCTGATAAGAGTCTGGATTAGTCTCGACCAATTCTTGACTGTCTTAAATTTGTCTCGATCTGTCTTGACATATTCTTGACATTCTTAATAATGTCTGAATATGTCTCGACATATTCTTGACATTCTAAATAATGTCTGAATATGTCTCGACACATTCTTGACAGTCTTAAATATGTCTTGACACTATCTCAACAGTATAAATTTGGCCTGAAATGTGAACAGACTTATTCTGCACTGTTTATAACATTCTAATGCTGTTATTTACTCCTTTTTATTATGGCTAAACTTTGAAGAATCAAGGATCAATTTGGTATTGTAAGATACCCTTTTGGTGCAACTAAGTTGGAATACCCTGAATAATTCCCCATGAAGTTTAATTTTGATTTATTTTAATTAAACATTTAATTAATTGTTTTCAATTGGAATATAAGTCAAAGTTACTCCGTTCGCAAAACTGACAGTCAAAGCTTTACTAAAATAGGTGTCTTATAGGCAGTTTTAAAATGTGACCATGTGTCTCTTTTGGACCCCACAATTCATCTTTTGGGTTTATGTGGATAAAAAGAGGGGGCTTTCGTTTAGGTCAAAGAATTTGTTCCCATCTTGATTCAAAACCTTAGTCATTTTTAGAACAACCCAAAAACATTTTTATTCAAATTTTAGTGTTGAATTTTATAATTTTTATCAACAATAAATATTTGTGATAACTCCTTCCTGAAAAGAAAACGAATGTTTAGAACTATATTGTGCATGTCTGTTTGAGATCCATTTCATAAGACCAATGATTTCTAGATGGAACCCATTATAAATACATTTTTTTATTATTCCTGGAGTAGATAATAATTTTCTTTTAATATTTGGGAATTGTTCAATTTGTTTTATGTTGAAATAATTAACTTCATAATTTTGATGAAAAAATCCATTTTGATTCAATTTTTTCATCAAAATGACGATTTTCATTTTCATCTATCAACAAACTTTTAAATTGTAGTGGCATGTTCGGTCAACTGATAAGTTGTATGGCTGATTACAGGTAAAGCAGTAATTTCTATTTGACAGTTGCGTGTACTCTTGGGTGTGGAATACCTTAATTTTATGGGGAACATCCTGTCCATGTGTAATACTTAATATATATATTCCAACAGATGACATTACACAAATTTTTCTTCTGTTAAATGAATGATTTGTATACCATCATAATTTGCTATATATATAAACCACATTTTGGTATAATAATTATTTACCATATCAACATTGAATATTATGAATGTAGAATGAAATATGTCTACAGTATGATTGGTTTTAATCATTTAATTTATAAGATTTAGGAATCAAAATTTGTAATTATTTAAAACCCACATTCAAATTGTTTTATATCAACACACCCTCATTTGAATCATTTTATACTTTAGATTTCATAGCCATATTTGCATTTGTAAAATATTTATATACCCAAATTTTCAATTATTTTACATGCACAACTTTTATTTTTGTTATAAGAAGTGTAACTTGGAACAACAGTATATCATATAAAGAGAAATAAAGATTAAAGTTATATCATGAATATTGGTCATGATTTGTAAAACTCAGAACTGTCAAGTAAATTTAAGACACAATTCAAAATGTTCAGAATGTGTCTAGCCATACTGAGAAAAATAAGAATGTCGAGAATATGTCGAGAAATATCAAGACAGTATTCAAATGTCAAGAATTTGTCAAGAAATTTTAAGACCATATTCAGAATGTCGAGAATATGTCGAGTAAATTTCATACAAATTTAATATAAATGAGAATTTGTCAAGAAAATTAAGACACGAGTCATACTTTTGGAGAATGTCGAGTAAAAGTTCATGCAAATCAAGACAAAACTGGTCTTTTCAGACTTTTAGACTTTTGTAGTGTAAACATCGTTTTAATGATGTTCTAAAATTTTAGTTTCTCTTGATTTTGTTCACATGTTTTCCAGACTTTGTGAGATTTAAAGATAAAAATATAGGGAAGCCAATGCAAATGTATATTATTTTTGGACAAAAAGAGATCTCTTGGTGTCTTGTTTTGGGTTGTTTTGTATCTTCGAGGTGCCGTTTATTCAACATCTTTTTTTTATTAGTTCAGCTATTGTCATGACTTAGCGATCGTCGTCGGACATTTAAATTTCCCTGAATAAACATGTCAATCAGAAGAAAAAAGTCCCCAAAAACAAATCCTTAGTGTATGCTCATTTGTTAAAAGTTTTCTGCAAATACAAAGACGTGTGGCCGATTTCCCCTGATTTAACTGGAGAGGGGACCCAAAAGTTGATGATCCCTAGTGAATTTGATAATATAAACTGATCATTTCTGGAGGATTTGGCAACAATAGTCTATACATTAATAAAATCATAATGTAAATTAGTGCCATACATTGCTGTTGAATATAAAATAAGGAGATGTGGTAGGATTTCGAATGAGACAACTATATATATCAAACAGAGTCCTAATGGCGAGGATTTAAGCTTTACAGACCATCTTACGGCCTTCAACAAAAGTTTGGTGATAAAGATAAACATTTACGACGGCTGGGTGATTAAGATACTTACTGACAACGGGCAGATGATCAAGATACTTACTAACAACGGGTAGCTGATTAAGATACTTACTAACAACAGGGTAGATGATTAAGATACTTACTAACAACGAGTAGATGATTAAGATACTTACTAACAACGGGTAGATGATTAAAATACTTACTGACAACGGGTAGGTGATTAAGATACTGACTGACAACGGGTAGATGATTAAGATACTGACTGACAACGGGTAGACAATTACCGACCACGGGTAAATGATCAAGATATTTACCAACAACGGGAAGATGATCAAGATACTGACTGACATCGGGTAGATGATCAAGATACTGACTGACAACGGGTAGATAATCAAGATACTGATTGACAACGGGTAGATGATCAAGATACTGACTGACAACGGGTAGATGATCAAGATACTGACTGACAACGGGTAGATGATCAAGATACTCACTGACAACGGGTAGATGATCAAGATACTGACTGACAACGGGTAGATGATCAAGATACTCACTGACAACGGGTAAATGATCAAGATACTGACTGACAACGGGTAAGTGATCAATATACTGACTGACAACGGGTAGATGATTAAGATACTTACTTACAACGGATAGATGTTTAAGATACTGACTGACAACCGATAGAAGATCAAGATACTGACTGACAACCGATAGATGATCAAGATACTCACTGACAACGGGTAGATGATCAAGATACTCACTTACAACGGGTAGATGATCAAGATACTGATTGACAACGGGTAGAAAATCAAGATACTGACTGACAACGGGTAGAAAATCAAAATACTGACTGACAACGGGTAAATGATCAAGATACTGACTGACAACGGGTAGATGATCAAGATACTGACTGACAACGGGTAGATGATCAAGATACTGACTGACAACGGGTAGATGATCAAGATACTTACTGACAACGGGTTGATGATTAAAATACTTACTGACAACGTGTTGATGATTAAAACACTTACTGACAACGGGTTGATGATTAAAATACTTACTGACAACGGTAGATGATTAAAATACTTACTGACAACGGATAGATGATTAAGATACTTACTGACAACTGGTAGATGATCACAGTAATAGTTACCACCCGTGTTCATATCTGTCTTATCAACACAAATCACATCAATACAACCTTCAGCCCCAACACGGTAGTTCTTTACTGATTTATCTGCCTTCCATACAACTTTTACCCCTCCACGGTATCCATCTTTACCCCATGTACATATCTCTTTAATTACACCGATACCGGACTCACCACCTAGAATAATGTGTTGTACACTTAAATTATATAACAAACAAGAAAAGTTGATGTTATTAGTGCTACTTGTAATACTACCAATATGTTTAACTAACAACCATTCAGCAGATATAACAAAACTCCTTCGCCATGTAGACAGGTTATTTACATATTTTCGCCCCAAATATAGTTCCAAACATTTTGATTGATAGATGGATAGCTTGGTGTTTTACGTCCAGTTTCAAATATTACATGTATATCAGGATTAGAAAATGTTATTGTGATATGAGTATGGAACCTGCTTAGATTTCTACTTGAAAAAAAGTAAAAAAAACAAAAACATCGAACTCCAAGAAAAAATTCAAAACGGAAAGTCCTTTATCAAACGGCAAAATCAAAAGCTCAAACACATCAAACGAATGGAAAACAACTGGAAGACACATTTAGCCAGACGTTTTACTTTCTAGTTTAAACGGTAACAGTCAGCAGGAAAACATGTCACCCTATCCAAAAACATCATTCAAACCCCGAGCCGACCTGTTTTCTATTTACTCCAACTTGCCATGTACTAAACTGGCAAGCTTGCCATGTACTAAACTGGCAAGCTGGGAAACACAAAATGCTTTTGAGTGTTGATTGGTTTGACTTGATCGGTGATCGAATCCAAGACCTCTTGAACTTGTAACGAGCAACATACTAAGCGGCGATTAAGGTCTCAGCTGATTTCATGAAGTGATAATCGGGCAGGTTCAGGTACAGAAAGCTAAACAAAACAAATCAACACGAAAACAGAGTAAATTTCTTTATGGATGCATCTCATTGAAATAATCGCTTCATCTCTTATTGATATATAGAAGTATAGTAGCCTGTAGTACAGTGGTTCTTGTCTGTCAAATTTGTTTGTCGTAAATTGTTTTGTTATAAATTAGGCCGTTAATTTTCTAAATTGAATTGTTTCATATTTTTCATGTCGGGGCCTTTTATAGCCGACTATACGGTATGGGTTTGTTTCAATGTTGAAAGCCATACGGTTGCCTATAATTGCTTACATTCACTTTATTTTAACTTAGGTGGATAGTTGTCTCATTGGCAATCATACCACATCTCCTTATTTTTAATTAAATATATGCCAAATTCCTTTATATTACTCTTATATACATTCATTGATAAATGCGATTGAATCGACCGTAAAACCTATAACCGGATGGATGGATTAGTGTTAAACGTTCAGCAGTAAACATAACGGTAGGGATTGTGCTTGATATTCATATGAAGAAGACATAATCTTTCAATCAGTTTAGTTGAGGTCTGGAGCTGGCATGTCAGTAACTGCTAGTAGTCCTTTGTTAATTTATGTATCATTGTCATTTTGCTTAGTTTCTTCTGTTACCTATTCTGACATCGGACTCGGACTTCTTTTAAACTGAGAATTACAGTGCGTATTGCTGTGTGTTTGTTTATTCTACATTGGTTAGAGGTATAGGGGGAGGGTTGAGATCTCACAAAACATGTTTAACCCCGCCGTATTTTTGCGCCTGTCATTAGTCAGGAGCCTCTGGCCTTTGTTAGTCTTGTATGTTTTTTAATTTTAGTTCATTATATGTTTTGGAGTTTAGTGTGACGTCCATTTTCACTGAACTGGTGTACACATTTTTGTTTAGGGGCCAGCTGAAGCTCGCATCCGGGTGCGGGATTTTCTCGCTATGTTGAAGACCCATTGGTGGCCTTCGGATGTTTCTGCTCTTTGGTAGGGTTGTTGTCTCTTTGACACATTCCCCATTTCCATTCTCAATTTCATAACATTCAGATCAGGACGGGAACATTATAATGTGATATGAGAATGAACCTTGCATTGTTCTAGATCTACACACTGAGCAGTATATTTAACGGCTACGCGCTCTTTCACAAGGTAACAGTCAATGAATAGGCATATCCCCTTATTAATCTGACTCCGAGCCGTATTTTATCTTCGTTCTAAATGCCTCGTGCTTATCCAAGCCCTCACATATTTAAGTCAATTCAAATATTGTATTGTTTGAACCAATTATATTTAAATAAAGTGATTGGATCGCAATGAGATGAGTACCCTGCTAGGAGACCACTACCGGGGATTTACTGAATAGACTACATATCACGTGACCAAAGTTTCCTTACAAGGATCTGAAAACGCTCCATGCTACTTTCTGTTTTATAGACCTTTCGGGATCCTCTGGTTTTGACGAATTTTTACACACCTTCAAAATGTGAAGACTGAAATTTCACTAGCTGATGTAATAATTACCAGAATAGAAAAGTAAAGCAGAGTTTTGTTAGATCCTTGTAAGCAAAGCCGGAATAAAGGATCTGTATCTTAATCAGATTGATTACACAGATGCATGCTTTCACATAAAAATACACGCAATATTCATTCTTATATTAAGAATCATAATTTGCTACGGTTATATTTGTTATACAGTATATCATATAATGTTTTTTGTCCCGTCTATATTTTAACTGAATAAATACGTGTCGTACCGTCGTCATTTTTCCATTTCCAGTGTGGTCCTCTCATTACTTGTACATTAGAGAATAACCCACGTGCTGTCTTCCTGGAGAACTTGCTGTCCGCTCTAGGTGGTACGTTTACGCTATTGTAAAACGAAACAACCATAATTTACATATACATGTAAAATACAATTACGTCACTAATTTGAGAAAAATACTAGGACGACCTTGTAGTATTATATCAACGTCAAAATTCATGTGTATATAAATATAAAAGATATATCGTTGAACCACCCCAACTTAATATTTTATATACATATTTATATAATTTGAAAATAAAGAAGAAGCGAAATCTTACACGCGACAAGGAACTACAGACTAACTGTTCTGCGAATGTGATAATTTTTCAATCAATAATATGGACTATAGAAAGTTAATAGATTGCCGGTTCTAAGCTTAGATAAAACTGATTCGGAACAATTTTACTGTTTTGACGTTCAAATCACCAATTTGTAATATTTCATTTTGTAGTTTTTACTTATGGTTCATAAGTGTTTCTCGTTTCTCGTTTTTTATATAGATTAGACCGTTGGTTTTCCTGTTTGAATGGTTTTACACTAGTCATTTTGGAGCCCTTTATAGCTTGCTGTTCGGTGTGAGCCAAGGCTCTGTGTTGAAGGCCGCACTTTGACATATAATGGTTTACTTTTACAAATTGTGACTTGGATGGAGAGTTGTCTCATTGGCACTCATACCACATCTTCTTATATCTATTTACCTTCAGATATGTTTCATTAAAGATATTTCCATTTTTGTTGAAAATTCTATCGTTATCCATATAACCCTCATAGATATACTAAAATATTGCATGATCTACCGTTTTTGCTGTACGATAACCTTTCACATGTCTAAGTTTTGTTTTTTTAATTATTGAAAGTGGACGTTAATATAAAAATGAGAAGATATGGTATGATTGCAAATGAGAAAACTCTCCACCAGAGGCCAAATATAAAAAAAAATACCGACTTTTTTTTAATGTTTAAAGTTTCTATAAAAAACGGGGGGATGTGGTATGTATGCCAATGAGACAACTATCCACCAGAGTTCAAATGACGAGGAAATAAGCAGTTATAGATAACAGTACGGTCTTCAACAATGAGAAAAACCCATACCGTATAGTCAGCTATAAAAGGCCCCGACATGAAAGATGTGAAACAATTCAAACGAGAAAACAAACGGCATTACTTATATCATTACAAATGATGAAACGCTAGTATTCTAGTACGACAGACACGAACCAACGACAAACACTGAATAACAGGCTGTTGACTTGGCACAGACACATAACGAATGTAACGGACCGGGCTTTAACATATTTTTGAGCTCTCAATCCACTGTGGTCTGGTCTATTAACTTTTTATTTCTTGTTTGCTTTCTTTAAAGATTTTTATGTTATAGTATCATATATTTGATTTGATCGTGTATGTTAAGTTGCTGAGGTTTTATTCATAAAGACTTAAATTGGTGTATCGAGCACAAGACCGAATTATTTGCGATTTTTTTTTATTTTGCAAATATATTAATAAAAATTATCTGCAAGCATGACAAATAGTATTTACGTTTACTCCATGTGTTCGAATTGTGTATACAGATCAGTATAACATTATCGAATCAGTAACTAGATGAAACTAAAACTTGTGCATCTTAAGAATTAAAATATACCGCACAACTACGTGTACTAGCCATAAAATATTTAATTTTTATTTTACAACACGAAATCAAGGAAATAACCCCTTTTAAAACTTCAATCATAAATCTTTGTGTATAATGTAATTGAAACAATCCAAGGTATGTATTTATGATCATCAAAATGTTGGTATCAATATCGAACCCTAAATGACACCGCTCTTTTAGTCAAGTGGGGTATTTGCAAACGTAATTGAACACGCTATTACTTACGCTGACGACTGTCGCGAGTCAATCCGTTCAAATGAATGATGTGTGTCATGTTTGTCTGTCATATAACATGCTGAACACAAATTATAATTTCCACAGTCACAACATTTCCACCGGGCTCCACGGATATCCTTCTCTTTACAGCTTTCACAATTCACACCAGTGTGGATGACTCCTAAACAGTTTAATTTCAAAATATAGTAATGCCTGAATGCTGCTGTACATCGAATTCCTTTCAAATGGTATCATTAAAAAAAATTGTAATTTGTGTGTTCGAAAGGATCATCCAAATATTATCTAATAAAGGCCAACAGCCACATAACTTGAAGTAAGTGAAAGTGGACAGTTAAAAAGGTGTCCATTGAAAAGCAAAGGAAGTCTCTGAGTTTTTCTGAGCAAAGAAATGAGCTACTATACTTTTGAGGTGACAAGAACCATAATTCTGTTGAAAGAAATACTATAAATGTTTAGATCAATCGAAATTCGACTTCCATTAAAAAGTAACTATAATATCATTTGAGATGCTAATTATTAGAATACAAAGGAAATAACAGAAATATTAAAATTAAGATTATCAGTATTGATTTCTTATTGTATCCCTTGATTAGATGTCGGAAACGGTAACAACATTTGATTCTGAAAGCTTCTAATTGTTTGATTGTTTTTCTGTCAGCTTCTGCAAAGACACAGAACTAAAGAATATTCAATTTTAGAAAGCTTTGACTAAAACTGAAAAGAGAGACAAAACTTGCAACACTGTTCAATACCTGGAAACTACCAGCGAGGAATGACTTAATCTTCATGTTAAATTTGTGTTTTCCTTTCGTAACTTTTCTACAAAAATTAAAAGTTAGTCAACAGTCTGCTACCAAAGTCAGAATTTTTAGATCTTCCGTCATTATTTTTTCTCTCATTTGAATGGAACAATATATATGGATTCACCCGCAAATTAAAGTTATTATGAAAAGCCCTCCCCAAAAGGAAATAATGCTATACGGTGTTCTGAACTTTTATATATCCGTTTGATTTGCAGATAAGAATGAATAAATAAGGATGAAACAAACAACAAAATTATAGTTAACAGAAAATATAAGATTCAGATACGACGAAGTTACCTGCAGGTGCAGAATCAAAGACTCTTAAATCATATTTTCCATGTAGACCTGCACGGTACCTCAACTCTCGACCAGAATCCCAAATGACCGTGACTTTCTTATCATCCGATCCTTGCTTAGGCACATACACAATAGTGCCGAGAAATCCTTCACCATTATCTTGCCTTTGATTATTCCAATCAGGTCCACGTACGACCCGGACACCCGTTTTCGTCCGCTGAAAGTGTAGTGATATTTAAATGATATATTGTGAGTGTTGTTATGTACCTTGGTCATGACTGTTAACGATACTTAACTTTTGACAGTACATGTATCATGTAATGCAGGATGATTTAACTTTGTTTGTTTAAGCTTCTGGTTTTGAAATAAAAAGGTAACACCGTGATTTTTACAGATGATATTTGATGAGTTTATTTGCATGTTAGCATATAAAGTAGAGATTTACGATAAATAAATATTTTTTTTAAGATTTTTCGCCGAAGGATATTAATTTTCATCTCTTGCTAGGCTGCCTTATCTATTTCCGTGGTTTTGGCGCAAGCAAATTTATTTTCTATTTGTCCAAAATTATGTCATGCATCTTAGGGAACAGAATATTTGTTCCATCCTGTCTTAAGCAAAATTATTTATCTTCAGTTCTTGCCAAGCAAGCATATGTATTTTCAAAATTGTTGGTGCTCCAAACCCGATAAAATCAGATGATAGTTTCTTAAACTACAGTTGCGATGTAGTAAGACACATTAAATAGATTATTGAATGATTGGACTGTATGTAGTTTTTGACTTCACAACCGAAAGTATAACATAATCCTTCATTTCCAGGTAAGAAAGTATTATTCTTATTTTTCTATAAGTCAGAAAGTTATTTTATTTAAAGAAGATACAAATTTATTAAAATCAAAAAAAAAAAAAAAAAGAACACTCAATATTACTCGTGTAAATATTAGCTATCAATGACTATTTCAATTAAGAGGCCGACCAATGTAAGAAAATAGAATTCCATAACTTTCATTTTATTCTATTACTGTATTGGATGGAAATGTGAATTTTTGTTATCTTAAAGCAGTAAACAGTCTAAGATACACATGAATATTTTTTTACCGACATAAATACCTCCTTAGTACATGTGTTCATTTTATATTTAAAAATTTCGACGATACTTTCGTTTTAGGTTTCTTTAATGATGGTATGATAAATAACTTGCCGGATATTCGCTCGCCTAATTGGAACTATTTATTACATGAAATGTCATAAACTATATACATACCATTTTTGCTGCCAATTTGGTCAAATTTATTTACGTCTTATGTAAAACTTGCACATTCTTTTATTTACTTTGTCTTCATAGTTAACGGTTATAACATCCGTGTTGACATGTCGAGATATATATACAACAAAAATAGTCAATGCGTTCAATAAACAAGCATTATGGGTATTTTTGAACAGGTATTTTAATCTTTAAATTAAATCCTTTCCGCGAAGCCAGGATTGTCTTCTTTTTATTCCTAACCACATCTCCACGTCGATATCAAGTCTAAATTCTTTTTTGAAAGATCTTGCGAATTGATACATTACTATATTTGAATTTTAGTTTTTTTTTATGTGATCATGTATTATACCGTATAAAACTTTGCCATGCAAATGTTTTACAGAAGACCGTATCAATAAGTTTATGGTTGAGTATCTATTGATCGTGTATCCATTGTCATGCATGTACACTCAATATATTCATATTATCAAGGGTATATATATGACAATTAAGAACATTATACAGGTCATACAGGGTAATGACTAAAACTTTCTGATAAAAAGCGAAAGTATAAAACAGCAAGGTAAATAAGAGGAATTCGAGTCAGACATAGTGATGTATGATTTTATGTTTTGTTGACACAATGAAAATATTTGTGTTAAAAAAGACACCCACCTACTGCTTATATAGTTCCTGTTACTGTCAACACATTATTATGAACTGTTAAAAATTATCATAAATTGTCCGAAGCTTTGAATACTAAATTGAATCAAAAGAGGAGTGATTAAGAGACATTATTTGGACCCCGTAATTGCAAATATAGTAAAATTATTTAGGACTTTCAAAATTATGAAGCTAACGTATTTGAGGGAAAACATCGTCATTTGAACATAGTCTTTTAAATTGGACAAAATAGATATCAGCCAAAATCTCAACCAATGATGTATTACAGAAGTTAACATTTTTATTAAAAACACTTTTGTAGCCTTAATGATATTCGCTACTCTGTTTCAAAATAACAGGCTATTTAAAAGACTGTTATAATTTGATAGAATATAAACAAAGGAACTAGAAAATTAGAAAAAAAAATGATGGGTCCGTGTGCTTGTTTTCGAGATATAAGCCTTTAAAAATTGGCGGGAAATGATTCTCTCTAGATTTTTCGTACATTTAACATTGGTAAAATTATGAAAAGAAAAGTAGGGGTTAGCAGGCAAATTTGTTTTCACATAGATAAAACCAGAGGATTCCGTATATCTGGCAAAAACTCAAAATCAACTGGAGCGAACATCCTTAATGCAAAATATGTAATATAAAATTCAAATATACAAACATTGATATGTGTAAGACTAATCTCCACTATACATCTGATTGGCGTTAAATGGTATATTTTTTATAGTACTTTTTGATTATCGAAATCAAGGGGCCAAAATGTCATTATCAATCCTTCTTCTTAATGGGGAGCTGCATGCAAGTACTACATTCTAATATAAAAGACAAGACTATGTGTGATGGTTGCCAATGAGACAATTATCCACTAGAGACGTAGATGTTAGCAATTGCAACTATAGGTCACCATACGGCAGTGAGCAAAATGAATACTCTTAAGAATGTTTATTTTGCTATTATGTTTTTATAGATAGATGTTTTATATTCCTTGACAATTATATTATATTTTTCTAGTGATAAAGACTAAACACTTCCAATTAATGTCAGTATACTTAATGTCTATATTGTTGAGTTGTTATGTAATTAAAGAATTACTAAATTTATCTTTTTATTCCAAACTTTAAATCAATTTAATAAGCAATTTGAAATCTTTTGTTCTCAAAATTGCATTAAAAATCAAAACCTTAATTAAACAAGCAGGACTATTGTCACCTATTCCGATCGAGTCAGATACAATGAAACACTGCTTAAAAAAAAAAAAAAAAACAATACGCCATAGCCTAAAGTCCCTTACAGCTTTGTAACTGTGGGATGTAATAGTCGGAGCAGATGACCGAAGAACAATAGCTGACATTAAAAGCTCAATAAATCATTTCTATGTAGTATTTTATGAACTCGTTAGTCTGTCTTTCGTTTTTTACCATGGTGTAGTCAGTTTTTGCCATGGTGTAGTCAGTTTTTGCCATGGTGTAGTCAGTTTTGCCATGGTGTAGTCAGTTTTGCCATGGTGTAGTCAATTTTGACTGGTGTAGTCAGTTTTGCCATGGTGTAGTCAGTTTTGCCATGGTGTAGTCAGTTTTGACTGGTGTAGTCAGTTTTTGCCATGGTGTAGTCAGTTTTTGCCATGGTGTAGTCAGTTTTTGCCATAGTGTAGTCCGTTTCCCTCGAGTTGTGAATGTCTCCTTGGTATCTTCCGGCTCTTCGTTAACGTAATGAATGACATCGAAAGTATCTTGCAGTCAGTTTCATGATAGAAATTACAAAACTCATAAACAAACTATCATATCAAAATCATTTATGAGGGCTTGCATGCATGTGATAATACATTGAGAAAACTGCAGCAAAATTCATGAAATCAAAATGGGTGTATGGTATGATAAACTACTTCTTTAATTTATTTATATATAAACATGATGGCTAACAATGACAACTAACAATACTATCAAATACGAAAGATTTAGAACAAAAAGTGTCTTAGAGTGTCAATATGCAAAAATGGACTAGTAAATCAATTTCATAATAAAATTTTGTCGAAGTTCTAGAACTTTAAACAAAATTATAACATCTCAATACACAAAATAATGGTCAACTACACTTTTTAATCATTAATTCTAAACTTTTACAGACATATGGTCTAGTATGTGCTTACAAAGTGTCTTTGTTTTCAAAAAGTGTCCAAAGTCTAATAACGCTCTCAAAAATTAAATCAACCTGGTGGTATAGTATGGTAACCAGCCCGGAATGAAAGCTTTCCACCAAACGTCTAAATAGCATTTATGTAATAGATCAACACTTGAATCTGAATAGTCGCACCTCTTAATTAACAGATTTAATACATGAATGCAAGTTATTCTACTTAAATGTGAAAAGGGAACATTATTTCGTTTAATTATTACTTTGATATTAATTTTTTTAAGGCAATCTGGTACATGAGGTTATTGTTTAAATGTTTCTATGAATACCTCATGTTTCACTTTCGTTGTGACAGATGGTCAACCTGTTATTATTGTTTTCTGTATACCACTGTATTTACAAAATTTATCGGAATAAACATGACGAAACATTACGATAAAAAGGATATGGGGTCTCCATCCATGACACAAAATCAGTACATGCACAGCAAAAAGCAAAGAAACAAGGCTTTTTATTGCTGTTCATCATCTCAAAGTCACAATGAGGCCTTCAACACGGAGCAAAAAAAAAAAACTCTCACCTCTATGCAAGAACAGTCTCCGGGACAAGTTTGCAATTCCGCTGAGTGCAAAAGTTGTCACCTTAATTTTGGAGTTAAGTCAAAATGAAGTTGATAACTTGGTTGGTATTGGTTCCCTGATATTTGTCCTAAAAATTTTGGCTCTAGCACCACTGTTGAAAAGTTATGCCCTTTTTCAACAATTTCCTCAGAGGAAAAGTAGTTTTCCTCAAGGAAATCAAATTTCCTAAAGGAAAAGATTTTCCTCAAGGAAATTGTATTTTCCTCAAGGAAAAAGATTTCCTTAGGAATTTGCTGCATTAATATTTCCTTTGAGGAAATTCTATTTCCTCTGAGGAAATTTGTGGTTTCAAATTTTCCTTTGAGGAAATTCTATTTCCTCTGAGGAAATTTGCTGCTTCAAATTTTCCTCTGAGGAAATACTTTTCCTCTGAGGAAATTTGCAGCTTCAAATTTTCCTTTGAGGAAATTATGTCAACTGCAATTTCCTTTGAGGAAATTTTGACAAACACTTTTCCTTGAGGGAAAATTCAAGACCACAAATTTCCTCTAAGGAAAACATTGTTCTCCAAATTTCCTCTGAGGAAATTTCTGTACATCATCTTTCCCTGTAGGAAATGTTTTCCCTATTTTTACTCATTGTAAATTTCTTCACTATACAAACAGTATGAACATAATTTTACAAGACTTAATAAATGATACAAATGATATTTAAAACTTTAATAAATTTTTAACTCAAAATTATCATGACATACAAAAACAAAATAGTGAGTCTGACTGTTTAGGTCAAGGTATTGTACATACTTTATATGACTTTAACTTTGATTTATAAAATATTTTTTGTAGCAAAGTATTCTGTTTTCTTGTTATTGTTTCAATGGAATACATTAATAAGCAACCAATTTGAATGTCATACCATTTGTGGTGTTCTTAAGAATGTGTTCATATTTGCAAATTTAATAATAAAATAAACACTTTTCTTGTAAATTTTAATTTTCCTCTGTTTCAGCTGCTGTGTACAGTTATTCAATCCACTACGTAAAAGTTCAATGCATAAATTATTCCATTCACTAAACATTTTCCTTCAATTCTTAGAGAAACATTTTTGCAATTTGTTCTTTGAAGATCTTCTTCAGTATATTTGATATGAGGAGCAATTGTAAATGAGTGGATAAAGCTGGTGTTCCTTTCAACAACAAAATACTATTTTTTCTTCATTTCTCCTTCTTTCGACGAATATATATAATATGTTGTTGCATTTTACAATTGTGTTTTGTGCATCTATGATAGAACTCCATTTTGTTTATAGCCATTATCATGTGATCATGATGAAATTTCCTATTTCTTTTTGCAGGAAAGCACACATTCCATTTCACATTAATCCAACCAGCACACCATGTAGATAAATATCAACTTTCAGTTTCCTCTTCAGTATTGACCTATTGATCATGAAAACCAAGATGTCTGATCACCTATAAATACACAAAATAAACAAATAAAATGTTATAAATGGAGAGAAACAGCAATAAAAAGCTTATTTTGTCATGTTTGTGAACATTTTAAGAATATTTCCTTTCTTACTTGTGAGTTCTCTTAATTCCGTGCTTTTTGTCTATGGGTTTTAAATTTAGTTGATTTTGTGCATTTTATCAATCTTTCCAGTTGAGGCAATTGCAACGGTTATTTTACAGTTTGTTCTTTATATTTTGAGCTGTTAAACCACTGTCCAAAGTTAGGGTAGGGTTGAGTGCTCACAAACCTGTTTTTTTTTATTACATGTATCAGATTTTATTGATTTTTAACTGGCTGTCAGTAACTGTGAGTACTAACAGATCTTTGTGTCTTTTCGATTAAGGAAAGGTATAAATTTCCTGCTTAGTCTGGACTGTGTGTTTTTTTTTGCAGGAAATCTATGTCATTTGTTGTCATGTGAAGAGTTGTCTTATTGGCAATCATGCCACATCTTCTTATTTTTATATAACCTTGCCATACTCTTATTGTGCCTGTCCCAAGTTCGGAGCCTGAAGTTTAGTCTGACACTAAAATTTAGTGGCTGTTGTTGTTTCATATCTGTCATATTTATTTTTGTAATTTGTTTTGTTATAAACTACATAATTAGTTCTACAGTTGGGATTGTTTCAAATTTTTCATCTGAGGGCCTTTTATAGCTGACTACTTTGACAATAGGGTATGGATTTTCTCATTATTGAAGGCCGTCACTGGCCTATAATTGCTTTCTTAGAGCCATGATCAATAGTTTTCATATTTAATATACCACATCTTTTTATTTTCATAATAATCATGATAATCATCTTTCAAGGGCAATAACTTTTATAAAAGTGGCCTTATGAGTCTTATCAAGCGTCACTGATGAGTGTTTTGTAGACGAAACGCGTCTGGCCTAAATACAAAATTAAATCCTGGTATCTATGATGAGTTTACTTACCATTTAGGTTTTGTTGACTTCTGCAAATTTTAAATTGCCTATCATTTCTGCTGTTTATAATTTCTCTGTATCTTCTATAATTCTTGTCCTACACATAAAAAGAGTAAAAATTATTATTTAATGACATCTTGCATCAATAATTATTTTGCTGTTTAATGTATATCAATGCGTGTTTAATAAAAAGCTGTACCATGAGTGCTTGATAAGCTTGTTGCCCTTTTAGCTTGGGTTTATGCTTTAAATGAATTTTAATGATCAAGTACATTACAGAATAAAATGCTTCGCTGAGTGCAGCCTGATACGACTGCAGAGGTCAAACCCTGAACAGTTTGGGTAAATTTGGACACAATATTCAAGCTTGATACTTGATACAGATTTGGATTGTGATCAAATTTTGACATAATATAGGTTTCTGACACAAAATAAATGTGGTCAAAGATCTTATTAATCCATTGCGCGATATTGTGCAATTGAAGATTTCTTCTTGAAACTTTTCAAAATTCAAATTTTAAAATTTTGAAAAAATATGAATCCTTAAAACATTGGGAAAAAATTCCCCCCCCAACTTTTGAACCCCCTTGGAGCAATAACCCCAATACTCAATCCCAGCCTTTCCTTTGTAGTATGGAACCTTGTAGTACAATTTCAAAGAGATCCATACACTTACACACAAGTTATTGTCTGGAAACTAGAAAATGCTTGTGTTTGGCCCTTTTGGCCCCTAATTCCTACATGTTTGGGGCAATTAACCCCAAACTCAATCCCAGCCTTCCCTTTGTTATATGGAACCTTGTGGTACAATGTCAGAGAGATCCATACAATTACACACAAGTTATTGTCTGAAACTACAAAATGCTTGTTTTGGCCCCTTTTGGTCCTTAATTCCTAAACTGTTGGCCCCATAACCCCTAAAATGAAACTCAACCTTCTATTTGTGGTATTAAACATTGTGGTACAATTTCAGAGCAATCGAAATACTTATACACAAGTTATTATCCTGAAACTAGAAAATGCTTGTTTTGGACCCTTTTGGGCCCCTTATTCCTAAACGGTTGGGACCATCATCCCAAAATCAATCCCAACCTTTCTTTTGTGGTATTGAACCTTCTTAAAAAATTTCATAGAGATCCATTCACTTAAACTAAAGTTATTGTCCGAAACCAATGTGTCTTCAGACGACATCATACCATTATACGATCCCAAAAATTTGTTTGCAGTCGTATAAAACTGTGAGCACTGCACAAATAAGACCCCCAAAAAAAAACAAAAACAAAACTACAGGTTCTCAAGAGCCTGTGTCGCTCACCTGACTATATTTGGGTTTTGAAATCATATAAAAAGATAAAAATCATAACAGATACTTTAATAATGATTGAGGCCATATTTGGTTAAATATTGTCCTACTCCGCTAGGGCCATCTTGGATGATGGATCGGCTACAGAGTAACAACACTTGGTCAACACCTCATAAGGAACATTCATGCTATGTTTGGTTTCATTCCATTCAGTGGTTCTCTAAAAGAAGACATTTGTATGTATTTCCTATAGGGTCCTATGTTAAACTAAGTCCCCGCTGCCGCCATCTTGGATGATAGATCGGCAACAAAGTAACAACTCTTGGTCAGCACCACATAAGGAACATTCTTGCCATGTTTGATTCCATTCCATTCAGTGGTTCTCTAGAAGTTCAAAATGTAAAAGTTAACAACGGCGATGGACGACGACGGGCCAGGTGAGCTAAAAAAAGGACATGCACACAGAGTGGTATTCATTGACACAAAACATGAAAATAATTTGGCTCCATTTAGGGATATCTCAAGTGTATATAAGTTTAAGGCCGTGATTTTTGAACAAATACATTTCTTAATAGAAAATGAAAGGATATGGAGTAAATGTACATGGAACAAAATCGCACACAATACATAGAAAACATAGAAAATTATCAATGAACAGGGTTTTATTCCTGTTCTTCATCTTGACAGTTGATGTAGGGTCTTCAACAATGAATGAATCATTCATACCCTACAACAAGGTCAAGACAGCCCTAGCGTCGACTTAAGTGGTACTATTGATAAAAATAAACCACAGTTCACCTTCTTGCTCCCCACCCGACTCGGAGTGCCAACTTGTGCGATGCTTGTGTATGACGGTTCTCCAGTCGAAAGCACCAGGGATACAAGAAAAGTAACCTTCAAAGTGTGAAAATGGACAATTTTAAACAATTTTCCAACAACTAAAATTCCATAACTCTGCATCTTATATAAAAATAAATAGGGATGATACTCCAGCTTGCATATCATATTAAGTTATAAAGGAAGATAATTGAAGAACGGTAAAATTTATGCTACCAAAATTTGAACTTGATCTGATTTTGTGGTAAAAGTATTGTGTTAAAGTTTAATAAAATTTGGTTGAGGCAAACTTAAGTTAGAGGACGGAAACGAAAAATTCATCATTTTTCCATTTGTAAAGGACATAACTCTAGAACAGTAAAAGTGACACCACCAAAATTCAAACTGTTTTTTGTGGTAATAAGCATTGTGTGCAAATTTCATAACATTTGGTTGAGGCAAATTAAAGATAAAGTTAGAGAGCGAGAAACCAAAAATTCAGCAATTTTTCCATTTGTAAAGGGCAAAACTCTAGAACGGTAACACTGACACCACCAAAATTCACACTTGATCTGAGTATTGTGGTAATAAGCTTTTGTAAAAGTTTTATAACATTTGGTTGAGGCAAACTAAATTAGAGAACAAAAAACCAACTTTGGGACAGACGGAAAGACGGTCAAGGGTTAAACTTAATGCCCCCCTCCACTATGGGTCATAAAAATGAAAAGGGAGTTTATGTCAATATATAAAAACAATTCACCAAAGTTTCATAAAAATTGGTGAAAGCATTCTTAAGAATATCCAAAGTCCCAATATACAACAAAAACTTAAATCAGAATTTTTTTTAAATTGAAAGGGAAATTATCATATGTTAATTGGCAATATTAATAAATGCATGCAATAATTTCTGAAATTAACAGTATATAGGCTTTTAACCCTACCATATTTTTGCACCTGTCCCAAGTCAGGAGCCTATGGCATTTGTCAGTTTTGTATGATTTTAATTTTAGTTTCTTTTATATATTTCGAGTTTAGTACATGTAGTATGACGTCCATTATCACTGAACTAGTATACATTTTTGTTAAGGGCCAGCTGAAGCACGCCTCAGGTTGTGGGATTTTCTCGCTGCATTGAAGACCCATTGGTGAACTTCGGCTGTTATCTGCTCTTTGGTCGGGTTGTTGTCTCTGAGACTGACACATTCCCATTTCTATTTTCAATTTTATTTTAAATTCTATTATAAATGTTAGGCTTTGTTTTACATTTGTCATTTTGAGGCCTTTTATTATATTTACAGCTTTCTATATGGTGTGAATTTTGCTCATTGTTGATGGTCGACGGTTATCTATAGCTCAGCGAAGTAACATCACAACTGTTTCCAAGTTTGTGGAGTCAGAGGACTATTCATCTTTCCAACTTTCGGATCATTTAAATTGTTGATTTTTCATGGACATGTGCCATTCCAATATGAAATAGCTATGTTTTAATAAAACCTTTACACTAGGATACTCATTTGGGAACTAATGATTTGGTGGGTTTTCCTAGTACAGATAATTATGACGTCTGGCAAGGCTATTTTAATTTTTTTCTGGGACGCCTAAACAGCCTTACAAGGCGTCATAATTATTTTGACTAGGTTTTCCCCACCATCGACATCGTTGTACTGTGGAAGAAACGAGTTTGGCGCATTAACAAAAGATCGTGTCTGTGGTGACAGGTTAGTGAGTGTGCTTACCAATATTTGAATATAATGAGCCTTCTTTTGAATATTTTTTCATTTTTGGTACAATACTGACGTCGAGTGCTGTTGTGCTGTTTATTTTTACAAGAGCGATCAAGTAATGCAGGGAAGGAAACTTACTTAAAAGACCAAAATGAGCCGCAACTAATAGGTACATAAATATTTTACTTTACAGTCAGTATCCCGATATACATGTATATACAGTTACTCTTAGACTCATTTCACAGAAAAATCGTACAAGTGAAAATACTCGTTAGTCATGAACATTTTAGATCACTTAGAATTTAGATTTTATAACTTAAATTACGAAAGATGATAATTTGTCAAATGAGCCCCTGTAACCAGGTGCTGCATTTTTTGCACGCGTCGGGATCTGACAGAGCTTTCAAGAGCTATTTCTGTTACTGTGAGTTTATTATATATTTATCACAAAAGCTAATGCTAATTTCTTTTCTTTTAATATGAAGCCCCCACCCTCCTCCAGTTTATCTGATTAACTTACGATCACTCTGAGTAAAGAAAGTAAGTCACAATTGCTTATATCAGGTATTTTAAATTCTTGTTGATAGTTGTCTCATCACCAATCATACTACATCTCCTTATTTTTTTTACAATAAAGCTTTATTTAGATGCGGTATAGTTATGAATGTGTAAACATGCAGCATGCTTGTAAATAATTGTTAAAATACAGCACAAAAGATGCATAATATATCAAACTCGAGTCAACGCCATGTCAAAAACTAAAAAAAAAAAACCTGACCAAATAACAAATAGTCTATAAAAACAACTATAGCATACCAAAATATATAATTTGTAAAGACTTGCGTGCAACTAGGCCTATAGCTCTATGTTCTTATAGATCTCATAACATTACGATTAAAAGTCAGATTGTGTGTGTGTAAGTTTATTAGAAAATTCAACGAGTCACGTCCTAATCAGGTAAAATCCAAAATAACAATTTACAAATTCAGATCAACTGCCTGTTGTTATTGCTTACATGATTGTATATTGCCAAACCCCAACATCGTGAATAGATATGTTTGGTACGGGATGGCGGCTTCGAAGCGGAGACAAAAGACACAGATAAATGAAAGTGTAGAATTTTGTTGTTGAGATTTTTTTTAAAGAACTAGATTCATATCTCAGAATTTGAATATAGCATCTCGTTTTCTTTAGATAAATTGTTAGCTATTACTGGCTATAATAATTACCCCATTATAAGTATTCGCAAAACATGAAGTTAATGATCAATGAATATGAAAACACTTTATAAAGTATAAATATTGGTAAACGGACAGCAAGTCATAGAACAATTATAGTTCGAATAAATTAGTTTACAATAACTGTTGAAAGATTATGAGAGAAAATCTGGATGAATTTATTTTTATTAGAATGATTTATTTTACAGTAAAGGCTTCATATTTTTTAATCAGTTATTTGTAAAAGAAAGGTGACATGTTTAACACCATGGAGCCTGTTAATTAACAAACTACTATGGTGGATTTTTTTTCTTTACAATCATTGATCATTATTAATATTTAAGAATAACTTTTGTTTACAAATTCGTTTTAATAAATAATGGTTCAAGAAAAAACTTCGACGTTTTGAAAATTAGTCTTTTAGTTTCCAACGAAAAAATATCTTAAAAGCTGAACTGTGAGTTTTCAATCGTTACGTTTTGTTATACGTTTTAGTGTTAATCTCAGCAAAGACAAATTTGGTGATAAAAATCGATTTGTTGGTCTTTCGTAAAATTTAAAAAAACATACGTCACAATGAAATCTTATAAAAAGAGGGGGCATGGAAGAAATTCAATATTGATCCTTCAAGGGACAAGTGAACGCGGGAGATATTCATTCCCTACTGTAAAATACTGAGTTTTGGTTGATTAATGTCGGGTGTGTCTGACGTACCGGATTAATATCCAGTGGAAAATATTTAATGTATGTTCATGACGAAAACAAATTAACAAAATTAACAATAAATATGATAGGTAGGTCTTGTAATTGAGACCGCCCGTGATACGATCGGAAAATTTCAACTGCCAATGAAAAAGGAGGGACAGAAAATTGCATGGCCTAATACCAGGCTACTTACAGTCCACTCGGTGGGTACGTCTAAACACTGCTTAGGACCTCCTGAGTGCACTCAGGACATACAATGTGCACTCAGGACATACAATGTGCACTCAGGACCCTTTATAGTCATCGTATTTGCACACAGGATGGATGAATATATTCGTTACACGCTACTTATTTAAGAGTTAAATTTTGGTAGAATTTGAAATCGAACTTAGATAGATATGTAATTCTTATGAAATAATGAGGGCACGTGTCACTGATCACACAACTACTGAGTTGTGAATTATCCAATCAACAAAATTGATTGGATTATCTTTATTGTTGTTTATGAATTGTGTTGTCAGTACTGTGTTACGTTTAAAATGAATAACACGATGTTATTAAGTTTTGTGAAAGTTGCAGGTAGAGACTGAAAACATTTCCTAATGGAATGCACACTTTATGACGATATTCGATATAACCTTTTCATGAATGTTCAAAATTTATTCAAGATTTTCACAGCCTAGATATAGATAACAAATTTATTGAAATTATGAATTAGTACTATATTTTCAATGACAATATTTAGAATTTAACCTTAATAAGACAGATCAGTATTTATTTATATGATTTGCTAAGTCTAATATCTTGGCTGCGTACATGCTGTCCTTGGTCTTTTCCTTTGGTTTGGCTTACGAGCAAGTTTCTGGGGTTTTGGTACTTCAAACTCTGTGCACGAAGACTTAGTCGTGGTTTGAACGGATTTCGTTTACTTACAAATTATTTAGAAATAATACCCAAATATGATAATTTTCAGAAAACGGAGACAAATTAATTTTTCAGAATTTATTTTCACATTGGAATTCGTTCAAGGCTTGTATAACAGCTAGACAAGAACAACTTTAATGAGAAAGATAAATGTTACTAAATGCGGATTTTTAAAACATTCGTATTACTCAAGAATGAAATTACTGGACAAGAACGATAAAATGAGAAAGAACACTAAGGGACGACATCAAAAGATCAATGTAGGATAAAAACTTAAATCAAATAGTTTGGGGTGGGGGTTAAAATTGCTGCAAGTTTTGTTTATCCAAAATCGATTTTACATGTATCCATATTGGTTAATCAATTTTCTCAAATTAAGGTAAGAGGGGTGGGGGACAGTGAAAAATTATGTGAATTAAGTTTTTATCCTACATTGAACTTTTGATGTCGTCCCTAACTATATGAGATTTGATTATTTGAAAAGCGGATTTTGGCAAGTACGGCTTCTACAGTTAAGAACGGGTTCCATTTACAAAACTAAATCTTAATTCATGAAAAGTATGACAAATTTATTTCCTGTTCAAAATCGTTCAAAGGATTTATTACTGGACAAGAAAGAGTTTCAATAGGGAATAAATCTAACTAAATGAAATTTTGATTGAATCGTTATGTTATACATACACAGCCTCTCATTGGTCAAAAGTGTTAATTATTTGAATGAATCTCAAAGACAAGAAAATAGAATAAAACACACACACACAATTATATAAATAAGAATTAGAACGCAATGATACCAATATTTTTTTTAATTCAACGCTATTTTTAGTGAGTGATCAGATTAACTGTTAGCTTGAAAGTAAATTATAAATGGTGTTTCACCGATTCTTTTTTTTTTTTACTATGGAACAATGCAATTAAAGTCTATTGTAATATATCTAGAGATATGAAAATACGAAAGAATTATTCTTCTTGATTTTTGAACTAAGAATAAAACTAAACTTTTATTGCATGAAATTTTAATAAAATACGAAAATCTATACAAAGAAAATAATAACGATATTTTTTATCTATTAACTTAATGAAATGAAATGAATTGAATGAAAATTTCCCAACTATATATGTAGATTTCTCATATTTCTCGACTGGCTTCAATTGTTACAAATACAAAGAAAATGTTTATTTAACGGTTTTTTCTAAAACAATATATCTTCATTGTTCTTTATTTTTCAAAAGACATCTTGATTTTGTTTGTTTGCCAAGCTTACTTGTATGAGGTTAGAACCACCACTAATCACTCCTAATTATTAAAGATCAAACGACCTAATCAACATGATAATTGGTATTCAATATAATCCTCGGTCATGCCTGACATATTTCACAAAAATGGCGCGTGCCGATGAAAACTTCAATAACTCCTTAAATGTTAAAATTATTTTATCAAAACAAAATTATTAGATGAAGAATTAAATTATCTATCGAATGCATACCTTCACCACTCACTAAAACATATATTTCATGTCCTGAGTGCACTCAGGAGGTCCTGAGCGGTGTTTAGACGTACCGCCACTCGAAGAGTTGTTGCAAGGATTCAACGTCCCCATTCGGACGTGGCTGAGCACAGCCCAATGGACGTTCCACTATCATTACTGCTAAGGTTTTATTGCCGGTCAGAAGAATAATTTTAATTAATTTGGTTACACGTTCAGCAATAACTGATACAAATATGATATGTTACCAATGATAAGGCCATATATTTGAAGCTGTTCAAAATTTTGTGCATTATAGGTACGTGTATCAGATCGGACATTTTTTTTTTAATTGTCCTACATTTTGTATATAAATAATATTACTATAAGTTATCTCGGTCTAAACAAAATGTTACTATGAGTGTTCTAATGAGTCTTGTTTGATAATTTTTTGTTTAATTCAGTTAAAAGTTATTATTTTTTACACGAGAAGGTCTGCTAAAAGTCTATGATGATCTTTTTTCAGCATAACAAACGGATACTCCTAAATGTACACTAGGTGGACTTTCCTCTGTTCCGATAAAGGCAGTGCACGTCTTTCATTTAAAAGATTAAATCGTAGTATTGCCAAAGACGGCGGCACATCGGGCATTGACTTACCATTTTATAATTTGTAACAATTATGATTAACCATATATTTATGAGTTATAACAATTTTTTTTTTTTTTTGTACATCTTTATTAATGGATGAGATTTGAGAATGATATGAAAATAATAAAATATATATTACAAAAAAAAGTTATCTCAGGTCTAGTTATCTAGTATGACATATATCCACTGAAATAAGCCCTTTAAAACACAAATCCCCGTTTACTCATTGCGAAGTTTAATTGCTAGTGTTTTTTAATCTTTTTTTAATGATTTTATTATATTATCTTTTGTGAAAATTTTGAGTGGTTGAACATGAAACGGACACCGATGCTACAAAGAAAATTTGTTTAATGTCATCTGTTGCAATATATACTAAGTATTACACGTGGACAGGATGTTCCCAGAAAATTAAGGTATTCAAAATAAGTTATACACACCCCAAGGGTACATGTACATGTCACTGTCATATGGAAAATTACGTGTTCACCAGTAAACTGGTAATCAGATGACTGACCATGCCACTTCAATTTAAAAGTCTGTCGTTAGATCAAAATGAAATATTTATTTTAATTTAAAATTGAAGAACTAAAAGGATTTATCATAATTATGAAGGGAAATGATTCAAAAAAATCGGATTATTTCCCAAAAGATTATATTTTTTTAATCTTTTCCGGGGAAAATAGAAAACTGAATATATAAAGGGTCCCATCAAGGATTTTATAGAAATCCTTGGTCTCATGAAATGGATCTCACTCAGACATGCATAATTAAGATTTATACATTTATTGATTCTATGATTTCTTGAGAAATCAGGAGGGAAATATAACAAATATTTAGTTTTGATATTAAATTAAATTTACCTTTCCTCGCTATAATTCATTTGACATAACACTGAGGGATTTAAGGGTTTGTCCGTACAACGTGTTTGTCATTAGTATTTCACATGACTTATTGTTTTCGCGCTTCGCCTTGAAGCTCATTATTCAGACTGTTTCAGACAAGATGATGAAAATAACGTGCAAGGCACTTTTTTCGATCATCGTGAAGTGCACTCTCCCCTTATTCAAGAATTGTATATTTATAAATCCTCGTCCTTTTAATTACCACCCTCTTTGTGATTACCGTTATATATATGCTAACAGTAACCCGGGACTTGATTTACATGTAATATCAGGGGCGATTCCAGCCAGGATAAAGGGGTCCAGATATATGTCTCCATTAAATGCATTGATCGTTCACAAAAGGGAGTCCAACTCCGGATCCCATCCCCTTCGATCCGCCACTGATTGTGAATATAAATATAATTGTTACTTTTAAAAAAGTCATAGACTAGTACTAGCTCCGAGCACCTGTTTTGGGATATATACAGCTAATTAACCGTAAATAACTGCGAGATAATGAATAACAAGTTGATAATTGCCTCTTCTCTGCTAATTAATGTACCTGCAATTCACCCTGATTCATTTGTGAGACCACCGACACTAATAATATTACCTCAAAGTTAGAGGTTCTCCGTTACTGGGAACTTCATATCGGATCCGATCAATTTATTGGTTCCATTCCCCCTAGTATTAATGATCCATTTGCAGTGACGATGACAATCTAAAAAGGTATACTCATTACTGTTGATTTTGCATGATAACATACATGTATATGTCAACTCACTTCTCCTTCCTACGGCGTCAGAGAGAAAAAAGCCTTACAATGCGTCATAATTATTTGAACTACTTCCATATGACTTTGAAACAGACAATAATTTATTTCACTGATTGAGATTGGGCTGACGGATTTTTTTATGGATTGGCAATTTTTATATTTTTATTTTTATTTTCATTTTCGTTTATCCTTTTATCATATCTTAAGCCAGGTTATTTATTTTCAGCACTAACAAATCAAATTGAAATGGTTGCCTCCTTACATGCCTTACACCTACATGACCTAAAACATATTCATATGAACATTTGGTATATAACACAAATGTGACAACTTTTCACAAGTGAAATGAGATAACCTAAAGCAGCAGTGGCGGATCCGGGGGTCTGGGGTTGGAACCCCCCCTTTTTTGGCCGATCAATACACCTTATCGCTATTTGTCCGCCATTACTGGATATCACACAGGTTCCCGTAAAATTTTGACGTCATAATACAAAATATCTGACGCCACAATGGAAAAGTGATTGTTGTATGCGTCAAAAGTTCAAGCGGCCGGGTCAGCCGGGATTAGCGATAAGGTGTATGCATTTGAATGGGGACATATGGTTGGAACCCCCCCTTTCTCCTGGGTTGGGAACACCCCCTTTTTAAAATGGCTGGATCCGCCCCTGAGCAGGCGAGACATTTCAGCATGTGAAATCTTAATTGTTGGTTCAAGTACACAGTTATCATCCATTGATTTTCATTTTCTACAAAAAGAGTCCCTAGTGTGGACCATGTATTACTTCCAAATTTATTTATTTATATTTTTTATGCATAAAAAGTAAGTAGGGGGATGAAATTATTTTATTTTAGTTTGAGAATGACTCATACTTCTTGTATGATGTCACCTTAGCCTACAAATTACCAAAAGAAACACATTTTATTTCCTCTAGCTTATGTGTATGCATTTTCATATATGTAAAAAATGTGTTACTGCCTCTATTGACCTTAAATGTTATTCAGTCTTGCATGGCCTAATGGGACCTTGTTCTACTCATGTGGTATGCTATAAGCAGATAAGTAACTTTCTTTCCTTTTGAAATACAAATAAATTTTTAAATATACATGAAGAATTTTTATATTAGCCTCCCCTTAATTAGAAATCTCTGTTTTCAGGCATAGGCTCATATAAATTCGACTTTTGAAGAATTGAAATAAATCTGAGACAGCAAATGAGTATTCAACTGCTTTACATTAAAATACATCATGTACATGCATGTGACAATTATTACACAATTATATATAAAGCCATTTAAAAAGCAATTTTTTGCAATATTTAAATATGTAGACCCAAATCTTGATAGTTGAAATTGTTAGCTTTAAGCGTTAAAAAATTAACACCCAAAGTTCAAACATAAGGATGAACTTATAGTCTTTAATGTATGTATGCTATTGCCATGAAACTAGGTAAACTGTCTTATAATTCCCTAATCTTAGTTCATGCCAAGTTTGATTAAAATTAGTCCAGTATTTCTAATCTATTTGGTCTCTAGTGTGGTTAGTGTATAACTTGCAAATTATTTTCATACTCCTTCCAAATTAATTGCTTTAAATATTACGGATGAACTTACATTGGAAAAAATGTGGCAATTTTTTTTAGGTTAAGTAGTAATTTGGTATAGTTTGAAAAGGTCAAATATTAGTATGTCTGAAGTTGTCAAATTAAATTATAGACCCTTTAAACATAAAATTGTCCATATTTTGAGTTATAGCTTATAGATTTTTCTATTATGTTAATATGTTCTGTCCCAAAAGTAGTACACTACGCTGTAGAAATCTTTTTGGATAGAGCCAGCACAATTTTTAAATTTGCCTTTTAGCTTATCGTTCGAAGAAACAGTGAGATTTTGCCATCACTTGGCGTCCGTCGTCGTCTGTCATTGTCCATCGTCAACCGTTGTCGTCCGTCGGTGTAAACTATTTCAAACATCTTCTCCTCTGAAACTATTGAACCAATTCCTACCAAACTTAAGCTGAATGATCCGTAGGGTAGCTACAATAAACTTTTGTTTTGTTTTCTGTTTCGTCAAAAACATGGTCGTCATGGCTAAATAAGAACATAGGGTAATGCAGTTTTGGCTTTTATTTCAAAACCCAAAGCATTTAGAGCAAATCTGACATAGAGTAAATTGTTCATTAGGTGAAGTTCTATCAGCCCTGAAATTTTCAGATGAATCTAATAACCCATTGTTGGGTTGCTGTCACTAAATTGGTAATTTCAAGAAAAATTAGCAGTTTTGGTTATTATCTTGAATATTATTAATAATAAAGATAAACTGTAAACAGCAAAATGTTCAGCAAAGTAAGATCTACAAATAAATTTTATCTAACCAAAATTGTCAATAGACCCTTAAGGAGTTATTGCACTTTAACGACAATTTTACACAATTTGTTTATCATGTTTTCTAACTTTAAAAACTTCTCCTCTGAAACTACTGAACCAATTCCAACCAAACTGAATGATCCTTAGGGTATTTAGAATAAAGCTTGTGTTTTATTTTCTGTTTCATCAATAAACATGGCTGCCATGTCTAAAAATAGAACATAGGGTAAAATGCAGTTTTGGCTTGTATCTCAAACACTAAAGCATTTAGAGCAAATCTGATGTGAGGTAAAATTGTTCATTATGTCAAGTTCTATCAGCCATTAGATTTTCAGATGAATCTAACAATCCATTGTTGGGTTGCTGCCACTAGATTGGTAGTTTTAAGGAAACTTTGCAGTTTTATACGACCGCAAAAAATTTTGCGGTCGATATTGGTATGACGTTACGCCGTCGTCCGAAGACACATTGGTTTTCGCACTCTAACTTTAGTTTAAGTGAATGGATCTCTATGAAATTTTACCATAAGGTTCAATACCACAAAAGAAAGGTTGGGATTGATTTTGGGGTTATTGTACCAACAGTTAAGGAATTAGGGGCCAAAAGGGGCCAAAATAAGCATTTTGTAACTTCCAGACATAACTTGTGTGTTAATGTATGGATCTCTCTGACATTGTACCACAAGGTTCCAAATCACAAAGGAATGCTGGGATTGATTTTGAGGGTAATTGCCCCAAATTTTAGGAAATTAGGGGCCAAAAAGGGCAAAACCAAGCATTTTCTAGTTTCATGACAATAACTTGTGTGTTAGTGTATGGATCTTTCTGAAATTGTACTACAAGGTTTCATATCACAAAGGAAAGCTGGAATTGAGTTTGGGGTAATTGCCCAAAACGTTTAGGAATAAGGGGCCAAAATAAGCATTTTCTAGTTTCCAGACAATAACTTGTGTTCAAGTGTATGGATCTCTATGAAATTGTACTGCAAGGTACCATACCACAAAGGAAGGCTGGGATTGATTTTGGGGTAATTGCCTCAACATTTTAGGAATTAGGGGCAAAAGGGCAAAAACAAGCATTTTCTAGTTTCAGGACAATAACTTGAGTGTAAGTGTATGGATCTTTATGAAATTGTACTACAAGGTTCCATATCACAAAGGGAAAGCTGGGTTTGATTTTGGGGGTAATTGCCCTAAACGTTTAGGAATTTGGGGCCAAAAACAAGCATTTTTCTAGTTTCTAGACAATAACTTGTGTTCAAGTGTACGGATCTCTCTGAAATTGTACTGCAAGGTACCATACCACAAAGGGAAGGCTGAGATTGAGTTTGGGGGGGATGAATCATAAGGGGGTTCAAAAATTTGAGGGGATTTGTTTTCATTTTTTCTTAAAATTTTCCATTTTAAATTGGTTATTTCTGATTTATATATAAAGCAAATAATAATGATATGGTTTGAAAAGGTAAATTAAAAATTTTTAAGTTCTTAGACCACATTCATTCTGTGTCAGAAACCTATGCTGTGTCAAATATTTAATCACAATCCAAATTCAGTGCTGTATCAAGCTTGAATGTTGTGTCCATACTTGCCCCAACTGTTCAGGGTTCGACCTCTGCGGTCGTATCAAGCTGCACCCAGCGAAGCATTTTATTGGTTATTATCTTGAATACTATTAATGATAAAGATAAACTGTAAACAGCAAATATGTTCAGCAAAGTAAGGTCTACAAATATGATAATACAACCAAAATTGTCAATTGACCCTTAAGGAGTAATTGCCCTTTAAAGACAATTTTCACAATTTGTTCATCTTGTTTGCTTACTTTAAAAATCTTCATCTTTGAAACTGCTGAATCAATTTCAGCCAAACTTTGACTGAATGAGTTTCAGAGTATCTAGTATAAATTTTGTATTTTATTTTCTTATCGTCAAGAAACATAGCCACTATGGCTAAAATGGAACATAGGGATAACATGCATTTTTGCTTTTGAAGAAAATACAACAGATACAAAGAACATTTAAATGGAATTTTAAGCCACTTATTAATATATGTTGAAAAGCAAAATAATCATAAATGAAAGATTTAAGCAAAAATTACAGGTGAGCGATTCAGTTTCTTGAGAGCCTCTTGTTTTAATTGCTTCTGTAAGTAATATAATAATTTGAAAGTTTGACGACAAACACATACAGATTATACCGTTAACAATATTTCAGAGTTTAACGTTGTCATGGTTGTCAAGCACACAAATCATAGAAGAATAGTTAATCATGTCATTGTTGTCCAATGAAAATTAGTATGAATACGATGAAAAAGTACGGAATGTTTGTTTGTTAAACTATTGACCGGGTTATGTCTTTGAAACTGTTGACTGGCAAATAGTCTGTGAAATGAAATAGCACAAATATTTCATTCTTTTTATATCATGGTATAATTAGAAAACACATACTGATGTATAATAATAGTTATAGTCATTAAATTATAGTTTTACCTTTTTAAGTTTAGGGCAAGAAATATAGAAGATAAAGAAAATATAAACAGTTACAACTGTACAGTAGAAATGATCGGCAAAACAAGATAAACAGAAGACAACAAGGCCTAAATGGTAAGACCACTTCTATATAATAAAAGTGATTGCCCTTGAAAGATGACTATTATAAAATAAGAAGATGTGGTATGGTAAATGAGTTATCTATCCACCAGAGTTTAATGAAGTGGATGCAAGCAATTAAGGACCAATGACGGCCTTCGATAATGAGAAAACCCATACCTTATAAGTCAGCCAATAAAGACCCCAACATGAAAAGATTAAAACAATCCAAATTAGTTCAAAGCCAATAACAATTAATAAAAAAATCATGTCTGTGAGCACTCAACCTAACCATAATCTAGGACAGTGGTTCAAATAGCACAACATATGAACAAAATGTAAAAACTGTTGCAAGTGGCTCAACTCAATATCACTGCAAGGCACTAAACGACTGATATTAAGTCGTGGACACAAACCACTGAAATAAGAGAACTCATAAGCATGATAAGTAAGAATATCAAATTTAAGTTTCTCAAAATGTTCATATTAAACATGATAAAATAAGCTTATTTCATATTGCTGTTTTATTCTCAATTTATATTTTGTGTATTTATAGGTCAGACATCTTGGTTTTCATGATCATCAACAGGTCAATACCGAAGAGGAAACTTAAGGTTAATACTTTTCTACATTGTGTGCTAATTGGATTAATGTGAAATGAAATGTGTGCTTACCTGGAAAAGAAGTAGGAAATTTCTACAAAATGGCTGTAAACAAAATGGAGTACAACCATAGATGCACAAGAACACAATTGTGTAATTGCAACAACCTACATATTCACTGAAGGATTAGGAAGAAATGTAGAAAAAAATAGTATTTTGTTGTCGAAATAAACACCTGCTTTATCCATTCATGTACATGGCTCCGACATATCAAATATACAGAGGAAGATGTTTGAATAACAAAATGCAAAATGTATTCTCTACCAATTGAAGGAAGATGTCTGGTGGATGGAATTATTTATGCACTGAACTGTTATGTAGGGATTGAATAATTGCACGCAGCAGCTGAAACAGAAGAAAAGTTAAATTAACAAGAAAAGTGGTTATTTTATTTAATCTGCAAATATGAGCACAATATTAATAACATCACAAATAGTATGATATTCATAGCGTTTTGCTTATTATTGTATTGTCTCAAACAGCTAGCCTATTGTTTTGTATGTCATGTTACTCATCAGTGAACATTTTATTAAAGTTTTAATTATCTTTTGTATCAATTATTCAGTCTCAGGAAAATTATATTCATATTGTTTTACTGTTATGAAATTTCTATAGAGGAAAATACGGGAAACATTTCCTTAGGGAAAATTGATGAACAGAAATTTCCATGGAGGAAATTTGGAAAACAATGTTTTCCTTAGAGGAAATTTGTGGTGTTGAATTTTCCTCAAGGAAAAGTGTTTGTCAAAATTTTCCTCACAGGAAATTGCTGTTGACAAAATTTCCTCACAGGAAAAGTATTTCCTCAAAGGAAAATTTGAAGCTGAAAATTTCCTCAGAGGAAAATTTGAAGCATAAATTTCCTCAGAGGAAATAGAATTTCCTCAAAGGAAAATTTGAAGCCACAAATTTCCTCAGAGGAAATAGAATTTCCTCAAAGGAAATATTAATGCAGCAAATTCTAAGGAAATCTTTTCCTTGAGGAAAATACAATTTCCTTGAGGAAAATCTTTTCCTTTAGGAAATTTGATTTCCTTGAGGAAAACTACTTTTCCTCTGAGGAAATTGTTGAAAAAGGGCATAACTTTTCAACAGTGGTGTTAGAGCCAAAATTTTTAGGACAAATATCAGGGAACCAATACCAACCAAGTTATCAACTTCATTTTGACTTAACTCCAAAATTAAGGTGACAACTTTTGCACTCAGCGGAATTGCAAACTTGTCCCGGAGACTGTTCAAGTTTAAGACGACCCCTTGCACCGGCCGTAGGGTTATTTTTTATGCAAATACATACCAAAAATGGTTCTTCCATCAGACTAGAAAATATTATCTAAAAAAAAACGAGGGTATAACATGCTTCACTACACAAAATGACAAACAACCTCACTTATAATGAAAGCTTCTTAGCAACGTTTACATGTTTACATACAAATCTCATCCTATCAAATACGGTAGGGAGTAGTTTTGTGTAAACTGTCAAGAGATGTACAGTGAAATCTGCTATAAAATAACCTATATTAAGCGAATGTCTGTCTTTGTCAGGTCCAGTCATGTACCGCTGTAGCTATATATATGCATTTTGAACCACAAAAGATCACATGAAATAAGTTTTTTGCTGGTCGCTGTAGTAACTTTTCATGGAAGCTTGACAGTCACTGTAGTATTCACAAAGTTGTACGGATGGACAGAAAAAATATATCACAACTTCCCTTCGTCAAGGTACGACAGGAAACTAGTCGCAGTCGTTCCGATTATAAATTATTTTGTCTGTAAACTAGTTAACACGTGAGAATAATAGAAAGTATTATATATAATGTACCTCATCGTAAATTTTCAATTAGAAACACATGAAGCGGTAATCGATTCCGTTTATGTTGACGTGAGAAGCCACCATCGTCCGTCTGTAGGGTATGAGATAATTAGGTCGTTCCTTGCAAATACGAACCATTGCAAATGGATTAAAATGCTGCTCCTTTAAGTGTGCTGATTTGTTACTCGTGATGTATAGGTTTTATGTCCTGTTTACATCAATTTGATTTCGACTTCCATCAGCTACAAAACCTTAGAAAATATATTTGTCACATCTGATTCTACCTTACACTATCTATATGTAAAATCACCACTTTCACTTTTGCAGAATACACATTGTTTTTTATCTTTTGAAATATATCACCTACAATATTTCTGGTCTGTTTAGAAAATGTTGATATGGACGTTTTTAATGTAAATGATATATCATTTCCTCAAAAACTGTTTTCTAAATAATCATAATTATATTTGACTACAAGCATCGGAACACTTACCACAATTTAATTATATACCTAAGTATTTCAATATAATTTTATTACAATTTTAATATATTTTGTGGAATAGTACAATGACTTGTGTCCTTAAATGGTCTGTTTAAATATTATAAGACATTCTAAAAGTAGGACAACTGAAGATTAGAAACATAATGTTCACATCCCTGTCCCATCGACAGATTATACTCTACGCACTGTCAGATAAACAATGCTGATTAAAGTTCCAGCTGTAACCCCCGTCCACTGGTTATACCCTACACACTGTCAGATACATAATACCGTTGAAAGTCCCAGCTGTAACCCCGTCCACTAGTTATACCCTACGCACTGTCAGATACACAATACCGTTTAAAGTACCAGCTGCAACACCTGCAAACATATGCACATATCTCACTATTAATGGTGGCTCTTCAAATGATATCCAAAGCCCCTCAACGACACTTCCACCGAACTGAATAGCATTTACCACTATATACAGTGACAATCTCATGGCAAGCCTCTTAGTGTTGACAGCCGATGCCTGTTGGAGAGTTGTACTTATTATAGTAGTCTGCTTCATGACAATTATCCACATTGTCATGTAGAGTACTGCGATGATGACAACGGACAGTAAGATAACAAGGAAGTAAGTAATAAAGTGCCAGGTCAGAAAGCCACGTTCTTCGTTCAGACCACAGCTGAAAAAAATGACATGTATATTCAATTTTGCCTTTTGTGGAATAGATTATAAAACACATTTACAATGGCATCTAGAATCAACTAAGTCTTTTTTAATACAACTACAATGTCCTTGTCGGATTGTCAAAAAAAGTATAACAAAAATACCGAACTCCGATGTAATTATAAAAACGAAACGAAAGTGCCAGATAAGAAAGCCATTATCTTCGTTCAGACCAAAGCTGAGAAAAAAAAAACCGACATGCATATTTAATTTTGCATTTTGTAGAATTAATTGTAAAGACAAAAATTGAATATGAAATCTCGAACCAACTAAGTGTCTTTAATACACACACATTGTCCTTGGCGGATTGTCAAAAAAAAAAATGACAAAATAACGAACTCAAATGTAAATTATAAAAACGGAATGAAGGGAAAACAACTGTCATATTCCCGGCTTAGCTAGCTTAACCTTCTACTTGTACGACAGTTGTTTATAGTTCCGTTATATTGCGAAATTGGGTGAGCAAACTGATAGTATCGCATAAAGCTCTTGGTCAATAAGCTGATCATAGGTCTGTTCTATGTTCCTTTGGAATTTCAACCAAAGATGAAGAACTGGATCTTCCTTCACTTTATTGGATACCTACACTACATAAGTGTCCTTACAAACAACATTATATTGCTTGGTCTTTATGTGCTCCACGAAACCTATTTTAAATTGTTAACATTAATTTTATCATCAATCAAAGCCGGGCTTCAAAGTTATTGTGAAATTGCCTATTCTAGAGGTGGCGTGAATAAGATGTGGACACTAAAAATTCCAAATATCTTTTAGAGTACATACAATCAAAGACTCTTTCATCTTGCAATACTAGTAGTATTAAAATATTTGACTTTTCTACACGTTTCACAAGTATTCCAAATTCCAAACTGAACGAAAAATTGAAAGAGTTGGTCCTGCGTTGTTTCATTAAAAGAATGACCTACATATAAACAAGTGTCTTGTCTTAGTGAGGGATAAATCGTACTTTGTGAAAAAAATCACTCTGAATCAAACGAAAATTCATTGAAACAGACATTATCAAGATGCTTGATTTCTTGATTGACAACATATTTGTAACGTTTTGAGGACGTGTTTTCCAACAAACAGTCGGCATTCCCATGAGACCCAACCGTGTTCTTCTTCTTGCCTACTAGTTCCTTTATTAATATGAGGCTGACTTCTTACAGGAACTTCTTAGAAAGAAAGAAAAGTAATTAGCAGTATCCTTTAACTTCACTTTGCGCTATATAGATGATGCTCTCTCACTAAATAATTCAAAATTTGGTGACTATATTGAACGCATCTATCCCATCGAACTCGAGATAAAGGATACAACAGATTAAGTCTGTTTCATATCTTGACTTACATCTAGAAATTGACAACGATGGTCGATTGAAAACAAAACTTTACAACACAAGAGATGATTTCAGCTTACCAATCGGTAGTTTCCATTTCTATTTAGCAAAATTCCAGCAGCGCATGCATTCGGAGTATATATCTCAGTTGATACGATATTCCAGGGCTTGTATTTCCTATCATGATTTCCTTGATATAGAGTTGCTGCACTAGGAAGCTATTAAAACGAGAGTTCCAAGTGGTAAAGTTGAAATCGCCCCTTCTTAAATTTTACGGACGCCATCACGAGTTGGTTGACCGTTATGGAGTATCCGTTTCTCAGATGACAATGGATATGTTCCAATTGTCGTAACTACAATCCCGTCCCCTTTTCTCTGAATGTGACCAACCGAATTAGACTTATCACAGGGTTTGTATTAACATGAGCAACACGACGGGTGCCACATGTGGAGCAGGATCTGCCTACTCCTCCAGAGCACCTGAGATCACAACCAGTTTTGGGTGGGGCTCGAATTGCTCAGTCTTTGGTTTTTTATGTTGTGTTTTGTATACTGTTGTTTGTCTGTTTGTATTTTTCTGTTTTAGATATGGCATTGTCAATAGATATAAGAAGATGTGGTATGAGTGCCAATGAGACAACTCTCCATCCAAGTCAAAATTTATAAAAGTAAACCATTATAGATCAAAGTACGGTCTTCAATACGGAGCCTTGGCTCACACCGAACAGAAAGCTATAAAGGGCTCCAAAAATTTCTAGTGTAAAACCATTCAAACGGGAAAACCAACGGTCTAATCTATATAAAAAAAGAGAAACGAGAAACACTTATGAACCACATCAACAAACGACAACTACTGAACATCAGATTCCTGACTTAGGACAGGTGCAAACAAATGCAGCGGGTTTAAACGTTTTAATGGTACCAAACCTTCACCTTTTTCTGAAACAATAGTGTAACATCACAACATAGAAAGACACACTATAAAATATCAACTGAAATAGCTTAACTCAGTCAAAGGACATATTAACACCAGTGAACATACACTGAACAAATAAATTTGACCTATGACACATTTTCGATTTATGAGTTTGAATGTCTCTTTGGTATCCCTTGAATCTCTTGTCATGTTGTAAATATTTATAAAAGGACAGATTATATAAGAATTTCAAAAGTTAATGAATGGTCAAACGTGGCGTCATAAAGACTACATTTCAAAGCATGAGCAAATAATTAAGAAAAGGTTAGTGATATATGTATAGCCGTGCATGTAGTACATGGAAAAATATAAATGAGGAAGCAACCACACATCTTGGAATCATATGGTTTGGTCACCAAAAATATACAAGCATCTATGCAATATTTCATGGACAAGAACAGATGGGGCGATATAAAACTAGTTCTTTGAAATCTGAAACTCCTCTTTAATTCTCTATCAGTGGAATAGCAAACGATAAGAGAAAATACAATTATAACATTATTTCGGATAAGGAACACATCTACATTAAAACGATAGAGAATAAAACAAGAATAAAAGTACAAGCACATACTTAACAATATCCTACTAAAATGTACCTTATATAACAGTTATATGAAGTATGTTGAAAGTACTTAACCTGCTGATATGAAATCATGCAGTCCAACACGAGGGTAGATTTCAATACAGAAATGTCAGCATTACGACAGGGTGACACCACAATCTTGAGCATGTCAAGAGTACATATACAAATAATTTCAATGCAAACAATCAGCTTTTGTGAACCATGACTTCCTTACACAAAATCTTTAGATACCAGAAAAGTCGTCTGCACTGTAATCTTATCGATAATTTTGTATTCCGGGTTGTGACATTTTGACTAGATGTAAATTTACATGGCGGGTGATTCGTGCATAGGTGGACACCCTTACCCTGTCGACGCACCCGGTCTCGGCCTTTTTGAGTTAATGCGATTTTCTTAGTGTTTGATTTTTCTCTTCAAAATCGATTTACGATATTTGAACATCGGTACTGTCGCCTTATTTAAACAAATTGGTATGAATCTTGAAAAACCAAAAAGTCTATTTAGCCACAAAGAAAGATTTACCAAACGGTATTGTAGAATGAATGACAAATACCGTAAAATCTGGATGTTAAGTGACGATTTGTGTAAGATTTCTACACAAAGAGTCGTGTAAAATCTTACTCTCTGAATCTTTTTCTTTATTTCTGATTACAATAGTGTTTTAACTTTAACCTGCATAATGTATTACCCTCCTCCTTTTACAAAGTAGAACATTTGTATTTTTAGATTTGTATTGTTAAGGAAAAATAATGTGTTTATGCTCCTTGTATGACTTTTTGATTAGAATAATACATTCCAAACTTATTTCTCCCATTTATTCTTACTGAATGTTTGAAAAATAATTTAAATCTGTTAATCTCAGACGGTTAGGATATTTAATTAAAAATGGCGAATGAGATGAAAGGGTTAAGAACGATTTGCTATTTATAAAATCTTCATTAAGTCTACGGATACATTTTTTTCTAACAATACAGTATATCTTGCTCATTGCTTGATTTAACAATGCATCTTGGCACATATACTGTGGAACTTCATCCATGAATTGCCTTGAAGATGAAATTGTGTCCCTAATTTTGAATAAATAGAACTAAAACTCTCTTTCTTGACCAAAAGCCAATGTACACATCATGTGATCGTGTTTCTTGAAACATGTGCCACATTCTTTATGTGCCTGTCCCAAGTCAGGACCCTGTAATTCAGTGATTGTCGTTGGTTCATATAAAACTAAGAAGATTTGGTATGATTGCCAATGAGACAACTCTCCACAAGAGACCAAATGACACAGAAATTAAAAACTATAGGTCACCGTAAGGCCATCAACAATGAGAAAAGCCCATACCGCATAGTCAGCTATAAAAGGCCTTGAAATGACAAATGTAAAACAATTCAAACGAGAAAACTAACGGCATAATTTATGTACATATCATTTCTGTCATATGTGTTTTTCGTAAATTGTTCTGTTATAAATTATGTCGTAAGTTTTCTCAATTAAATTGTTTCATATTTTTCATGACGGGGCCTTTTAAAGCTGACTCTACGGTATGGATTTTCTCATAGCTGAAGGTCGTACGGTTGCCTATAATTGCTTACACCCACTTAATTTGAACTTTGGTGGATATATGTCTCATTTGTAATCACACCACATCTACCTATTTTTATATACATAGTTGTAATATGTTAATACCAGTTAATATGTTACCATAAACACAATTAAAAGAGATATAAAACAACGTCGACACAAGAAAAAAAAATTAAAGATAACACAACACAACACTAAATATTAAAGATTATAAAACATGAACCCCATAACAAACAGGATTACTTCATCGAAATACTGTTGTACGGCAAAATCAATATAATGGTTTAAATATTTCCAGTATAAGAGGTATACAGTGTCGATATAATTTCCAGAACACACACAACGTAATTCTTTATTATAGTCCAATAAGATAAGATTTATCTTAGTACTATAACATCATACAAAATGGGAATTCTAAAAGTCACCAATCAAAGCAGGACTGACAAATTATCAATCACAATTATTCAAAAGTAAACAACGGCAAAATATACCAATCTTATTAAAAATCCTAATTTTGGACAATATAATGACCAAACAAACAAGAAACGATGAAAAGACATACACCACTCTACAAAACACTACATTGAAAAATAGATACTGAGCAAATTGAACTCCACCTTTAACCATGGGTGATATTAGTTCCTCTGATGGATCAACAGATCCTGTTCCACCTGTAGCAGCCGTTTTATAGGTAATAAAAAGAAGATATCTGTGATAAGTTGCAATCTCGAAAAAGAAAACGGGATTGTAATTACATTGACAAAGAAAATTCACAACTGAAATTATTTATTTTGTCGTAAATTTTTGTTCTCACTAATCGACAATCTTTGATCAAGATTAGATGTAAGTCAAGATATAAAGCATTCTTTACTTATCTAGTAGTATCTGTTATTTTAGGTTCGATGGGATAGATGCATTCAATATAGTAACCAAATTTTAAAATATTTAGTGAAGGAACACCATCTTTATAGCGGAACATGACTTTTAAGGGTAAGCTATTTTATTCTCATTGAGATGCAACATAATATCATACTATTACCGAATGAACACTTTTGGTTCTGATATTTATTTATTTTAATTCTGGTTTTTCTCGTAGTTTTAAATGGAATTCTAATGATTTATAAGGCAATATTGACCCGTAAACCTTTTCTTTTGTGTTGACAAATAAAAAGTAAACAAAAAAATATTTATCAGTGTCTGCTTTCTTTTTAAATCATTAAATCGATATCAAATATTTAAAATATCGATACTCACAATGTAACTAAAAGAATGAATAATTGTTAACGTACTTACTATGTCATATTTTGTACCACGTGGCCAAATAATGCTGCAGTTACAAGTATCACAAGAGGGATCCCGAACGAAGGACAGATCAACTTGAAATCAAACCTGCCTAGTGATATATGTCGATTTTTAGTTACAAGATTGAATACATATACGGTCATAATCACGCTGAAAATGAGTTGACAGAACCCAAATTCTAATATCAAAACACCATGAACATTGCACGACAATCTGGAAACACTTGAATTGAATGTCTCTTTCTGTACACCGGCATGAACAATGAATGCCACCAAAACAGCATAGAAAATCAAATCGCATACTACTGTATACATGGTAAATCTATCGAACGCCTTCCATTTGAAAAAGTTCCCATTGCTCTTCCTCAGTAATAAAACGATAATAACAATAGAAAACACAATACTACATAATGCTACAGCACCACTTGAAATTCCAATTATTCGCGGTATACTAAATGGTACAACTGTATCACTAGAATTCTGGTTGGAAAAGTGTTTATTTCAGTGTTGTTTTCAACTTCTTCCATAATTATACGCGATATGTACCTTTCCAGTTTTCTAGATATACTTGCTACTACTAAATTTGAATATATACTTCACAAATGGTTACCACCTCTTAATTAACATAATGATTGCGACTAAATTCATCCAAGACGTAAGATGGATATGAGTTTAATATGGTAATCAAATACTCGAGCTCCATGTCATCATATTCTACTATATACAAGATTAAAAATTATGTTTGTTCGATAAATAAAAATTATTACACCTAAGAATTAATTTTCAACATCTCTGGAAACAGAAAGACAAGCAGCTAATCGAAATTGAAAGGTAATGGTCACTGATAATAATGGCCAGAAATATTGGTAAGGCGCAGCGTTTATTCGATATATGCATAACGCAAAGATAATATAAGAGCTAACATTTATTAATGCAATTTAATTAACACTAGCTGTTTTCAATGGAATAAATATTATCAAGCCTTAAATGTTGGCTATGCCTATTCCTTTTTTACGGGGTTGTACCAGGAAAAGTACATCACTCTAAATAATGCATATCATTTCCGGTCTAAGCATACATGTTATAGATAAAATGATCTTTATGTACGATGCAGTGAAATGGCTTGTTTACTTTTTACTAAATAAGATATTCCACAGAAGAGTACTGTGGATTCATTTATTTTCGTGGGTATCAATTTTCGTGGATAGAGAAGATTATGTCTTCATCATATGAAAATCAAGCACAATCCCTCCCGTCAGGGGTTTAGTATCATACCATCATAAAATATTACGAGAAGAACATAACCCGTATCATGCCAAAATTGGTTTTAGAATAAATGTGTTTATTTCCGATGCGAAGATCTTATGAGTACATCAATGTTAATACCAAAATATGCCATCTTTAATGACCTGACAACAGTATCGTAGACATTTCCTCTCTGAATAAGTCTGTTTAAAGGTTTGGTTAGTTTTTGAGGTGAATGCCGACATTTTTGTTGTTTGTTTGATAATTTATAATTTCTTGTCTGAATTTCATAAGGTATTAAATCTTTTTGATGTACTGATTAAAAGTGATTTTCCCTAATCACAACATAATAAGCAGTCATTAGATAATGATCAAAAGTAAGAAACACGCTTAAGATGACGTTTGCAGCCCAAGGTGGAAACCTAGCCATACAACAATGAAACAATTTATTTATCTCGCGGTTTTGTTATATAAACTTTGGGGAACATGTAAAAGGCTTTTAGTATTGGAAATATTAAGATTCATGTCGGAAATAATTAATATGGCATTTTTTATTTTGATGACCGATTTTGCATAACAATCGTAGTTGTATAATGTTTGATATGTACTAATAAATGTCCTAATGGATTATAAATGAATGGGTTACAAGTGTTCATCACGTTGGGTTCATGTGCAAGTAAACTATTATTTTGATAAAATGTTGTTTCTGTCAAGAATAAATGAACAAAAATGCTTCAACGGTAATTTATCGAAATTTTATTTGAAGAGCAATGTGTGTCTACTACCTGAGCTACGTTATTAAACGTGTAAAATTCAATGTTCCTGTCAGAAACAATATTACCAACGGGCAATGTCCCGTACTTAATCCTATTGATTTTTAATCACCAATAAACCAAATTATGACATGGTAATTAACAACTTGCAGTTATTTCACACGAACTGTTGTAATCAATTTAAGAAGGTAAACTGTCATTGATATTCTATAGTTTATTTATCTATTTATTTATCTAATAAAACAATACTTTTCTATTTTATATCAAAAACACAATTTATGTTACAATGTTTATGGTATGACATGTTTTCAAGTCGAATTCATTGGAAACCTTATCCAAGACAAAAAGAAAAACAAGAACCAGAAAAATTTCTTAAGTTTCACGTGCAAATTAGTTGATGCTAGTGAATATCAAATGCTATTTAATTTCATATATGACATTACAGATTCCTTGAACTGTTAACAACCGAATTTATTACATGATAAGAGTTCAATGTTCGTTTTAATGATTTTTTCGGTTCGAGAAAATTCGAGTTCATATCACAAAAACAATATAGACTAAGACAATTTTTTTTCCATTGATGCTTTTGATTCATCAGTTTGTTATATTAAGGCGACAGTAGTTTAATCGATTAGGAAGAGACAAATTAAGGTAACAAACAAAATCTGAGGGAATCGCAAGAATTTCAAAAAAAAATTCAAAAAGAGCGAGACGGGGTAGGTCCACAGGGCAAGCGTCTCTTGCTATGCATGCATCACCCACTATGCGAATTCACACTCAGTTTAAATGTTACAACCTGGAAATGGGACGCAATCGGTAAAATTACAGATCATACGACTGTACCTGTATCTTAAGATCTAAATGAAGACATCATTTGTTAACTGATGTTAAAATCTCATAAGTCAATAACGAAGAAACAAAACTGTCAAAATGTCAAAATGGGGAATAGGACATAATCGGCAGAATAACAGATTTAAGACAACAAAATCATGTTACTGTTGAGTTTAGACACTGACACGTCATATCGGTCAACCAATTCGTGATTGTCACCTTACACACTTATCCAATATCGATTACAGATGTTCTTACTCATAACGCTGTTTGAGCATTTTTTGTGTTAGGAACTCAACCCTGTTAATAAAGTCCGTATAGCATAAACATGCACGAACGTACCGTATTATCTAGGATAAGTTAATGCCCTACAATGGTATGTTACTTCTGATATGTGGGAAGTAGAGAAAGTTGAAATCATCACGTTCGTCATAGAATATATTCTAGTTTGAAGTCCTCCACCAGTGGCAAAATCAAGGAAAAGATCAAGACATAATGCAGACCTTCTACTGTCGGTAATATCCTTAATCTCAAGTGTTCTGGGATATATTGGATGAAAGCAGTCCATAAAATGTGGGTAATTGAGTGATAGAACATAAGAAAAGTAAAATTGAAGATATTTGTGACCTGCTTTTTCTTTTTTTCTTCTTCTTTAAATTCGGTATGCTTCAAATGAATACGAAAGCAAGTTTGCCAATTGTGGTAAGCAATGCAATTAAAATCACAGGAATATCGACTGTCTGTTTAATTAGGAATCCAATTATATATTGTGAATCAAAATGTACAGCATTTGGATGATATCATCTTTAATTTATGTGTTGAAGAATCAGTAAGACTCTTCACAAAGTAAAATTTTTACTGGACCTAAAACGATGAATTTGTATCAACTTTTCTCAATTTGTAGAAAAAGAGCTGTTTAATGTGACGATGTATTCGATCTTTTAATTGAGCATGGGTTATAGTAGTGTTAAAGAGAGAAAAATCAAAGATTTTGATATTGTTGCACTATTGTAAGATATAGATTGAAGATTATAGAATAGATCTTTAGAATATTTCAGAATCCACATCTGATTGACACAGCTGATTGAATATATAAAAATAAGGAGATGTGGCATGATTGCAAATGAGACAATTATCCACCAAAGTTCAAATGAAGTGGATGTAAGCAATTATAAGCAACCGTACGGCCTTCAACAATGAGAAAAACCCATACCGTATGGTTGGCTATAAAAGATCCCGACATCAAAAATATGAAACAATTCAATTGAGAAAACTAACGGCCTAATTTATGACAAATTAATTTACGAAAAACAAATATGAAAGACATGAACCAACAACAACCACTGAAATACAGGCTCCTGCCTTGGGAAAGGCACATAAAGCATGTGGCGTGTTAAACATGATGTGAGCGCTCAAACCTCCCCTTACCTGGGACAGTGGTGTAACAGTACAACATAAGAACACACTATAAAAATCGATATATTTCATATCACAATGTTAAGTCAGGAAGGCCATCTTTTACTGTGTACAGAATGGTGGTAAGAACGTTCGAAAGATGTTTAGTGGAACATCTTGACGACCCGGCTATATAGCGTTCTTTATAATTATTTTGGCGAACTTTAGGTATCCAGTATGAAAATTGGAGATTTTCATCATCTATTTTATTTATCTTAATATTAAAGAAGAGCATGACGGACTTTAACAAAATATCCTCTTACGTGAATGATGTAGGGGTATACGTGGGATTCCACGTTTTGTTTTAAACTCTAAGTTTTTAAGTTAGTAAAATTGTGAATGGAAATGGGGAATGTGTCAAAGAGACAACAACCCGACCAAAGAGCAGAAAACAGCCGAAGGGCAACTAATGGGTTTTCAACACAGCGAAAAAATCCCGCACCCGGAGGCGTGCTTTAGCTGGCCCCTAAACAAAAATGTGTACTAGTTCAGTGATAATGGACGTCATACTAAACTCCAAAACATATAAATGAACTAAAATTAAAAATCATACAAGACTAACAAAGGCCAGAGGCTCCTGACTTGGGACAGGCGCAAAACTGCGGCGGTGTTAAACATTTCAAATGATGATTTTTCCAAATTTGTCCCTGGTGGAACAAAAATACATGTGTCGTGAAGACAAAATAAATCACAACTTCGGGTTTGATAAGGTCCTAAACCCGTGAACTCGTTGTTTATTTTAGATTTTAAATGCGCGTCTGAAGGCGTGACTGAACAGCTTTTATCCATTGAGATAAAGTATCCAGTTTCGGTTTATTTGTCTTGCGCTTTATAAACTTTCTTGCAAAGTCCAATCACTGCATCCATTAGTAACCTGAAGTTCTTCTTCTAATTGATGTGCTGAGAATTTGATGTTTTTGGGCAATGGCTAATAACTCTCTACGATGTTCACTGTTAACGATGCAATGGTCTCAGCTTATAATGGAACTAGCGGGACTATATTTGTATAGGGACGATGAACAAGAACAATCGGGGAGTTTAGATTTAACATAACTGAGAGTAAAGATCTCTTATAGAATCTTGTTGTTAAAAATCTTGGTTCCAATAGGTTGTACGTGTGTAAATATATGAAAAAATGAAAAACAAAAATACTCCAAGGAAAATCCTAAACGGAAAATCCTTTATCAAATGGCAAATCCAGCGCTCAAACTCATCAAACGAATGGAAAACAACTGTCATATTACCGACTTAGTACAGGCATTTCATGACGTAAAAAATTGTGGATTAGACCTGGTTTTATATCTAGCTTAACCTATCACTTGTATGACAGTCATATAGAATTACATTATACTAACAATAATGTGTGAGTAAAAGATAAAGACATAATAGGTAAGATGTCAAAAATTGGGGTACATCAGTCAACATTGTGTTATAATCTTAATCACTATAAAACAAATAACTTTTTCAACAAAGAAAAACAAAATGACATATAGACACTCTAAAGACAAAGTACATAATCAAAAAGACAAGAATACAAAAATGACCATAGCACAATAACACAATGGCGGGATGTATAAATACCTAGCCACGTCAAAAGTATATTACCAAAATTGGACTAAGCAGTAAAGGTAAAAAAATATACTAAGACAAACAAAAAGAACACTATAACACGTTATTAAGATGATAAACAACGTCAGTACCTAGAATCTATACTTCAAGACCATCGTGTATTATTGGGGAAGTTGATATGGAATATTTATCAACAAGGTATTGGTATATTCCAATGTAATTCTATCTCTGAAGTAATCAGGTATTGTTTTCTGTACAGATTGTTTGTGGAAAATATTGCTTATGTTGATTGCATTTTAATCGCTATTAGCGAATTGATCTTGGAATAAAATAGGTTTGTCATAATCTTTGGTAGTTGTCACGGTTTTGAATATCATATGGTTAGCATATCCATAATTCTTGGTGTGTTATAAAGCTTATCTATGAGCATTTATTTCACTACCAAAAATACATCCTGCTGGATTCTTTTCTGCTATTGTCAAATATATGGATTGTGTCCTGGCCTCTGCGTCATTAACCCACACTTCAGCGAATAGTTGGATCTCATATATACCCTATATTTTCGCGTCGGATTTCGTTTGCGGTTTTGATCTTGCGTGGGTCACAAAATATACGTTATTTTCATAGTTTGTGTTTCGTGGCAGTAATTGAATGCATTAAAATGAAAAGTGAAATGTTCGCGTAGGGTAAATTTTGCAGCGAAAACAGCGAAAACTATACACACATGCACGCGAACATTTCCCCATATACAGTATATACTACAGTAACCTTAATATAATGATATGGATGGTTTCGACGCTAGAAATCTGCTATAAACCTACGTAAACACATTGCACAAAACATCATAAGGAAACCTAAACAGATACATGTAATACTCAGTATGCATAAGTTTGTTCCAATGAAAACATATTTTCCACGCACTGTAACATCAACAAGCCGTTTAGAGTTTCTCTGGCAACTTTTACAAACATCTGTGTATACTTCACTTCACAACAACAAAAAAAAAAACAAAACAAAACAAAACGTTTAGATACAATTGAATTGTGTTGACTTTACATACATTGCAGATTGTACTATAACTGTATATCGTGGACCTGGTGATTTTTATACGAAATACATTCATCTGTAACTTTTTATCTGTTTGTTTTTCGAAATAATAAAGTTTTAACTATTTTGACAGGTACAGTTAAATGAAATATGCTATTTTTTCCTGTTCTACCGTTTTGCAGGACAGGGTTTTGTGTCATTTGGGTGCTTTTTATTGAACGATTTGATGATGCTTTTATAATTCCTTTTTTTTTTTCATTTTCACTGTTGTAAAAGAGCAATATATTAATCAAAACACTACAATCGTTGTTTCTCAATGTCTGGTGTTGTCCGATATATCAACAAAGAAAAAACCATAAGTGAGACTCGAATAAAAAAAAGTTCCGAAATTTTGTGCCAAAGACAGCCCCGGTAATATATTGCTGAAGTAAGAAATCCTTTGTATTTCGAAAAAAAAAAAAAAACAGTTAATTTATAATTATGACCATATGAATGATAAAACAGGAGTGACATCTAGGCTGGTGATACTTTCTCCACCAGCAGTGTCATCGACCTAGTAGTTTAAAGCAACTTTAAAAAAACAATGTAACGATATCTTATGCAAAACGAAGGATTAAAACACAACTCGAATCGTGTATTCTCAGGTATGATATAACTGTAAAAGATTGGCTTCGAAATCACATTTTTTTAAGTATCTTCTTTTCTCATGTAAAAGGTAAAGTTGAGCTGAGGTGGATTTGCCTTTTCAATTTAGATCCTCAAGTATTCAATTATTCATACATCCTTATCTTTAAAATTTTTGTGTTTAAACGAACGTTTAAACACAAAAATTGACACAAAAATATTGTAATCGTGATAATATATTAGAGAGTTATTTTAGTGCTGCATAACATGTATCCCTTCTAATGTTACCAATCAAAAACTTTATTTAAATATGTTCACTGTTATGGTTATCTTATTATTTGTAAAACTATATGCCTGTCTGATGTCGTTTTGTTCTCTGAAACATTTAATAAAAAAATTTAATTTAATCAAGGAAAATAATCAAAATATATATAATTTCAACCAGGAAAAGGCAAAGACTGTTCAAAGCACTTCATTAAAGCAGAAGCAAAGATTTGATCTTTGATCTTTGATATGTTTTTTCTAATTAAAAAAAAAAAAAAACCTTCAAACAGATTGATGGCTTGGTGAAAATTATATTATCATTCATCGAGGACTCCGTCTGATAATTCTGGTGATAAACTTTAATTTGCTAAAATATAGCCTGCAATATACTAAAATGCTTTTTTCAACACACAAATTCCGGACATTTTGTTTGAAGCACTTATTTAATTTGTTATTTCTACGCTATTTTGTTTTTCTTAAAAATTTTTCTTAAGTACAGCAATCTTTATGACGGTGTAGGACCGCTTGATTTCGTAACAACATGTTATGCAAATTGATACTTAGTAAATTTCTATGTCTTTGGTAGGAGTAGTGGGTAAGCCTAACCTGTTTATTTCTAATATTACCAAGAAAATAAAAATATTTATTGTTATGATTATATGATGATTTGTAAATGTATATGGGCGTTGAAATATTTTTAAAACGCTCTCTAATTAGTTCCCGATGCAAATTAGAAAATATATTGAATGGCAATGCGTTAATCGGAAAAGGATAAGATCTTTAATTAGTTTTGGCATATGAGATTGAAAAATAACAGACAATATTTTACATCTTTAAAAAGTATCATTAAATCCGAGAATTCGTAACACTTTATAATCTGCTATTATGGAAAAAAAATTATATATAAAATGTAAGACAGAGACAAAGAAAACTGCGCAACCTCACGGATGAAGAAATTGTTAATGAAATTTATTCTGGAAATCTTCGATTCAAAAGTTTAAATTATTTGATTTTATTTACAAGAGGTCCATGTTCAAAATGATTTTAGATTAAAAGGGTGAATATGTATAAATGAATATATACATATATGTATGTATAATTCTTATTCCGTGTGAACAAAACGTTTTAATTGATGTACAATGATGCTTATATTGAGCTCTTGGATAATGAAAATGAAGAAGTTACCACAGAGGCAATCAACAATCATAAGTCTAAGAAAGATATTAAATTATCATGGTAACAGGAAAAGTATATTAAAGCCAGAAAAAAACACTACACGAAAAATGATAAAAACAACAACTGTTTAAAAAATATATCCTGTGTCCACACTTCGCATATAAATATCTAACAACACTTCATTTTACTTTAAGTCCAGCAGCCAATGAAATTTCATTCATTTAATAAACTTCCGTGTTTAGGAGAATCATATAAAGAATGTGGTGATGATACAATGTCATGACTACTCGCCGCTTCGTTTTATTCAATAATGTATCGGTAATTTTAAAAGAAATTCGGATAGTTTTTATTCTGCGTAAGACATCAATGTGTCTCCTGCTTTATATGCATCATCCGCCATGCGAATTACACTGGAAACAGTTCCACTGGAAAATTTGTTATAAATCATGCCATAATATCTGTTCCTGTTAAAACACATATTCGTTAATCTTTATTCCATTAGGAACAAATACTGAAATATCGTTCCAGATGAATTGATATTACAGAATATTTCTTCCATTTGAAACTAATATTTTAAAGGAATTTCTATTTCATGACGCTCAGTTAAAATATCAAAATTGGGAAAAGGACACAATTGGTAAAATTACAGATTGAACGACTTTTATCAGACTGGAAAATATGCCATTAGAAAGGTCTATTTCATTGTAGGTCATGCTATCGACTGTAAAAAACTAACAGCCATTAATTGTACCCTTGATTTCCAAATGCTACGATGTTTTAAAAGTATGAGGCCTTAAAAAGAGTGAAATTCATTTGTTTATTGTTGTTTGCCAGTTAAAAAATTGGAACTGAATACTTATCAATTTCATTAATGAATGTTTCCAAAACAATTGATACTTCATGTGGAAACTTTGATTTGTGCAAATACTTAATCCTTTGCATTACACACGACCACTATTATAAACCATTCGAGTTAAGATCATTGCAACATGCAACTACTCTCATATGTTGACGTTCTGCCAGGTTTTGGCTTGTCATGGACAACAAAATGGATGTTTCTTGATGGATGGGTGCTGGATCCCAATTATTGTCACATTAACCAAGTATGTCTGTTTGGGCTGCTCCAAGGCACATGAATTAATCCTGATCTTTTTGCTCAATCTTATTATGACATGTCTTTTTTTTCGTCATTTCTCTCTACCCCACAAGGCAAAACTTGACAAGATTGCAATCATTTTATAACCGATTTTAGTGAATCTACTTACCATTTGATTGGCTAATGATCACTACTTATATCACTTGGCTATAGGGCATCATCTAGAGAATGATACCAAAGCGGTAAATGATCTTTATGTAAACAGTAGAGATCTGAAATATCGCAACGATTGTTGAATTTCGGTAGCATTATGTTTGAAATCGAATATAAAAATTCCGGAACACCTGAGATCACCCTAAGTTTTATTTTGAAGGGGTTCGTGTTGTTTTTGCTTAAGTTATAAGTGTTGCTATTTGTGCTTTTTAATTTGTTTAATGTTTGTGTTGTTTATACCAGTAATAACATAAACGGTACCAATTTTTCTGCACCAGATGCGCATTTCGACAATCAATGTCTCTTCAGTGATGCTCGTGGCCAAAATATTTGAAAATCCAAAGCTTATTAAAAATATGAAGAGCTATAAACCAAAAAGGACCAAAAAGTATAGCCAAAGCTGGGCAAGGAATCAGAATTTTGCATGAGGGAGATACATTCCTTAACTTTAAATAATTTCCAAAATTTTGTAGCTGCAAATTTTAATAACACAAAATCCGTATTTTCATGCCAGTACCAAAGTACTGGCTACTGGGCTGGTGATACCCTCGGGGACAATCAGTCCACCAGCAGAAGCATCGACCCAGTGGTAGTAATAACATAAACGGTACCAATTTTTCTGCACCAGATGCGCATTTGGCCAATCAATGTCTCTTCAGTGATGCTCGTGGCCAAAATATTTGAAAATCGAAAGCTTATTAAAAATATGAAGAGCTATAAATCAAAAAGGACCAAAAAATATAGCCAAAGCTGGGCAAGGAATCAGAGCTTTGCATGAGGGAGATACATTCCTTAACTTTAAATAATTTCCAAAATTTTGTAGCAGCAAATTTTAATAACACAAAATCCGTATTTTCATGCCAGTACCAAAGTACTGGCTACTGGGCTGGTGATACCCTCGGGGACTATCAGTCTACCAGCAGAAGCATCGACCCAGTGGTAGTAATAACATAAACGGTACCAATTTTTCTGCACCAGATGCGCATTTCGACAATCAATGTCTCTTCAGTGATGCTCGTGGCCAAAATATTTGAAAATCCAAAGCTTATTAAAAATATGAAGAGCTATAAACCAAAAAGTAACAGTTTCGTCTATCCTTTGTCTTTAAAGAAAGGTTTTTTTTTTTAATTTCAAAATTTGAGTCAAGTTTCAGGGTTAGAAAATTTTACATAATCGATGCTTTAGAAAATGGTGATGTCTTAGAGTCAGATAAGAGTCAATTATACCTCCGCTATTGGGTGATGTCTAATCACTTGAATTAATTTATTAACGTATTTTATAGGAGTAACAAGATGAGTTTCACATGTGAAGCAGAATCTGCTTACCCTTCCGGGGCACCTGTGTTGCTTAACCTTTTGGTTTCTATGTTGTGTTTTTATACTTTTGCTTGTCTTTTGATCGTTTATATTTTGTATTATGGCATTGTCAATATAAATAAGAATATGTGGTATGAGTGCCAATAAGACAACTCTCCATCCAGGTCACAATGTATAAAAAGTTAACAATTATAGGTCAGTCAAAGTACGGCCTTGAACACGGAGCATTGGCTCACACCGAACAGCAAGCTATAAAGTGCCCCAGCATGACTAATGTAAAACAATTATAGGTCAAAGTACGGCCTTGAACACGGAGCTTTGGCTCACACCGAACAGCAAGCTATAAAGTGCCCCAGCATGACTAATGTAAAACAATTATAGGTCAAAGTACGGCCTTGAACACGGAGCATTGGCTCACACCGAACAGTAAGCTATAAAGTGCCCCAGCATGACTAATGTAAAACAATTATAGGTCAAAGTACGGCCTTGAACACGGAGCATTGGCTCACACCGAACAGCAAGCTATAAAGTGCCCCAGCATGACAAGTGTAAAACAATTCAAACAGGAAAACCAACGGTCTAATCTATATAAAACACGAGAAACACCTATGAACCACACCAACAAATGACAACCACTGAACAACAGGCTCCTTGTCAGTTTGTTTTCGAATAATGAGTTTGAATATCTCTTTTGTATCTGTCGCTTCACTTTCACATTATTTTTTTTTTTGCTTTTTTGTAATTAAAAGAGTATTGGGTTTTAGTGCTTTTTATACATAATAATTTGAAATAAAAATATATCGATATTTGTATGTAATCTTTACTGATTTAGTAATAAGTCAACATAGAAACATTACGAAGACCGGGAAAATATATATCAAAATAATGACGGTAAAGGACAATGCTGAATGTATCCTACACATTAATGGAAAGATTTATTGTGAAGCTTCTTTCGGGGCTTCTTTTGGTCATTTTTATTAATTTAAAATTAAAAAAAAAAACGAAAATCTTATTATTGCCTAAATTTCCTACCTAGCATGTATAAGCCTTTATAAGAATACCAAGACCTTGTTGATAAATATTCCTTCTCAACTTCACAAATAATATATAATGGTCATTGTAAACTATTAACCTTTACTGTTTAGTCAATTTTTGGTAATATCCTTTTGGAGTGGCTTGGTACCTATACATCCCGCCATTGTGTTATTGTGCTATGGTAATGTTTTGTACTCTTGTTTTTCATTTTGGCTTAAGTGCTTTGTCTATATGCTATTTTGTTTTTCTTTGTTGACATATATGTTTGTTTTTATAGTGATTATGATTATAACAAAATGTTGACTGCTGTACCCCTATTTTTGACATTTTTTTTTCTATTATGTCTGTTTGTTTTGTTCACACATTGTTGTCAATATTATGGAATTTTATGCGCCTGTCAAACAAATGAGGGGTTTAGCTGGCTATAAAACCAGATTTAATCCACCATTTTCTACACAAGGAAATGCCTGTACCAAGTCAGGAATATGACAATTGTTTTCCATTCGTTTGATGTGTTTGAGCTTTTGAATTTGCCATTTGATAAGGGACTTTCCATTTTGAATTTTCCTTGGAGTTCTGTTTTTTTGTTATTTTACTTTTAAGTGATCTATTCATTTACAAATTTTTATTAATACATAACTCCATTCATTCAAAATTTTATTCATTTCGTTATTTGATACATATATGAATAATATTCGAAAATATTTGTGGACTGTTCTTGCGTCACTTCTAAAAATTATACAAATATTACTACATGTACTACTTGATAATGCATTTTTCTTGTCATGTTATCATTTAAGCCTTAACTGTGAAACTGCGTTTATATCAAGCTGAATATTTCCCCTTTCCGAACGTTTTGTCCAAATTAACGATATGTCGTTTTGCTTTCGCTTGTATTCTATCCGGTACATTGTTACTGCAATTATACTTAAGCCATTTATATTTACCCTCTGGTATTTTATAGCTCCTCCCGCTAATGTCTAATCGGTTAATTTCAAAATCTATGTCCGTTTCATGCATTTGCCAATAAAGGGATAAATGTACGGGATCGATGTTGTTGTCATTTTTGCTCCTTGGTCGAATATTCCGCAATGCATCTTTCTCATATTGCGTAAGAACGTAAATTTTTGTAGTCCTGTGGTATTTGTGAACCATGTCAGCTAGAAATATTGTGTCTAAGGCTTTCTGAAGACGTTTTGCTTCTTCCTGTATATCTTTATCTGGAAGATACTGATAAGCCCTCAGATATCCATATGATTGCCCTTTCGGAAGAAAACCTTTGCCTTCTGTAGACAGTTGATCACTTAATTCTTTCAGTCGTGCCTTGATCGATTCTCTCTTCAGTTGACTGATAAATGGAGACATGACTTCTGGAACATATCTGGCATTCTGTATTGCTTTTATTTCATCCTCATCTGTTATGTCTTGGAACCTTTGATCTTTTCCATATTTTTTCTATTTTCTTAAGACAGATTCCACTATTCCATCAATCCTTGTTCGCCTTCTTTGTGACGCAGCTTCATCTATATGGTAGTTGATCTCATCTTGAACTCTCTCCTTATATTCAGTTAACAATTTGTTCTCTTCCAGGATTCTAAAAAGTAGAAAATATATTGCGTTAAAAGGGGTTCGAACTCATTCGGGCAAAGCTTACCATATCTTGTTTTTGCTGTCCATTTAGGTATCTTTTAGTCATTAATCTTTTCATGTGATCAGGTACTTTTATATTTCGGTTACTGCGTTACTGATAAAGGATTTTCTATTCCAGAAAGCACTGCGGACGCAATTCATAAAGTGTTATTTTCATCTTGTAGCGATTACACTTGATGCCATAGAATACTAACCATACATGATTTCAAATGCAAAATAAATATTATTTACAGTACAATATGAACACGAAAATATTTGTCGTTGTAGTTTGTTTCTTAATAAGAAAGACAAAATATTAAGTAATGAAACAAACAAGACCTTCGGTCAGCGAAAACATGATAGCACAGAATAAACAAAATACATGATGTTATAACGTAATTTTTACAAAGTAAAGATTAAGATTATCTTAAATATTCTTGCTTTTGTTTGCCAAAAACATACAATAAAAATGTCAAATAAAGACAAAAGAAAGCTAGCAAAATCAAATACAATCATACTTTTGCGAAATAAATAAATGGGATCTATATCCGCAATAATTGGGCAACAAAATTGGCATTCGATTCGACAAAAGGATGTTTATTTGATAGTGGTCATTAATCTTAGTCGAACATAATTAGCAATTCAATGCATCTATTGAAAGCTTGTATTTATAATCAATTATACTAACTGCAAAGTAAGTAAATGGTGGCAAATGGACGGCAGGGAAATTATACCATTTACATATTTATCATTTTATTAGAAATAGAAATAAATAAAAACCATGTGACCACCTTTTCTGATTAAGATACACTGTAGGTATTAAGGCTGTGACGTCATTACTAGCGTATTCAATCATTTCAGCTGTTAGTGGTCTCCTAGCCCATAATTCTCCATCTTCCTTCTTCAATTTCACCTAAAATATAGAAAAAGCACTTTTTAAATCTTTTTTCATCAATCATTTCAACTGTCTTAACTGATGGGCAAGAAGTACTAAATATAATGCAATCTGTCATACCAATTGTACTGCCCTAGATGCGTATTTCGACAATAGTGTGACCTTATTGTTGATCGAAAATACATTTTTCGAATATCCAAAACTTAATAGAAACGTTGAAGAGCTGGTATAACCAAAAGTGACATAGCGTATACGTATAACAACAACAACAACAACAACAACAACAACAACAACAACAACAATACTTTATTTAAAGAGGATTACACAGTTAGCTATACTAGTATAACTAATCTTCTATACATTATAGAAAAGTATAAATATACAATCGTTGAAAATCGACAATATAAACATATACATGACATACATTAGTAGAAAAGTTAAGTACAATGATCAATGTTCAATACAACTGCATAAAATGTTTAGAAAAAAAAACATATTCAAATAATTAATATATTTTTTTCTATTTGTTGATTTCAATAAATTAACTGTTAATTAGTATTTGAAAGAGTTAACATCTGTTATACTTCGAGAAATGATATAAGCAAATTGTTTCAAAAGATTGTCCAGAATACATATACGATTTCCTGAACCATTTGATTTTTTGTTTAGGGAGTATGAGATTTCCTTGAACAGCATTTCTCAAGGATGTGGACACTGTCTGAAACATAATAAAACTTGCTAGTAAGATATGACGGGCATCATTTTGATGCACTTACATGTACTGCAATTATACTTAAGCCATTTATATTTACCCTCTGGTATTTTATAGCTCCTCCCGCTAATGTCTAATCGGTTAATTTCAAAATCTATGTCCGTTTCATGCATTTGCCAATAAAGGGATAAATGTACGGGATCGATGTTGTTGTCATTTTTGCTCCTTGGTCGAATATTCCGCAATGCATCTTTCTCATATTGCGTAAGAACGTAAATTTTTGTAGTCCTGTGGTATTTGTGAACCATGTCAGCTAGAAATATTGTGTCTAAGGCTTTCTGAAGACGTTTTGCTTCTTCCTGTATATCTTTATCTGGAAGATACTGATAAGCCCTCAGATATCCATATGATTGCCCTTTCGGAAGAAAACCTTTGCCTTCTGTAGACAGTTGATCACTTAATTCTTTCAGTCGTGCCTTGATCGATTCTCTCTTCAGTTGACTGATAAATGGAGACATGACTTCTGGAACATATCTGGCATTCTGTATTGCTTTTATTTCATCCTCATCTGTTATGTCTTGGAACCTTTGATCTTTTCCATATTTTTTTTCTATTTTCTTAAGACAGATTCCACTATTCCATCAATCCTTGTTCGCCTTCTTTGTGACGCAGCTTCATCTATATGGTAGTTGATCTCATCTTGAACTCTCTCCTTATATTCAGTTAACAATTTGTTCTCTTCCAGGATTCTAAAAACAGTAGAAAATATATTGCGTTAAAAAGGGGTTCGAACTCATTCGGGCAAAGCTTACCATATCTTGTTTTTGCTGTCCATTTAGGTATCTTTTAGTCATTAATCTTTTCATGTGATCAGGTACTTTTATATTTCGGTTACTGCGTTACTGATAAAGGATTTTCTATTCCAGAAAGCACTGCGGACGCAATTCATAAAGTGTTATTTTCATCTTGTAGCGATTACACTTGATGCCATAGAATACTAACCATACATGATTTCAAATGCAAAATAAATATTATTTACATTACAATATGAACACGAAAATATTTGTCGTTGTAGTTTGTTTCTTAATAAGAAAGACAAAATAAAGTAATGAAACAAACAAGACCTTCGGTCAGCGAAAACATGATAGCACAGAATAAACAAAATACATGATGTTATAACGTAATTCTTACAAAGTAAAGATTTAGATTATCTTAAATATTCTTGCTTTTATTTGCCAAAAACATACAATAAAAATGTCAAATAAAGACAAAAGAAAGCTAGCAAAATCAAATACAATCATACTTTTGCGAAATAAATAAATGGGATCTATATCCGCAATAATTGGGCAACAACATTGGCATTCGATTTGACAAAAGGATGTTTATTTGATAGTGGTCATTAATCTTAGTCGAACATAATTAGTAATTCAATGCATCTATTGAAAGCTTGTATTTATAATCAATTATACTAACTGCAAAGTAAGTAAATGGTGGCAAATGGACGGCAGGGAAATTATACCATTTACATATTTATCATTTTATTAGAAATAGAAATAAATAAAAACCATGTGACCACCTTTTCTGATTAAGATACACTGTAGGTTAAGGCTGTGACGTCATTACTAGCGTATTCAATCATCTCAGCTGTTAGTGGTCTCCTAGCCCATAATTCTCCATCTTCCTTCTTCAATTTCACCTAAAATATAGAAAAAGCACTTTTTAAATCTTTTTTCATCAATCATTTCAACTGTCTTAACTGATGGGCAAGTAGTACTTAATATAATGCAATCTATCATACCAATTGTACTGCCCTAGATGCGTATTTCGACAATAGTGTGACCTTAGTGTTGATCGAAACTACATTTGTCGAATATCCAAAACTTAATAGAAACGTTGAAGAGCTGGTATAACCAAAAGTGACATAGCGTATACGTATAACAACAACAACAACAACAACAACAACAATACTTTATTTAAAGAGGATTACACAGTTAGCTATACTAGTATAACTAATTTTCCGTAAGCTATACATTATAGAAAAGTATAAATATACAATCGTTGAAAATCGACAATATAAACATATACATGACATACATTAGTAGAAAAGTTAAGTACAATGATCAATGTTCAATACAACTGCATAATGTTTAGAAAAAAACATATTCAAATAATTAATATATTTTTTTCTATTTGTTGATTTCAATAAATTAACTGTTAATTAGTATTTGAAAGAGTTAACATCTGTTATACTTCGAGAAATGATATAAGCAAATTGTTTCAAAAGATTGTCCAGATTACATATACGATTTCCTGAACCATTTGATTTTTTGTTTAGGGAGTATGAGATTTCCTTGAACACCATTTCTCAAGGATATGGACACTGTCTGAAACATAATAAAAACTTGCTAGTAAGATATGACGGGGCATCATTTTTGATGCACTTACATGTCATCATACACTTGTGATTTTTTATTCTTTGTTCAACTCTCATCTTCTTTTTAAAGTGTTTCAATACGGGTTCAGAAGGAGCGAAAGGGTCTGTTACTAGTATCATTCTAGCAGCTATCTTTTGTAATTTTACGATCCTATTCAAACCCTCACTGCTTAAACTACTCCACACTATACAACAATAATCAATAAGTTGTAAGATTTAAAAGAAAGGCGAAGGATACCAAAGTGAGATTCAAACTCATCAGTTGAAAATAAAGGGACAACGCTATGGCTAAAAAAGAAAAAAGACAAACAAACAAACAACAGTACACAAAACACAACACAGAAAACAAAAGACTGAGACACACGAACCGCACTAAAAGAAATGGGAATGATCTCAAGTGCTCCGGAGGGGTAAACAGATCCTTTTCCACATGTGGCACCCGTCGTGTTGCTCATGTTCGTACAAACCCGGTAATAAGTCTAATTTGGTTGGTCTCATTCGGGGAAAAGGGGACGGGATTGTAATTACGATAATTGGAACTTATCCGTCGTCATCTGTGAAACGGATATTCCATAACGGTCTGCCAACTCGTAATGGCGTCTGTAAAATTTACGAAGGGACGATTTCAACTTCACCACTTGGAACTCTTGCTTTAATAGCTTCCTTGTGAGAAGCAACCTTCTATCAAGACATTCATGATAGGAAATACAAGCCCTGGAATATCGTTTCAATTGGGAGATATATAGTCCGTATGCAGGTGCTACTGGGATGTTGCTACATAGAAAAGTTCACAATTGGGAAGCTGAAATCTCTTTTTTTCGTATTCAACCGACTCTCATTGTCAATAGCTATAGGAAGATGTGGTGTGAGTGCCAATGAGACAACTCTCCATCCAAATAACAATTTATAAAAGTAAACCATTATAGGTCAATGTACGGGCTTCAACACGGAGCCTTGGCTCACACCGAACAACAAGCTATAAAGGGCCCCAAAATTACTAGTGTAAAACCATTCAAACGGGAAAACCAACGTTAACGGTCTAGTCTATATAAAAAACGAGAAACGAGAAACACGTATAAATTACATAAACAAACGACAACTACTGTACATCAGATTCCTGACTTAGGACAGGTGCAAACATTTGCAGCGGGATCAAACGTTTTAATATCTAGATGTAAGTCAAGAAATGAGGCAGACTTAACTGTAGCTGTTGTATCCTTTATCTCAAGTTCGATAGGATAGATGCGTTCATCGTAGTCACCAAATTTTGAACTATTTAGTGAGAGAACATACATCATCTATAGAGCGCAATGGGAAGTTAAAGGATACTGCTAACTTCTTTTCTTTCTTCCTAAAAATTTAACCATCATAGAAATATTTACTGGCGTTTAGACTAAGAAATTTCTTAATCTTAAATAGTAGATATAGCCTCGATGACATTTTTGAACAGATCAAATCAATTTGGTTTGTCCAGGTGCAAGAAAGGTCAATTTTAACGCTTAAGAGACTTTCATGTGTGGAAGGTTGTATCACTTGATTGTTAATAGTTAAGCATCTCCCACTGTAGTGTGGAATTGCCTTTTGTTTTGTTATAATAATCATATATTTTGCTTTATTTTTATTTGTAAGCATATTGTTATCATTGCACCATTTCTCAACGCAACGCAACTCTTCTTTTACCTTTGACTGCAGAGTTTTATGACAATTACTAGAAAGATGGAAAGTTGAATCATTAGTATATAAGTCAGTGCAACAATTTTTCATATAGATGGGAAGGTCATTTATGTATAAAATAAACAGACGAGGCCCTAATATGGAGCCTTTTGGGACACCATACTTAATATAAAGTTTTTTAGAATGAGCATTACCAATTTGTACTTGTTGAGTTCTTTCATTCAAAAAGGATTTGAAAAAGAATCAGCAGCATTATCAAATCCATAAATTTCAAGTTTTTACAGAGAATATCATTAACTAATACATCGAAGGCTTTATTGAAATTCAATAGGTCTGCTAAGTTGGATTTATCATCATTCATGTCCTGCATCCATTCATCTAGTATGATATTGATAAGGACAGTGTGACAAGAGTGAGCTTGTCTAAACCCGGACTGTGCTGGGTGCAAAAGATTCAGTCTTTTTAAATAGTCATACACATATTTTGAAATACTCAAAGTGTTGATGAAACAGGAAGTACATAAATTTGTCTATAATTTGTTGCCATGAATTTGTCCTTAGCTTTAAAAACAGGGGTTAGTCTTGCATTCTTTAGAACAGTGGGCAAAGTACCTGACCAGTGTATTTATTATTCTGTTAAAGATTAAAAGTTGAAGATGAAGCTATGAAAGGAGCACTTAATTTCAATTTTTGGTCCTATGTTATCAGATTCAGAGGATTTATTAATGTCAAGTTTGATGATTTCGCTAGATAGATTATTTATTGTGACTGGCGGAATTCAGAATTTTACTTGTTTCAAATTAGTAAATTTCTTTTGTACAAATATCTAAGTTAATTATGCATAATTATGATTATAGCTCACAGATCTATCAGTTCCTAGGTTTTTAACACATGATGTAAACAATGTATTAAAAACATTACAGATTTCATTGACATTTTTGGTTCTTACACCATCTTCATTTAGAAGCTCATTTGGTTTTTCTTGCTGGTACGGGTTTAGACTGTGAATAAATTTCCACAAATCTTTTGATGCTATTGAATTTTTTACCATCTTTGAATAAACATTTCTCTTAGATTCAATAATCATGTGTTTGGTCCTGTTTCGCCAAAATTTGAACTCGGACTACATTTCTAGTTTATAGTAATTCTCTCTCATTTTCCTGGCATATATAATTTCATTTGTGAACCATTCAAGTTGTCTGACTCCATTAGTAACAATAGGTGCATGTTTATCTAGAACTCCGTTAAATATGCCATACCACATCTGAATACATGTACATGTATTTTGATGACTTTCATGTTCAGTTTAGCTAAATCGCTTAAAAATTTGTCTCTATAAGAAATGGTGGTATGAATATCTATTTTTAATACGAGTTGCAATTTTTCTTTCTCACCGTAGTCAAAGCCAGTCAACGAATCAGACGTATGTTTCAGAAGTTAGATACATTGCCTACTGAAAATGATTTCCCAAGGTTTTTTCAATAAAAAATTACCAGTAGATCTTTTTAAAGCAAGCTTAAGCACAAGTTCTTTATATGAAGTGATGCCTTCAGAAAAAGCTTGTACCAAGTCAGTAATATGACAGTTGTTTTTCACAAGTTGGTTGATAACGTTTGATTTTGTCAGTTTTATGGACTACCCTTTTTGAATGTATAACCTTAGAGTTTGGTATTTTTGTTATACTTTTTTTCTATGATCAAATCTGGTATTTTAACGTGAATTATAATAAAAATAATTAAATAAATAAATAACGTAGCAATTGAGCCTCAACCTCTATTGAACTTCTTCAATTTGACTGATCACCGAAGGAACACCATCTGTGCTCGACAGGTGCTACAAGTCGAACAAGAACTCCATACACTTCCAAAAAACTTGCATTAATCGTTTTTTTTTAGGTTTTTGTTGCTGTTTTGTGGACTTTTCGTTTTTTTTTTTTTTGCCATGGTGTTGTCTGTTATCTTTGACTTATGGTTTTTGATAACCTAATATGTAATTTGTTCTACGGTTATTTTTTCCAATTTCCTTTTACCTTTCTGATGATGACTAAAGATATCTAATAAAAGAACAAAGTTCCAATGTCGCCCTCATTGCACATATTTTATCTATAAAAGGGCAGTAACTGAAAAAGCATTGTTTTCTTTAAAACTTATTATAAATATCTAGCGCAAAATATAAACAATTATTCATATAAGGGATATAACTCTTTAGAAAGATTTGATCGTCATGTATTATCGAATTTGTCCTAGACATTGCTGACATAAAAACTTTAATATAAAATATAATTTGACTACAATGATTAAAGAAATGTAGGCCTGAGAGTTGCAATGCTATTTTTCCATACAACTAATTTTTCCAAGGGGCATAACTCTTTCGAAAATAGTTGATCAGCATTGGTTTTCGATCTTGTCCGAGATGCTGCACTGATCGTTAATATCATAAATTCTCTAGATTCTGCAATGGTCATTTTTTTGTTAAATTATGTCTAAATTTTGTCTCATCTTAACATTCTGGAAAGTATCAATAATGTCTGATTTGGTCTACATATATTCTTAACATTCTGATTTTATGAACAAATTCTAAACATTTTTGACCTATCTTAAAAAAATTCTTAACATTCTGAATTTGTTTTAACAGATGCTTAACATTCTGATTTTGTCCTAACATATTCTTATCAGTCTGAACTTTTATCTCAACAAATTCTAAACACTCTTAAATTGTCTTAACAAATGTTTAATATCATGAACTTGTCTAGATATTTTTTATACTGTGTCAAAAATATATATTGAATGCATTTTGTTTTCGATATTTTTCTATGCTGTGTTAGTTGACATATTGGAATAAATCTATCATCAATTTGATACCATGGTAATGAGTTTTAAAGACCAATCGTCTAAATGGAAACAGGTTGCGATTAACATTTTGCAGCTTTAATATGACACAACCGGTTTGTTCAACAGCACACAGAAAAAGGATTTTACTTTAAGGATGTTCGCAACTCTTGTTTTTGACTTTTTGTAAGATTTTCGGAATCCTCTAATTTTATCCATGTAGTGCCAATAACAATTTTGTCCGCTAGCCCCTACTTTTCTTTTCATAATTTTATAATATATAGTTTAAAACTCCATTTTTGAAAATCTTATGTTATCCTTGTTATTTTTTCATTGTTTTTTGAAAGTAAAAATGTGCCAATGTTAAATGTATGAAAAATCTAGAGAGAATCATTTCCCGCCAAATTTATATCAGTTGATTATATCTCAGAAACAAGGACACGAACCTATCAATTTTTTTTCTAATTTATAAGTTCTCTTATTTATATTCTATCAATTTATAATAGTCTTTTAAAACGGTTGTTATTTTGAAAAAAGGAGCGAACATCCGTAAATCTACGTTGTATTCATTTTTTTTTTTTTATTATTTTCATTGGAAACAATTTTTTCACCTTCTTTTGATACAAATGATTTGATGATAAAGCAATTTATCAAAAACAAACTATATAAAAATATTTAAACTATCTCATTTTTATTATGATATATACAAATGTAAAACGTACATGATTTTTTAACTAGATATACGTTTAATGGTGAATCTCCAACAGCGTATTTGAATACAAATTTCAAATGTATAATAAATCATAAATTTACTGCACAAAATATGATTTAAACTCGTTTTAATGAAGTTAGCATAGAATTTGCCCAATGAAAGATTATAATACTTCTTTTTAATTAGTCTTTTAACTTAGATGATAATGCATGTCTCTTCCAACCATAGCATGCAAAGCATAACAGTTTATAAGTAGTTTCACAATTACACCTGATATATCATGTATATGCATTTGATACGGTACATTTAATCTTATGATGCTATTTTAATTGTTCTGTTTATTTCTGTACAGAAAAGACCGTTACGAGCACAGTTAAATTTGTTTATCAAATAATGCAGGTTCAAATAACCGTAATGTAGAAGTTTTAACTAAATGCATGCATAATAATTCAATAATTTTCTTAACATTTCAATTGTTTGAAACTCATTTCATTTGACTTTAAGATCTGCCTAATCTGTAATTTATTAGCGATTCTTTTTACTCGTTTTATAAAATCATTTATTGAAACAAATGTTAAACTATATTGGAGAAGAGATAGCCAAAAAGCATTCGGATAAAATAAAGTACTTGAAATAAGACTTAATCTTATTCAAATATAATACCAGTGACATTAAAGCCGTAAGATTATATGTAATGTGTAAAACTGTTTTCTTATTATTGGCTGTTTATATGTTACACATACGTTGAATATCTAATGAATTGTGTTGATCATAAGAATGTGTTATATAAAATATTCATTAAAAATTTCATGTACAATGCACCAATGAAAAGAATACGGAAGAAAACAATTCTTTACCAAAATTCGTATGTTTTGGTACAGAGAATGTAAATGAGAAATTAAGGAGACTGTTATCAACCAATGTTCAAATCGCCAAAGAAGAGACAAACCAAGGTAACGATAAGAAACTAAGGGAATCGCATAAACTCTAAAAGGAGCGAGACCGGTAACGTTGACAGGGTAAGTGTATTTTGTTATGCATGGATCAACTGTATTGAGAATTCACTCATAGTAAAGTTGTCAAAATCGGGAATAGAGTACAGTTATCATAATTACAGATACTGATATCTAAGGATCTAAACGGCGAAAACATGTCGCGTCGCTAGTGAGTTAAGACACCGAAATATCGTATCGGTGAACCAATTTGTGACAAGTAAATGCCATAAGATAGAGCCGATGGTATATTACTGCCTGAATGATACAACGTTAGCAACTGGAAATTCAAAATCATCACGTTTGTCAGAGATTGTAGTTTGAAGTCGTTTCAGTACAGAAATTATGATGTTCCATACAAATTAGAATGACATGTTTAGACAGTGTGCAGACTGTCAAGACACAAAGTTAAAAAAAATAAGAATAATATAGAAATATGAAGACAGTGTTAAGACAAATTTTCAACATTTATATTTTTTAGAATGTTGAGACAGAATTCATACAAATTCAGTTTTAAGATTGGTTATTACAGAATGTAGGGACTTTGAGGTGTTATCACTGATTACATAACAAACAGAGGTTGTAGTCAATTTTTTTTCTGCTGCAGATCAATTTTCTAATTGATTAAGTCATACCTAAAATTCATTTCAATTGCTTATTTTATTTTGTTTGAAATATCCAGATTTGATTTCGGGTCACTTAACTTTTAACAATAGAAAAAAGATGTCTCATAATTAAGTATTCTTAAGTATTAATCAGACTTATACACAATCGTAACAGACAACCCTCGTAACGCCCAGATATTTCCTTAAAATACGTAATTTTAGCCACCCCTTGACAATGAATACAAACTTTCAATCTATAGTTAAAACTTTGAACATTTCCTGTTACCTGTATGCCGTCAACTAGTTGCACAAAACTGTCCGTTTATTTACATTTGAGAATGCAAGCATACGCATATCAAATAAACTCCAAAAATAGGGGAAAAAGATTGATAGTAATGAATGGAAAACCAAAAACAAAGAATAATATTCGCTGGTTTGATATAAATTTTGTTATAAACATTACGGTAAGAAATTGTAAAATCAGGTTTCAAAATCACAACACACAATGACCTATAAATCAAGGTAACATCATATGAGTAGAAAACACTGTACCATAAAAAGAGAATGTAAAGTATTTATTTCTGCAGATATTACTGAAAAAAATGGCATATGCAGATGCATTTTTTTTAATTCTCGCCGGATTAATAATCACTACAACATTTCTATAAATACACATTATTATCAAGCAAACAAAATGTCTTTATCATATACATTAAGTAACTGCAAGAAATCTTATTTCGGCATTGTGTGTCTTTTGTCTTTATGTTAGATGTTAGATGTATTTCTGATGAGTGAAGCCATTTTCATCCGAGTTTGACAATGGCACCAATGTTACAACACTGTCTCTGCAGATTATGGGAATGTCCAAGTCAGGATCCTGTAATTAAGGGTTTGTCGGTGGTTGTTTTCTTAAATATTTATTTTTAAAATTTTGTCATAAAACACAAAAGAGACGTTGGATTTCGTGTTTTACTTAATTTACGTTTTGTTATATAGGTTTTTTAGCTGTATAAACGACATGGATTTAGCTCATTTTGAAGGTCGTACGGTGGCCTATAAATGCTTAGATCTACGTCCTTTTGAATCATGTGGATAGTTGTCTCATTGAAAATCATACCACATCGTCTACTTTTTATATATCATATGTTGGCGATTAAGCCTGGCCTTTTTTTTTTTTATCATATTTCAATACCCTTAATAAGGCATTAACATTATTATATATATTTTGTCGAACAGTATTCAGAAATGCACTTAATGGTAATGATATCTGATATGTGAAATGAATTATATACACTTGATTATCTTGATTATAATTAATTATTTCGGCAGTATTTTGCGTAAATTCTATTTTGTTTTGTCTGTTCTCTTCCTGATATTCTTATTGCTTATTCTTTTACTTCTTATTTGTTTGTTCAAGCATACAAACCTTTAATATGTCTTTCTGATCTAGTGGTTTTGCTTTGTCACTGTACAATTGACATACATCGCTTAATTTCAAAGCAGGAGGTAATCTCCGTCCTTTATTTTCCTCAATTATAAGATTAGCCACCTGAAATACAAATCAATTACTAAGAATTTTGTACCCCAGGAATAGATAACCTTAGCTGTATTTGGCAAAAGTTTTGGAAATGTTGGTCCTCAATGCTCTTCAAATTCTTACTTTATTTCCTTTTTTTTATTTAGAGCATCACTGATTAGTCTTTTGTAAACGAAACGCAAGTCTGGCGTACACAGTTATAAGGCTGGTATCTTTGATGACATGTTACCAGAAACATGTATCGCTAACTCGCTTACTCAAATGCGTTGCTTTGGTTTACTTATCTGTTGTGTAATCTGTGTATTATTGTTATGCAAAACATACAAAGTTCAAAACATGGTAAACTTTATACTAAAAACATTATCAATAAACTGCTGACGAAATGAATTATTTAGTCACCACGGAATATATTTGAAACATCATATTTGTCGTGGTTAAATTCATGTCATATGTCTTATAAAAATAAGATGTGGTATGATTGCCAATGAGACAACTCTCCACAAGAGACCAAATGACACAGAAATTAACAACTATAGGTCACCGTACGGCCTTCAACAATGAACAACGCCCATACCACATAGTCAGCTATAAAACTTTAAAATTAAAACAAAATTCATACATATTTGTAAATGCTCCATCTTGTCTCATATTACCGCAAGATGAAGTTGTTTTCTGTGGTCTCGATGGTCTACTGTTTCGATCTATTAAATTCGAATTTCGGCAGAGTAAAACCAAAAAAAAAAAAAAAAAAAAACAATCACTTGAAAAGTAAAAAAAAAAAAGAAGAAAAGTCGACTCGGAAAGATTGTAAAATAAGATATAAGATAATATGTCTGGGTGTAGGTTTTACCTTGCGAGTTAGAACGTTAAAAATCCATCTGAGCGTATCGGTCTAGTACAAAACAGAGTTCATATAATATCACAGTTTCATGCTTTAGAACAAATATCAATGTTATATCAACTTCTAGACGTTTAACAATTCATTATGCATTATTGATTTTGTATACATACCTGTGTGTCGAACACATTTTTCAGCTTAATTCCAAACTGGTGGTATAATGCAGCACTGTCACCTGCGCATGAGTGTATAACCTAAGTATAAAAAGAGTGTCATATTTTAATATATCAGAATTATGACGTTATTCGGTCATTTAATGGTGATTATGCTAAAATAAGATTAAAACCATTAGTGGACATTTAAGAGGCGACTTAATAGATCATTTAAACACGAGATGAATTTCTTTTTAGCAAAAAACTTACCTTACATTACTTATACCGTGAACAGTGATGTTTGCTGGTTAAAGTTGTTTTGATTTACAAATGCAATAAGCATCCAAATATGTAAATATAATGTTGAAACAAACCAAAGAAAGAACAACACAATATGTGACGGATACTGTTATTGAATCGACTAAGGTAACATGTTTGTTTCTTTGATATTATCCCGTATTTCTTGATTGAAGTGGACCTTAACTTTTAGCCGAGTATATAAGAACTCATTTAAGACGTCCGAAACAGCCTTATAATTTTGTATTCCAGACGCGCGGTTTTTTTTCACGAGACTCATCAGGGTCGTGCGAATCAATAAAGTTTGAAGGCCAAAGCCAATTGGAGATCATTGAAAACCCTAATTCCAAAAACGTTTTTTTTTCCAAATACGGCTAATGTTATCTATGAGTGGGTAGAAAATCCTTCGCATTTCCGCCAATTTAAAGTAAAGTAAACAATGAATTTATAGAAATGATCGATCAATATATCTGCATATCAATAATGAAGTACACAACACCCTAAAAGGTTCGATAAACTAATGTTTTGATAAACTCACGTTCATACACACAGCTAACATTGACTGTGTTACTATATAAAGGGTAACACAGGAAATCATGTCTGATTAAAGGCGTTAAAAATGATTTTTTATTACTTGAAATCTACCGAGAAACATATATGTTGCACATCTTGGATGATTTATGATTGGCTTGCAATTTAACAAGTCAATAATTCAACTCAATTATTGCTGGGTCTTCCAAGTGCTCCACGAAACCTCTTTCTAAATTATTGACATCTATTTTATCAGCAATCAAAGCTGGGCTTCAAAGTTATTGTGAAACTGCCTATTCTAGAGGTGGCGTGAATCAGATGTGGATACTAAAAATTCCAAAGATCTTTTAGAGTACTAGTACATACAATCTAAGACTCTCTCATCTTGCAATAGTATTAAAACATTTGACTTTTCTACACTTTACACAAGTATTCCCAATTCCAAACTAAAAGACAAATTGAAAGAGTTGGTATTACATTGTTTCATTAAAAAGAAAGGCGAAAGTAGACACAAGTATCTTGTCTTGGGGAAGGATAAATCCTACTTTGTAAAGAATCACTCTGATTCAAACAAAAAATTCTCTGAAACTGACATTATTAAGATGCTTGATTTCTTGATTGACAACATATTTGTTACGTTTTGAGGACGTGTTTTTCAACAGACTGTCGGAATTCCAATGGGAACAAATTGTGCCCCTCTTCTTGCCGACTTGTTTCTTTATTATTATGAGGCTGACTTCATACAGGAACTTCTTAGGAAGAAAGATAAGAAGTTAGCAATATCCTTTAACTTTACGTTCCGCTATATAGATGATGTTCTCTCACTAAATAATACAAAATTTGGTGACTATGTTGAACGAATCTATCCCATCGAACTAGAGATAAAGGATACTACAGATACAATTAAGTCTGCCTCATATCTTGACTTACATCTAGAAATTGACAATGAGGGTCGGTTGAAAACAAAACTTTACGACAAAAGAGATGATTTCAGCTTCCCAATTGTGAACTTTCCATTTCTATGTAACAACATTCCAGCAGCGCCTGCATACGGAGTATATATCTCCCAATTGATACGATATTCCAGGGTTTGTATTTCCTATCATGTTTTCCTTGATAGAGGGTTGCTGCTCACAAGGAAGCTATTAAACCAAGAGTTCCTAATGGTGAAGTTGAAATCATCCCTTCGTAATTTTACGGACGCCATCACGATGATTTCGGATATGTTCCTTAATGTCGTAACTACAATACTCGTCCCTTTTCACGAATGTGACCTACCGAATTAGACTATTTACCGGATTTGTAATAACATAAGCAAAACGACGGGTGCCACATGTGGAGCAGGATCTGCTTACCGTTCCGGAGCACCTGGGATCACCCCCAGTTTTTGGTGGAGTTCGTGTTGCTTAGTCTTTAGTTTCTATGTTGTGTCTTGTGTACTATTATTTGTCTGTTTGTCTTTTTATTTTTAGCCATGGCGTTGTCTGTTTGTTTTCAATGTATGAGTTTGACTGTCCCTCTGGTATCTTTCGCCCCTCTTTTAAATCTGTATCTATGCAACCTTTTATTTAACTTTTAGTGGAGATGGGTTGAGCATGTGTTAAGCGTGTGGTCAAGCCTGTTCTTCATTAAAAGAAAGGAGTTTCAACATTAAAAGTAAAGTAAGGGAGATAACAGGAATAACCATTTCGTTGTCTAATACAGCTCACCAAAGCAAATTCTTTTACAGGTAAAACGATGAGTTACATATATTTTTAGCTAATACCATTGTACGATTGGCCATGTCTGTTTATTCATTTTGATATATATGTTTATATCGGGTAACATGACCGTCGGCAGTGTTCGGATGTAATTTCAATGGATAACAATATGGCGTCTGGTCTAAAACACGCACATAATATTGATACATTATAGCGTGTTCATGCATTGTTTATCGTTTCTGTTGTACTTTTTAAAATTTGGATATACGTTTTAGTATGTAATAAATCAAATATGAGAAATTGGGTCATTTCATGAGCACATATGAATTTGAAAGCTTATGTCCATTTAACACGAAACGTGCATGTGCAGGACACCACTGATTCCTTTTAAACTCCTTATACAGTTTACGTCATCAACCACTTCAACTGTTATACGGACTTCATATACAGGAGTGTGCTCCTAACGCAGAAACTGCTCCAACAAAGTTATGAGGAGGACAGATTAAAAATGACACTCCGTAAATTTTACGGACACCATCACATATTGGTTGATCCATACGATGTGTCTTTGTCCAAACTAACGAAGGACATTTTTACCACGTGTTAGATTGTGGTTTGACATTACGTCGTCTGATCTTTTAATTACCGAACGTGACTTATTCCCGATTGTGACTGTTTTGCTGACTGTAAATTCGCATTGCTATAAGACGGGTCACGGTACTTTTCTATCCAAAATTCATGTATTTAGTTTTGATGTTATATTTGTTATTCTCATCGAATTTTGTCAAATGTCTTATCGTTTATAGTTGTAAATCTTATTTTTTTTTCTGTTGTATTTGTGTGTTATGGTAAAGATAATTAATCACCCAGTTCATTTATTAGATTTTAGTTTGGGTCATCTAAATTTACACGATATATTTGGTTTACAGTTTGATTTAGAAGAAACACCGACATAGCTAGATAATACAATTAATTATCTAATTACTACCATAATTTTATATTAATTAGTATTGTAATTTTCATTGTTATTAATAAATGTTATATGAGTATTACAAACCTAATCTTGAATTCTATCCTATTTTGGGGAAATTTTTAGAAATTCAAATTGACGTCACTTTGTGCGTTGATCTGTTTGGCTAACTCGGCTGTGAATTTTTATGTGCTGGTTTATGTTGTTTTATGTATCCGTTTTTATCCTGTAGTTAGTCACCACTTCGGTGTTATCATGTATATCTATTATAGAGTCATTTTTATAAATTTACTGTTTGCAAAAGTATGAATTATTCTAAATAATAAAGATGTTCTTATCCCAGAAAGAAAACCTTAGCCGTATTAGGCACAACTTTTTGGAACTTTTGGTCCTCAATGCTCTTCAACTTTGTACTTGTTTTGGCTTTCGAACTTTTTTGATCTGAGCGTCACTGGTTAGTCTTGTGTAGACGAAACACGCGTCTTGCGTATTAAGTTTTAAACCTGTACCTTTTGTTAGCTATTATTCGTATGTTTCACTGTCCTATATGTTCTCCCATTTATATGTATTGTAGTCCTGTCATGTAATGTTGTCATTTTAATGTTATATTTAACATTGCCATAAAAGCGGGAGGTTTGGCTAGCCACAAAACCAGGTTCAACCAACCATTTTTTCTTAAAATGTCCTGTACCAAGTCAGGAAAATGGCCATTGTTATATTATAGTTCGTTTCTGTGTGTGTTACATTTTAATGTTGTGTTTCTGTTGTGTCGTAGTTCTCCTCTTATATTTGATGTGTTTCCTTCAGTTTTAGTTTGTAACCCGGATTTGTTTTTTTTTTCTCAATCGATTTATGAATTTTGAACAGCGGTATACTACTGTTGCCTTTATTTATAATGAATAGTAACAAATGTTATTAACAAATCAATTCAGGGGAGCATATTGTACATCAATAGTTATCAGGTTTATTATAATTACTGATAATAAAAATTAACTATTATGCAAACATACTGTAATAATAATGAATAAGAAAAATGTAGAATGAAAAAGTAATACGTCTTGATTGTTCTTTTACCTTTGTTGGCTTGTCAGATTGTAAAATATCTTTGAGCTTCCCATTCTCGAATAAATCTTCGTTTGATACAATATCAAAAAGATAAACTTTGTCGTCCACAGTTCCGACCTGTAGCAGAGTCAAAGGACCATCTTTTCCCAAGTTAATGCCCTCAGCATCCAACGCTATAAAGTCACACTTAGATAAAAGATCAACGATACGCAAACATCTATCTGTTTCTGTAACTATTTCTACATTATCATTGGAGGCCATGACTCAATTCTACAGAAAGTATAGAATAAACTCATTATAGATAATAGGCTAGAAATTTTATAAGCCAGATTCGCGTTGTTTGTACGAAGTGACGCTCGGATGAAAAAAGTTTAAAAGGCCAAATGAAAAACGAAGTTGAAGAGAATTCAGAACCCAAAATTCCAAAAGGTTTTGTAAAATACAGCTAAGGTAATCTATTCCTGGGATATAAAATCCTTAGTACACTGAAATGCAGTCAACTTTAGCGTTTGATAGTTCATTGATAACATTCTGGCGTATCACAAACAAACAACTTGTAACGTCTCATTGCATTGGCCGAAAGATTCAAATACAACAACAATCGTAGTGTGCACGTGAATTGACACAGGTGATTGACTATGGAATGTACTATGTTACTACGAACGTAAAAACAAGGATTTGACCATGTATAGTTTACAAATCTTTGGTCAAAAGAATTAAATAAATGTTTTGTGAATTTCAAAAAGTTGTGTCGAAATATTTTACTGCAGCAAAATAATTATCTTGTACCGCATTATGAAAAATATAAGGATGAAATAAAATGCATGTGCCGCTTTTGTACGGATGATTAAGGAATCACTTTTAATTTCTTTCAATGTCGTAGTTACTTATAATAAGGATCTCATAATACTGATCCATTACAATAATTACAATAATTTATGATGGGTTGCACATTCCTCTTTTAGTGTTTTCATGCTATAAAACGAACATACAGAACGTTACACAGTAGCTAAGCGTTTGGTCATTCAGAAATTACGTATCATAAACGGAGCAAATTGTCCCCGAAATATAGTAACAAAACAACAATAATCGTATCATTTGTACACGTGAATGGAGACGTAGTATGCAATGTACTATCATGGTCACCACGAAATTCAAATGAATTCAGTGAAGGCATGTTGGTGTAAAAGGATTGAAATGTTACATCGGCGAAGATTTTTCTTTTGTATGTGTGAACTAAAAAATAAATAAATACTTGTGAGAAATATCGTAGTTTATAAGGAACAATATAAATGTACTGTTTTCGATTTTAATTGGCTGAAAACTTATCTTTTAATTTCATACCGTAAGAATAGTGATTTGCATAACATTGTTGAACTATCCGCCAAAGTGACGTGTAGTATGCATGCGTATTTAAAATGAAATACAAAATCATACATGTAAGATAAAATGATAAAGGAAATATTAAGAAATTATTAATAAGGATGACTGAATGCATGTACAAGAAGGGACCCACTTTTTATCAATACATTTAATGAATAAACACGCTTTTAAAAACTGATTGTTTTCTATGTAACTATTTTTAAAAATATTTACAATATATAATTTACGTTCGTTTTTCAACCGAGAATAGCAAAACAGTTAATTATAAAATTTATTAAGTATATCGCTGGAGTTTATAAAGTACATTTCCTTCCACTGTGCCATGGTTTGCCATCTCCATTTTTCTCTAAACAAAGTATGGTTGGTTACATGTTCTGAATTTACTTAGAATTTCGGGATTTTTTCTCAAAATTAAGTAAAATGAATCAGAAAAAAAAATCACACTATTCTTAGTCGAATACCTAAAACTTGCGAAAGATATGAAAAGGCAGGATGAGCAACCTGGCAAAAAAGGCCGGATGACGAGTAATGTAAAAAAAATCCGGACAAACTAATAAAAAAAAGGCAGGACCAAATAGACTTAAAAATAAAAAGACAGGACAGAGATTACAACTAAAAAAAAAGAACAAAATGTTTCATCCAAGGCCCCACTCCCATCAAAATAAAATGGTATATTTCTTAATCCAGAACCAACTGAGAGGAGACAGTTGAATAATTAAATATTTCGATGTGAAACCTGTTAAGATTTTAAAGTTTAAAATTTTACTATTGCACAAAATTATGAATTTCAATGAGTTTTACATGTACATGTATATAAAAGCTAGAATTGCTATGGGATAATCAAGAACACAATCATGTACGTGAATACGACGATGGAAGGTTATAACAACCTTGACCGGTTACGTGAATATTGATCAGTCCATTCAACTTATAGTACGCGTGTTCTATTTTCGCAGGTGTGAGGTCGAAGGTTTGGATTGACCAATGAAAACGATCGTTCCTTTACGAGTTAATCTAATAAAGTTTGTTTGACTGATTACGTCGCACTACCTTTCGCTAAGCTTGGCCGCATTTAAGTATATTTTGAAAAATTCAGAGTTTTGTTAACAGTATTTAGATGTCAAACAACCAATTCACACACTTAAATAAACTCATCATATATACCAGGAAGGGGCATTAGCTACGAGATATACAAAAAAATAAAATATTATTATTTTTTTTCAATCATTGATGAAAGTGATATAATGAAATACTAATTTGCTTTTAGCAGTCAATTTAGTTCAATTTTGTCAAAATAAGATAAATAACTTTGCTGAATAATTATTCTCTTGCAAATGAATAATTCGACCTCTTTGAATCCGTATTCATTTGACCTTTAATTTAACCCCTTAGCTGGAGATGGGTGACGCATGTGTTCAGCTATTTAAAGGAAAGGAATGTCAACATTGAATGTGAAATAAGGATGAATCACCTGGTTGTCTGATGAGATCCACAGAAAAATTCTTTCTTAAACAGGTAAAAACAATGGTTAACATACTGTTTAACCTACAATATGAAATCAAACAGACCTAGAACAATCCAATTGCACGTGGTCCCTATAAGTTTATGTTTATGTTTATATCGGGTTATATGATCATCGGCAGTCTTCGGAGGTCATCTCGATGGTTAATCAGAGGACGTCTAGACAAAAATACACACGAAATATTGATACATATCATCGAGTTCATGCATTGTTAATTGTTTCTTTTAGACTTTTTGTAATTTTTATATACGTATTAGTATGTAATAAATAAAATATGAAATTTGAGTCAAATCGGTGAAGATGAATTTGACAGCTTATGCCCCTTTAAATTTAGAACATATATAAAAGTAGCCATGCTCTGACAAAATAGTTTAATCTATCTACACCTTAACATACAGCTATTTTACAATACGTCTAGATGTAGTAAACCTAGAATACATTTATTATGTCTATCAACAATCTGTGAACAACACTAGATTCTTTAATAGCCACACATTAAGGAAGATCATCGATGTTCTATTTGATTAAAGTTATTTTTTATTCCTTATTTTATTCAAAGGCGAACAAATTCGAAACTGGTTCTGGTCATAAATTGTAAGTAAAAGAAAATCTCAAATAAATCATTTTCTCAAATTAACAAGCAATTTCTTGATACAAGTTTTTTATGCCTATGCTTATGTTGGCTTGGCGACGGTGGATTTCAGACATTGCAGTCTATTGATTTAAGAAGAGATTTTTTCGTATATACGGTGGGCAACGGACGTTAGATTAAACTGGTCTTATCGGGTCAGATAAACTAAAAATAAGAACGTATACAGTTTTATTATATACAAAAATACGATATATAACATACACATACTGTCACCATTGGCATATGTGTATAGTTAAAATGTTTGATTTGTCATTCATCAGTTTATTTATTACATTCATTTCACTTTCTGTTTCATCATACTCATTATGACGTTTGACTGAGACTGACGACATTTCAAATACACGTCAATGCATAATTACAGTTACACGTCACTGCACACATGATTGCATCAGCTAGAATAAAAATATGATAGCACGCACGCGGGAAGATAAATGTTTCGCCTTGTCAATATATATTTGTTTTTTTTTTTTTAATTTCAATTAATGCTTAACCGCCTTACTTAGCGGATGTTTTAAAGCTGAAGAAATATCTATAGGTATGGTAATCATTATTATTTAAAGAAGTCTAATTTACAGTTTCCCGATAGAATTTCATTCAGTAAAAGTTATATGGGTCAATATATGTGATAGTTTTATCGTCAAAATCTAGGGCTTTTCCGTACTTTTTACATAGTTCTCTAGGAAAGTTCAAAATTAATGAACTACAAATATAAATTGACTTTTTTGCATTATTAGTTCACGGCGTAATTTTGTAGTGCTTTGTCGAATTTTTATTAGTCCTCTAATTCTTGGTCTCTATTTAGCTTGAGGTATTATATTTGGGTTATGAATGGATGTATCTGTTTTTCGAATTTGTTGAAAGACTTGTATATATTGAAATAAATATGTATTAACAGTTAATAAAAGTGGTACAAAAGTAGTCACTGTCTGATTTTTACCATAAACGTAAATCTGGTGTATGCTCAGTCCACTGTGACAATACTATCGCATTTTTCATCAATATTGAATATAAAATAATTTCTTATCTATATAAATACTAAAAACGAACCTCACCTTTCGGATAATTCCAAATATTGGACCAAATTTCTCAGGTAACAAACTGTTTAATTGTTGATATTGGCAAGTATTCAAATCACAAATTATGAAAAAATAAAGTGTTATACAGTCGTCATTGGTGAAAGGATAGAAAAAGAAAATATAACATTTGACTTTCTGGAAACCATGTTTTGCAGATCCTAACCATTGATCCGCATAATTTAAATACATCTCAACGGGGATGAAATGTCGATTACTTATTCAAGTCTAAAATTATTTTTATATATAGAACATTTCTAGTTGATTTCTGAAGGATATATTGTGAAGTCAGCTGTATATAGAAAAGCAATGTTTTCCCCATGCTATAGTGTATCATATCGGTTGCAAAGTCTCAATCAATTATTAATTGTTCTATATCTGTAATTTTAAGTATTCAAGACAGGTTTGTTTCCATTAAATTCACAGTTTCACGACAATTTTTTCTTTATCTTTATCCATACAATTGTGCTATTATATGAGTAATAAGATTTCAGCTAACAATACTAAAAGCACAAAAGTCTTTTTGTTATATATTATGTAGCTGAATATATATATATTCATTTAAGGACATGAACCGGTTTTTAATAAATACCTTGTGTATTTGTTTATTACCGTCTCCAAGGGGACTGTATGAGAAGTTGAATAGTCTTTGGACTGAATGCTTTCCTACTCTGTGATTGGAAGATAATACTGACTTAAATTAATACATTTGTTGATTGATTGGTTGGTACAATTCGAGACCTAGTAAATATCTTTTAATCCCATAGAGCGTCGGATTTGAACACTTTATTTGAGTAATGTTCTTAATATACAATTTGTGATCGGCGTATTAAGCAAGTTAAAACAAATATAATAAAATAGCACTTTATAAACTACGATTTGATATCTTTGATAGATATCAAAGATCTGTTTATATTATGACACATTCGTTTTTGGTATACAATCTTGTAGGTTTTCATAGTTATGCATATTGGTAAGCAGTTGATTTCTGAATGATATATTGTGAAGTCAGCCGAGTATAGAAAAGCAATATTTTGTTCGTGCTATGATGTATCAAATCGACGGCAAAGTCTCAATTAATTATTAATTGTTCTATTTCTGTAATTTTACGTATCAAAGACATATTTTTTCAATTCAATTTACAGTTTCACTACAATTTCATTTTCTTTCTTTATTTAGGTGTTATACCACCAAATCATAGTACGTCACATCCGGTTGCATACGAAAAAGGGTCGAAATAAAATATTCCCTTGAATTTGACAGTTGTAGGAAATTAATCCTACATTTCATTGCAGTAAAATATTTCTGAGTCATAAACATATATCTTGGGTATTTCAAAGCACCCTTACATGAATTTTTTTATTTGGTGTTTCTATAGAATACATGGTTACTTAAGCTTCTACACAGGAAAAATAGGGGTGAAAATTTAATTGGTTAACTTCCAGAGATGGTTATTATCTTATATGCAATGACATTTTATGTGAATAGTTTGTCTATACTACTGGACAGGATAAAACTTTACTCATGTCAAGTATTTCTTTATTTGAAACAAAGATAAGTTCTGCACAATTTTTTGAAAAGTGCAAATTTAACAAAGACTAATAGGAGAAATCAACGGTGGTATTAAACTTATTATGGGGAACTACACATGCACCTTTGACCTTGTGTGTACTCTCATTTGTTGAAATTTCATGCTATTTAAGTGAAATATTACAAAAGTGAAATATTCTTAGTGGATTGAGTCTCAAAAGCACATTTTATGAGAAAATTGCCTTAAAATAGGACTCTACCATGAATATTAGTAGACAGAGGAAGCCATACTCAGTGTTTTGGGAGATTATTTTACTTTTCTCCTTATTTCTTATATTTTGCTATAAAAGAAAACTTTTCCTAAGTAGTACTTTAATAAATATATAGTTATTAGTAAATGAAATTATTTTTGAAGCAGTTACAAAGAATTCTTCACTAAAGGGAAGCTTTTATGTTTCTCTCTTGAACTCGACGTAAATTTAAGTTTTACGTAAATACTTATTGAAACCTCCATGTAGTCAGTAAACTTTTATATGGATAATTCATTCAGCTTGAATACTTCAATTACTCATTCATTATCACATTTCTTTCATGAACGAGTAAAAGTTATCCCCAAGTTCTTATTTATTGGCCTAAAAGTTGAAATTTTGAGGAATGAGAGGTATAAATGGACCAAAAGGCCCCTTATAATGAAGACAAAGAGGTCCATTCGTGGTATTTATCATCCTAGATTCATCTATAAAATAGGAATCGTAGATACAAATTTCTTGTTTTGGGTAACAATAATTTATATTTTGTGAAAAACCACACTGAATCTACCAGAAAATATACTGAAGATGATATTATCAAAATGCTGGACTTTTGATCGACAATATATTTGTTGAGTTTGGAGGATATATATTTCAACAGACAGTCGGTATTCCAATGGGAACTAATTGTGCACCCTACTGGCCGATTTGTTTTTGTACTCGTATGAAGCAGAATTCACTCAGAACCTTCTAAAAGACAAAAGAAAAAGCACCTTGCGAAATTCTTTAATTTTACTTTCCGATATATTGATGATGTTCTATCATTGAATAACCCATATTTCAGCCAATACTTACATCTCATATATCCCAGTGAACTTGAAATTAAGGATACTACTGATACTAGAAGGACTGCTTCATACCTTGATCTTTTCCTCAATATTGACACAGATGGACGACTTCACACGAAAATCTATGATAAACTGGACGATTTCAACTTCCTAATTATCAAATTCCATTTCTCAGCAGTAACATACCCTCTGCCCCTTCATATGGTGTTTACATATCTCAATTGATACGTTATTCTCGTGCTTTTCACACTATACGGACTTCATATACAGGAGTGTGCTCCTTACGCAGAAACTGCTCCAACAAAGTTGTGAGGAGGACAGATTAAAATGACACTCCGTAAATTTTACGGACACCATCACGAATTGGTTGATCCATACGATGTGTCTTTTTCCAAACTAACTAAGGACATTTTACCACGTGTTAGATTGTGGTTTGTCATTACGTCGTCTGATCTTTTAATTACCGAACGTGACTTATTCCCGATTGTGACTGTTTTGCTGAGGGTGAAACCGCATTGCTAAAAGACGTGTGACGGTACTTTTCTATCCCAAATTCATGTATTTAATTTTGATGTTATATTTGTTATTCTCGTCGGATTTTGTCAAATGTCTTTACGTCTTTTCTGTTATAATCGTGTGTTATGGTAAAGATAATTAATCACCCCTTTCATTTAGTTTGGTTTAACGAAATTTATACGATATATTTGGTTTACAGTTTGATTCAGAAGAAACACCGACATAGCTATATAATACAATTAATTATCTAATTACTACCACAATTTGATATTTTAAAATACGTATTGCAATTTTCATTGTTATTAATAAATGTAATGCCAGTATTTCAAATCTAATCTTGAATCAATCCTAATCCTATCATATTTTTGGGAAATATTTTTATAAATTCAAATGTGACGTCACTTTGTGTGTTTTTTAGAATTTCAAATGTGACGTCACTTTGTGTGTTGAGGCTTTGGCTAACTCGGCTGTGTATTTTTATGTGTTGGATTAAGTTGTTTTATGTAATGTATCCGTTTTTATTCTGTAGTTAGTTCCCACTTCGGTTTTATCATGTATATCTATTACACAGTCATTTTATAAATTTACTGTTTGCAAAATTATAAATTATTCTAAATAATAAGGATGTTCTTGTCCAAGGCAGAAAACCCTGGCCGTGTTAGGCGCAACTTTTGGAAGTTTTGGTCCTCGGTGCTCTTCAGCTTTGTACTTGTTTTTGCTTTCAAACTTTTTCATCTGAGCGTCACTGGTAAGTCTGGCTCATTAAATTTTAAACCTAGTACCATTTTTTTAGCTATTATTCGTGTGTTTCTTTGTCCTATATGTTCTCCTATTTATTTGTATTGTAGTCCTGTCATGTAATGTTGTCATTTTAATGTTATATTTAACATTGCCATAAAAGCGGGAGGTTTGGCATGCCACAAAACCAGGTTCAACCCACCATTTTTTTCTTAAAATGTCCTGTACCAAGTCAGGAAAATGGCCATTGTTATATTATAGTTCGTTTCTGTGTGTGTTACATTTTAATGTTGTTTTTTTGTTGTGTCGTTGTTCTGTTATATTTGATGCGTTTCCCTCAGTGTTAGTTTGTAACCCGGATTTGTTTTTATCTCTATCGATTTATGAGTTTCGAACAGCGGTATACTACTGTTGCCTTTATTTATTCATCTATTGTATCATATTCAACTGTTTGTAGGCAGTTGAGATACATGTTTGATCATTTATTGGTCCACACTATATTCTATCAAGATGCGGCTTGATTTGGATTTTTCGAAGAAATTTTGCTCGAATCGATGTAGATGTCGTCTTACATTATACAAGATTTTTCTCAAACTATTGAACTGATTATGACGAAACTTGACAGTAATGCTTGAAATAACCAGTATTTCAAAGGGAAAAATCACATTCAGTTTATTTAACAAAAAAGTCTTCTTTAAGTGTAATACAACCAAATCATAGTACGTCACATCCGGTTGCATACGAAAAAGGGTCGAACAAAATATTCCCTTGAATTTAACAGTTGTCGGAAATTTATTCTACATTTCATTGCAGTATAAAATTTCTGAGTCATAAACATATATTTTGGATGTTTCAAAGCACCCTTATTTCTTTATTTGGTGTTTCTATAGAATATTTTGGAAACTTGAGGTTAAATGGTTACTAAAGCTTGTACACGGAAAAAAGGGTGAACATTTGATTGGTTAACTTCCAGTGATGGTTATTTTCTTATATGCAATGACATGTTATGTGAATATTTTGACTTTAGTACTGGACAGGATAAAAACTTTAACTCATGTCAAGTATTTCTTTATTTGAAACAAAGATAAATTCTGCACAATTTTTTGAAAAGTGCAAATTTAACAAAGACTAATAGGGAAAATCAATGGTGGTATTACACCTTTATACAATTGTGCTATTATCTAAGCAACATGATTTC